>CM019068.1:63062800-63262967 GCA_009667805.1 Leptobrachium leishanense
CAGTTAAACTGATGCCTGACAGGGTCTACGCAATGGCTCAAGCAAAAAGAAGCCATACTGTGCTTGAGCTGGTTTGTTTAGGGGACAGGAGCCACACCGGGCAAGAAATTGTCAGCTCTGCAGGGTCAGGTGCAGAGATGGTTAACACCACGCCAGCTTGAGCTGGGAATGATCGTCTGTGATAATGGCAGAAACCTTCTCTCCGCCCTACGCAAGGGTAAATTGACGCATGTACCATGCCTAGCACACGTCCTAAATCTAGTGGTACAGCGTTTCCTAACCAATTACCCAGGGCTGGCAGAGCTTCTCAGCCACGCCAGAAAAGTCTGCAGCCACTTCAGACGGTCATTCCCAGCAAGCGTTCGCCTGGCAGAAATTCAAAGAGAATTCCACCTTCCCAGGTGGAACTCGACATTAGCAATGCTGCAGCGTCTGCACAAGCAGCAGAGAGCCATCAACGAGTACCTGTGTGAGTATGGAACAAGGACAGGTTCAGGTCAACTTGTTTTTTTTTTCCCCCCGCAGTGGCTGATTATCAAGGATGCATGCACTGTACTGTCACCATTTGAGGAGGCAACGAGGATGGTGAGCAGGGACAGTGCATGCATCAGTGACACAATTCCTTTAGTGTTCCTGCTGGAGCACACTCTGCGGGGAATTATAGATGTGGCTCTAGAGGCAGAGCAGCGGGAGGAAGAGGAGGCCTTCCCTAGCTCTCAAGGCCCCAGCCTTTCCGCAGACAGCATTCCAGCGGGTCCTACTCAGATCAGACAGGAGGAGGAAGAGGAGGAATATTTAATTAGTGGGGGCATTGAAGGTGGGGATTCCTCAAGAGAGGGTTTCGTGTGCCCAAAAACAGAAGGGCTAGTGCGTGGCTGGGAGGAGGAAGTGCACGATACGGCCATCCTCATTGACCAGGAAGACTCGGAAGCTAATGCCACCTCCAACCTACGCTGCATGGGCTCCCTAATAATGCAAAGCCTGCTAAAGGACCCCAGGATTCGTGCTATCAAGGAGAGGGATCATTACTGGTTGGCAACCCTTCTTGATCCACGATACAAGGGTAAAGTTGCAGAGCTCATCCTGCCCGCACAGAGGGAGCACAGGATGAAAAAACTTGAGGACGCTCTAAAGCGACACTTGTGTAACACCTTTCCAGGCACTGGTAGATTACCAAGTGCTGACACAAGTGCTTCTGAGGCTGCGGATGATTAGAGGAATAGTGGTGAAGGCCAGGGCCGCTTGACTGATGCATTTTTAAATTTTTTTAGTCCACGACGCCCAGGGACGTCAAATGTAGGCACCCATTGCCAGCGTCTTCACCATATGGTGCAGGACTACCTAGGGGCAAGGGCAGACCTGGATACCTTTCCAGCAGATGATCCACTGGCTTACTGGGTGTTGAGATTGGATCACTGGCCAGAACTTAATCAATATGCTATGCAGCTACTAGGTTGCCCTTCATCCAGCGTGCTTTCTGAAAGGACGTTCAGTGCCGCTGGAGGTTTTGTCACAGACAAAAGAGTGCGTCTGTCCACCGACTCTGTAGACGGCTGACATTTACAAAAACGAATCAGTCCTGGATCAGCAGCTATCAACCCCCTGATGCTGACGTAACGGAATAGATCGGGGATGTCTTCTGCATTCACAAAACTTCCAGCACTGAACTCTTCCACAATACCACAAAAGGGTTACGGTATGAATGCACTTGCTGCCATGAAAGGCGCAATATTTGGCTGCACTGACGCCTGTGCCAGATTTATATCATTTAAATTTTTTGAATCGCAGGGTCCAACCCTGCACTCTTACACAATACCACAAAAGGGTTACGGTGTGAAGGCACTAGCTGCCATGAATGGCACAATATCTAGGTGCACTGACGCCTTGACCAGAATCATATCTTTTTAATATAGGACCACATGGTCCACCCCTGCATTCTTCCACAGTACTACAGAGGGGTTACTGTATGATGATACTTGCTGGCCTGGCAGTCTTGCACCAAAGGCAGAATATCTGGGTGCACTGACGCCTTAACCAGATGCATATCTTTTTAATATAGGACCGCAAGGTTCACCCATGCATTCTTCCACAATATCAGAGGGGTTACTGTATGATAGTACTTGCAGGCCTGGCACCAAAAGCACAATATTTGGGTGCACTGCCACTGACGCCTGTATCAGATTCATATCCTCAGAGGGGTTACGGTGTGACGGCACTGTTGGGGACGCTAAAGGACCAATTTTGAAGCACCTATTGTTACTTTCATCCAAAGCCTGCATAAGTTTCACAATAATTTACCCAAAAAATCTGTAAACTTTTTCTGCG
This sequence comes from Leptobrachium leishanense, assembly GCA_009667805.1. NCBI lineage: Eukaryota > Metazoa > Chordata > Amphibia > Anura > Megophryidae > Leptobrachium > Leptobrachium leishanense. The sequence continues at coordinate 63,065,126 of CM019068.1, forward strand.
TGTCCGAAAATGTCTCCTCTTTTCATACAGACTGCCGCCCCAAGCAGTTGTTTATGGATAGATTAAAGGAAAAGCATTTACCGTCATTTGAAACATCATTTTTTTGTTTTTAAGTGTTTCTATACATCCTACAAATCCGCCACTTGACGGGCAGGTTATGGGGACCTCCTAGGCACGATATTTGAAGGAATATTTTGTTTTTATTTTTAACCCTTATTTCATGGAAAACTCACTGTCCCTTTAAAAATGTATTTTTTTAAACTTTTTGTCCTTGTTTCCTGTCCCCCAGGGCACTAGCCGGACCCCCATACACCTTTTATGGCAAATATGTAGCATATATGCCCACTTGGAGCGCACTCTAAAAACCGAATTTTCAGGCCCATTGACTTACATGGGGTTCGGGTTCGTGTTCGGACTCGAACATTTGGAAAAATTCAGGTTCGGGTTCGGGCCCGAACCGAACTCGGGGGGTGTCCGGCTCATCCCTACTGTGGGGGTGCTGCATTGCAATCTGTGCTTCGCACACAGACACAAGGCACGTCCCACAGTGAGTAACTGGACGCGGGCGATCGCAGGTGACCTGTCACCTGACCACCGGCGCTCTGACGCAGTCAGTGAGCGCCGGCAGTCAGATGACAGGTCATCAGCGCTCGCCAGCGCTCGCGTCCTGTCACTCACTGTGGGACGTGCCCTGTGGTCTGTGCGTGAAGCACAGATCGCAATGCAGCACCTCCAAAGCCACCGGATCACCAGGGAAGCAGAGGCTGCCACCAGGCCTGCAGAAATGAAGGGTCCCGGCAGCTATCCATGGGATGCGGCCACCTGGGACCCAGAATATTCTGCGGGCCTGTAGGGTGTACCAGGGGCTGGCATTAGGGTGTGCCCAGGCACACCCGGCACATCCCGTGCGCACGCCTATGCATAGCCCAATAATCATGTACACATCACCAATATTCTAGTTCATGTCCTTGCCTTCTACCAAATATTGCACTGTTAACTAGAATCTAGGTACAAAGATTTCAGATATTGGGTCTTGGGCACTCCCGACGAGCCAGCAATGGCGAAACTCGTGTCGGGTGCAAGAAGTTTGGGACCCAATGCCAGAGTTATCCAATAATATAGTGGCAATTGGGCCCAACTCTATTTTCTGGTCTATCATGCACCTTTTCCAAGATTTTCAGAGAATTAACAGGGTTATTCAGAGAGATCAGAAATGTCGGTGAAATGTAACTGGACACTGAAATTCAGCATACGGGGACATTTCGGGGCCATTTGGCTATTCATAGAGCAGGCAGTTCGTACGGTGCCTGTTCGAGGGCAGTAAAATCCCCCATAGAGAAGCTATGGTTAATCTTTTCAGAGACCACCGAACAGCAGTGAAAAGTTGCCAAAATGCCCTGCTGTTCGGTGTTTTCATTCGACAGGATTATTCAGGCAAATCCCATAGGCTTCAATGTTAAAAATATTCCCGTTGTAATGCAATATCTAATAAACCGTTTATTATTTTATTCTGCAGTAAAACGTCTCTTTATAGATTTTTTAGGATCTTTTAGGCATTTATTGGGATTTTTCGGAAATTATTTTTTTACGTTTTTTTTTTAAATCGTTTTCTTTTTTCTGTAACAGACTATTTTATTATCATTCATAGGAACTTATATGTAAATTCCAGACATTTTCATTCAGTAGTTTTTTTTGCAAACAGTGTTTCAATTTTGGAACATTCAAGCGTACTGTTTTTTTCTTTTTCACCCCGTTTGTCTGCCTGTCGCCTTTTTCTGGTGGCTGCTCTGCGCTGTGATCGGCGCCTCCTCTGATTTTTATGATGTGTTTGGCGTGGTTTTTGTGGCGTTTTCTGAGCGTTTGCGGTGAGTTTTCCCTGCACTCCGGGGACCCTACGGTTGTACTTGAATACACCGCAGGGTCGGCGAACTATAATCGCCGAATCACCCCTAAGTGAGGGGAATGAAAGGGCACCGAACGTGCGGCGACAGGTCGAATCTGTCTTAACCCCTTAAGGGAATTACAAATGCTATAATATTACAGGGGGAAATGAATGGAGACCTGATACATTTTTTTACCTAAAAGGGACATGCAAGCTTTGCTAGTGTGCTTTTAAAAACGTGCAGTGCCTTTTGAATGGGCCAGTAGTGTCATTCAGCAGACATAAAAAGCAAGTAAATATGATATTTTTTCATATATACCTGATCTTTCTTGGCGTTTTCCACGCCCACCTCAGGAGGCATCTTAGGCTAACCAATCAGTGCTTATATCTAGGTATAGCCAAAAAAACACACTGAGCATGTGCGTCTGAGTTGCTCCTCCTCCCTCCTGCACTATACGCTATGGGGAGACGGGGCTGAACTTTCACCCCCAGCTACTGCAGAGACAGGGGAGGAAAGAAATCCATACACACAGGGAGTAAAAGAGAGAGGGACAACAAAGAAAAGCACAGAGACACAGCAAGAAATGGTAAAGAGAGAAAGACAGCAAGATAAAGCAGAGACAGCACAAGAAAAGCTGCAGTGAGAGAGAGCGCTTTTACAAGAGACAGCACAAGAAAGAATGTGAGAGGGTGTGACTGTGTGAGGGAGTTTGAGTGAGACAGTGAGTATGTAAGTCTTTAAAGAGCGTAAGTGTGCGTGTCAGCGGGTGAGTGTGTGTGCGAGTCAGCGGGTGAATGTGTGTGCGAGTCAGCGGGTGAGTATGTTTTGCTTTCACAGTTGCAGAGATGTTAATATTCAGTTCCTTGGTTTCCCCAGTCTGAGGTCCTGAGTGTGCACAGGGTTTCAGTCACACAGGGTTTCATGTGCACAGCTTGTGCTCAGTTACAGGTATTTAAAATGTTCTAGCAAGTTCCGTAGCGCTGTACAATGGGAGAAGCAGAATAACAAATGTCCATACAAGTTAAAAACACAGAACAGTAGGAGAGAGGACCCTGCCCAAGAGCTTACAATCTAAGAATAAAGGGGGGACTCACTATGTGCGGGTAATAGCTGAGTATGTGAAGTAGTGGGGTGCATGGGGGCTATGGGCAAGATGGAGCAAGAAATGTAGCTCATGTGAAGCTTTGATGGGTGGAGTAGTGGGTGGGGAGGAGGTGGGAATATTCAGGAAGTATGATCTGAAGAAACACCCCTAGCTGAGGGGCGTCGCCAGAGGAGATGAAATGACAGAGTTTAAAGCAAGAAAATTAAATTTGTTTACACATTTTTAAAACTTATTTATTCTAGTTTCTCTATAGGTATGAAAGTGTCTAAATGTCAATTTAAAAATCTTTTTCTAGACATGTGTAGCGCTCACTCCCGGAGGAGCCGCTAAAAATGAACCACGGGTCAGTCTCCCCGCACTAGGGAATAAATATACTCCAACACCGCTGTGAGTTTTTATCATTTAAATAGTTTACTAAAATAGTAAGCAGACGTTGAGACACGGTATTCACAGATATTATTACAGTACTTTCGTATCGCGGTAAAAGCGCGTAGCGGGAAAGAAACGAAACACGAGGCTTCGTATTTCGGAAAAAATATATTCACAACCGAACAGAAAAGAAATGCAATTGCACGAAATTCGAAAAAGGGACACGTAGCGAAACCCAAAAATACAATCTCTTCGTATTACGGTAAACGCGCAGCGGAAAAGAGAAAAATATTATTCGGAACGTATCTTTAACCCCTGTTCCGAATCGTAACAGAATGAGTCCTGCACAGGTTAAGTCCCGGAATGTAAAAGGTGTGTATGTGTGTGTGGTACCCGGGTACTGTTCAACTGGCCAGTGAATTTACTTAAGGAATGTCTTCGACTAGTCAAGTTGGGGCCCTGTGGACTTTAAAGAGAAAACAGCAGCGTGTTCTTTATTTACAAACGGCCTTGGAGGCCTCTCACCCATCCACCGGTTGCTTTAGGCTCCGCTGACCCAGGATGTCTCTCCGCTCGATATTGACTGGGGATACTTGCGGCCGGATCCGTTGTCTGACTTTCCGTAGCTTGTCCACGACTTGTCCAGCTCACCGCCTGCTTTCCGTATCCGATCAACTCGCGGTAACTCCTCACTCGAGGTCTTCGGATTGTTCGATCTGCAGCAATCTCTGGAACTTGGAGGTCTCCTTCACTTGTGCTGAATGACCCGATAAAGAAACTGGCAGGTCTCACTCGCGCTCTGGCCTAGGCCCTCTCGCGATGTCTGGCACTGCGTCTGCTCTCTCTCGTTCCCTGGCACGCTCTGGCGCGTTCTCCACGAGGTTCGGGATGTAAGTGTATTGGGTCCCACCCACTTCCTGTCTCTTTGCAAAGCACGCCGGGAAATGTAGTCCCAATGTCCAGTGTCTCTAATCACGATTGTCTCCATCTTGTGGCCAAAAATAGGTACTGCCAGCAGCAAGATTTTAACACAGCGCTACACATGCATATCCCTTTAATGTCTTTTTTTTGTTTATATACACATAAATTCTCTTTTTGGTTTTTTGAGTTGGTTACGTTTTTGTATGTGTGCAAAGAGGCTACAACCTCTCACTATTCTTATATCTACTAATAAGAGTTATGTTTTATTGACTATTTGGATTATTAGCAGGTTGTCCTTGGACAATGAGATGATCTGTTGGTGAATTGTTTTCTATCTGTATGCAGGTTTAAAAGCCTTAAAAAATTGAGCACAAACATCTAGGAATCTATAGCCACTAGCACATTTATCTTAATTCTGTTAATGTTTTATTGTTCTCTTCATTCACACCTGCCACTGAAAAAATGTATCACGTAAAACCTATATATAAACTGCATAATGGAAGTATTAGGAGGTAGTGATAACATAATCAAGCTCTTATTACATACCGTATACATACGTTTGATAAGGTTAGATTCTGCATAGGTGAGAATGCATACGACTTCTTGTTACTGCAAAGAATTCACCAATTCCATGATAGACTGAAGAATTTCTCAGGCGCAGCCCCCATCCTCTGGAACGCTCTCCCTCGGGTACGGTCAGACTTTCCCCTAGTTTCCCTTCAAATGCTCCCTTAAGACATTCCTATTTATGGAAGCCTACCACCCGACTCACTGTCCCAACCATTCCATCACTCTCACCTTGCAGTCCATCACTCTCACCTTGCAGTCCATCACTCTTACCTTGCAGTCCTCTCCTCCTGTTTCCACCCCCAACCCTTCTAGATTGTGAGTTCCCACAGGAATAGGGCCCTCCTGTACTGGTTTATCAAATGTTGTTCAGTCTCAATGTATTGTAACCCTGTCTATATTGTGCCGATTGTTCAGCGCAGCGGAATATGCTGGCAATATATAAATAAAGTATAATAATAATTCCACTGTTCACCTGCTTTAACAAAATGATTACTTTTTAAGCATCAAGTATTGCTGTGATGACTTCTTTTTATTCTCATTTGTTTTCTTTCCGATAGTGAGGAAACTCTGAAAACACTCTTGCTCCAACTGAACTGCCATTTTACGTGGAGGTTACTGGAGAAGAATGCAGAAATTGATGAAATAGAAGAAAGATTGCACAATCTGTTAGAACATTCATTGCTCGATGCGAACAGATACATGGTGTACAATCTACTTGCTTACATCAAACATCTTCAGGGCAATTACGAGGAAGCCATTGCAAACTTAGATGAAGCAGAAAAGAGCAGTCTGGCTAATGCGGCTGGTGTGAAAAGCAAGCTTTTGGTCACCTATAGCAACTACGCTTGGGTTTACTACCACTTAAAGCAGTATGACAAGTCTCAGCTCTACATTGATAAAGTAAATGGTGTGCATGAAGAACTGAGTCACACATCAAATGCTAAAGATACGCTCCCAGAAATATATGGAGAGCAGGGGTGGTCTATGTTAAAGTTTGGTCGACTATATTACAAGAAAGCAAAGGAGTGTTATGAGAAGGCACTCAAAGAGGCTCCAAAAGATCCAGAATTGAACTCGAGCTATGCTACTGCAGTTTATCGATTGGAAGGCTTAGAAAAGAAATGTCTTGATAAGAATTGTGAATCTTTGGATTTGCTGAAACGAGCTGTGGAACTAAACCCAAAGGATTCAGTGGTGAAGGCACTACTTGGGTTGACGTTACAAGACTTGAAAAGAGCAGATGAAGGACTGAAATACATAGAAGCAGCTCTTGAACAAACACCAAATCTTCCATACCTACTTCGCTACGTTTCTAAGTTTTATAGGAGGGAAGGAATGACTGACAAAGCTCTTGATGTTCTTAAAAGAGCTTTGAGTTTAATTCCCAACTCTGCGTTCCATCATCACCAGATCGGCTTATGTTACAGAAATAAAATTAAAGAGAAGAAAAAACTGGCAAGAACGGATCCTCAAAACAAGCGAACATACACACGAGAAATACAAGAACTATTTCAGAAGAGCATATTTCACTTTGAAATGACAGTGGAGCTTAAAAAAACACATACATATGCCTACTCTGATTTAGCCAAAATTTATAAGGAGGCGAACCAAAACGTAAAAGCAGAGGAGACATTTAAAAAGGCGTTAAACGTTAAAACGATTTCCGAGCAAGAAAAACAGCAAATTCATTTCTATTACGGCGATTTTGAACTGCACGCAAAGAAATGTGAAAAGGAAGCTATAAAACAATACATGGAAGCCCTGCTCATACCGGTGACCACTTTTGAAAAAGGAAGATGTGAAAAGGCACTGAAACGGTTAGCAGAAAGGAAGATCAAAGAAAACCCCAGGGATGCTTTGGGATTTGGCTTGCTTGGGTTTGTCCATCAAATAAAGAAAAACAAAATTGATGCAGTTGAATGCTACGAAAAAGCCCTAGAACTGGAGCCTCAAAATGAAGAATACTTAAGTCATCTCTGTGAACTGAGGCTGGCAATTTAAAGCACTTACCTGTGAATTGGAGCAATGATTAAACTTTATATTATTACTGCAAAGTAACCTTCTTAAAAGGATTAGCAGTCACTTGTTTAGATGCTAAAATAACTAAAAATTGTGAAACTAGGAAAATAGAATGCTATTTAACTGACACTATGACCTTCATATACTTAATAAAAATTGTTCTTCGTTATATATTGTAAACACAAGACGGTTACATTACATGCCTACACCAATAAATTAGTTTTTTTATCAGATACACCTGAAATGTACTCAATGAATTCATGTGAATTAGTGAATGTATTCTTTATATGTAGGCATGTATTTTTAATGTAAATGGAGAAGGATTTACAAATATAAAAGTCATTATTACATTGACTTCTAAATAAATGATATCAAACCTAGCATTATAAATATAAATAGTAGACACCAGGGGTCAAGTCCTGGGGAAAAATTGAGGGAACTCACCCAAGATTTCCACTATCCCCACCACCTGAAAAAAAATGCATACGCTTGTGTGATATAGATATATAGATATATACATATACACACTCTTATACACTACATTTTCGGTGTTTCATTCTGACAGGTTTCAACATGGGAATCCCATAGGATTCAATGTAAAAAAATATTTTTTTTTCTAAAAAAAAATTTGAAGACTATTCTTTTCGTTTTCCGCAAAATCCATTTTTTGAACATCATTTTGTATTTATATGGCGAAAGTTTTGTTTCCCAATTTTTTAAACAGCTGTATTATATTTTATAGGACATTATTATTTACACACATTTTCATGCAGTTTTATTGTTTTAAATACCTATTAGAAGAATAGCAGAGTTCCCGTCTCTCTTTTTTTTTGCAGTTTAGCGGGGTTCAACAACGTCCATTAACTGCTTCAGCAACTTCAATTTCACCTTCATCCATCATTTTGTGCAAGAAAAAAAACACATTTCAAAAATTCAAAAAACCTGACTGAGGTAAAATGATGGGGATTCAGTTAACAAAGTATGATCATAGTTTGCGTAAGCCTGTCACAGTCGCCAATGTACCCCATCGTTTAGAGGTCCTATCTAACTTGACTGTATTTGCATTTACAGAATGAACTCACCTTAGAGCTTCCCAGCAGGCACTAGCCTTTATAGGTTGTCACGGTGGGACACACCTGTGAACAGGGAGGGGGTGCATACCCAGGAAAGTAGTCAGCTCTCCATATATAAAAAGCAAACCACAGGGTGGTTTGCACTCAACCTAAACTCGCAACACGGGCGGGTGCATCTAAGACTCAAAATACAAAACACCAAAAAAGAGCACTGCATATCAATGACCACCTTCATCCACCATTTTGTGCAAGAAAAAAAACACATTTCAAAAATTAAAAAAACCTGACTGAGGTAAAATGATGGGTATTCTGATAACAAAGTATGATCATAGTTTGCGTAAGCCTGTCACAGTCGCCAATGTATCCCATCGTTGACAGGTCCTATCTTACTTGACTGTATCTGCATATACAGAATTAACTCACCTTCGAGCTTCCCAGCAGGCACTAGCCTGATACTAGATACTATGATCATACTTTGTTAACTGAATCCCCGTCATTTTACCTCAGTCAGGTTTTTTGAATTTTTGAAATGTGTTTTTTTCTTGCAAAAATGGTGGATGAAGGTGGTCATTGATATGGAGTGCTCTTTTTTGGTGTTTTATATATATCTATATATATATATATATAGGCACTTACACACCCCTATTATATACGTATATGTGTGCCTACAAACCTCATTACATACATATGCGTGCGCCTGCACGTCCCTATTGCAAACCTATACGTGCACCTACACGTCCCTATTGCAAACCTATACCTGCGCCTACACAACCATATAATATATATATATATGTATGTGTGTGTGCGTTCACACACCCATAGCTAACTGCCCCAGATATAACCTAAAACACATACACCTAACCAGTCCCATACACCTAAACACACACACACATAACTAACCGCCTCATATATAACCTAAACACACACCTAACCAGTTTCGTACACCCAGTGGCGACTCTAGGAACAATATTTTGGGGGGGCACATAGAATACCGCAGTCAAAACTGGGGGGGCACTAATAATTTTCACCACTAAATCATACCACTGAATAAAACTAAGGGCCCTATCACCTGGTGTGAGCTAAAACACCATCGCTAAAGGAAAAATTTAGCGCAAGTCGCTAAAACGTAGTTCCTGACGACCTACTAACAGATCACCTTGTCCACGGTAGTCCATGAACCAGGTCGTTTAGCGCACGCTAAGGAAACGAATGTGGTTGTGTACAGGATAGAACTGTTTTTTTCCCAGTGCAGAGTGCCGGGCCATACCTATCCCTCGCCCTCACAAACTTGAATATGAACACAACCAGTGAATAACCTCTCACCCCTGCATTATTAAAATCCTCCACGGTGGTCGTATCATCCATCTTTTGACACACACATATATTAAGGCTGATGGGCATTGCCTGATAAATGCCACCCAACAGCATGTGTGAATCATTACACTGCATTTAATAGATCCAAAGGGAAGGCCAGGTGAGTGACTCAAATTTCCCTGCTGCAGCACATAAATAATACATGTTTCAGGGCAAGACTTATTCATGTGTCCCTTTAAACATGGTCCACACAGTCACCCTAATAAAACGCATACATACTATGAATGACCCCAGCATAAAATGTTTAAAATTAGGCAATATATTAGAATTAGGATATATGTGGATAAAGGATACATTTATAATAGAGCCTACTGCAACAGCAGCAACATTGCTGACCAGATCCATTACTATGGTGTATGGGGCCAAGAGAACCTGTGCTGCATTCCTTTCAATTGCCTGTTAATTGCCTGTTAATTTTGGGCGAGGACCTGTTTTTTTGGAGTTAGCACCAGGGTTGAGCAGTAGGTAAAATGTTGCAATTAGTGCCCCTCAAAAAATTTGCGCTGGCACCAAGTGATCTGTTAGCTGCAAAAGCGCTAGAGAAATTGCTAATAGCAACGCGCTAAGTGATTTTTCCCGTTTGTAAGGAAAACAATCTGTTGGTCAGGCGCTAACTTAACCTGGCGCTAATGCAAAATCATGCCGACGCAAAGGTTTGCTCACACCAGGTAATAGTGCCCTAAATAAGTATATATATAAATAAGATTCCAAAACCCCAGAGTAATGTGATGCAATGATACCTTTTTGTTGTAATAATCTGATACTTAAATTCAATATTTTATTTGCTGCAATTCGGCAGTTTTCACTGAATGTCTGATTGCTGCTTCAGCGACTCCACTTTTAGCAAATTACAGTGACCATTCGCTAAATAGGGAATTCACCTTATTTTCGGCAAAATAAATTCCCCGAAATGTGACGAAAAGCAGAGGATCTAAAGATCATTAGACCCTTTAGATTCTAACTTCCATAATAACCTCTAAAATGCCATAAACCCAGGGAAATACAATAAAATGAATAAACAATGTGGCATTTAGCCTACCCCTTAACCCCTAATATGCAATTTATCAAGGGAAAACATGAAATAAATACACTGTGAGGCATGTAGCCAACCCATTAACCCCTAAAATGCCATTAATCAAGGAAAAAATAAAATGTATACTGTGAGGGATGAAGCCTACCCATTAACCCTTAATATACAACTAAAACCAAGGCAAAAACTAATGTAATACACAATGTAATGTATAGTCTGAATATTAACCACTTCACTGCTGAGCCATTTCAACCCTGTGAAAATCTTTACGTTTAAGTGCACGTTTTTATTTAATGTTTTAGGACTTTGTTTTACACTGAATATGGTCACGGTTGGTATCATTGGAAAGGTCAGAATCTGCCCTTTCCAATGACACACAGAACGATGCACAGCAATGGAGATACCGCGGTCTGAAAAGTGTGGGAAGCTGGATGCTGATTTTTGGTGGGGGCAAGGAAGAACCTAGGGGGGGCAATTGCCCCCTTGTAGAGATGCCTATGCCTACACCTAAACATACCTAACCAGCCCCGTACACCTAAACACACACACACAAACACCTAACCATTTACAAAAAGAAAAAAACAGAGGTTCTCTTCACAGTTTACCTCTCTATCCTGCCTATCATCCATCCATGCCCCCTCTGTCTCTACCTATATGTATCTTTCTGTTCTATTAGTTTCCAAACCTCATATAGAAAGCCAGTATGCCTGCCTTAAAGAGAACCAGAGCACCTGGCAGAATTGTGAGAATCTGTAGAATCCAGGCTCAAGTATAGAAGCAAGGTGTAGAACCGCAGGGGTTATAGGGTTATATGGGATTATTCAGAAAGCACTGACATTTTCAATTCAGTGCGCTTCAGCGATTCCAGTTTGCTACACTGCAGTGAATTTACTATTTACTTTACGGTCGCCGAAGTGTGCCAAATGTGGAGCTGCCGGAGACCACCGAACAGACCGCCAAACTACAGTTAGTTACAAGATTTTGTAAAGTGCTAACAAGTTCCATAGCGCTGTACAATGGGGGGCAGAATAACAAATATACATAAAGGTTCAACACACAACAGTCGGAAAGAGGTCCCTGCTGAAGAGCTTACAATCTAAGAGGATAGAGGTGACACACTAGGTGAGGGTTAATAGAGAATATGAAATAGTGGGGTGCATGTGGACTGTGTGGGAAGATTCAGTAAGAAATTAACAGAGTGGGATTAGGGAGAGAGATGTTAGGCTTCTCTAAAGTAATGTGTTTTCAGAGATTTCTTGAAGGACTTGAGAGACGAAGACAGTCTAATTTTGCAGGTGTTTAAACCAATAAAGATGCATGAAATGGTGTGGAAATAATAAAAAAGGTCCTCTAAAAATTATAAAATTGTCTGTTACAGAATAAAAGAACCTTAAAAAAAAATTGGGAATAAAAAAATTCCAAAAAAACTAATTAAAAGATGGTTTGCTGAAAATGAAAAGAACAAACCAACATTTTTTAACATTGAATCCTTTGGGATTTGCCTGTTTAAACCTGTTGAACTGAACCACCGAAAATCAGGGCATTTCATTTACAGTTCAGCATTCTCAGAATAGATTAACTATTACTTTTCAATGGGGCAATTTCACTGCCGCCTCAGATCGCCGAATTGTAACAAACGGCAGAATATTTTGTGAATTGCCAGCTTTCCGAATAGACGAACTGCCATGAAATTGCACCGTACAGTGAAATTCATCGTTTGGTGCAATTTGGTGGAAAATTCGCTGCTTAGTGGAAAAAACATTTTTCCAGAGGGAACAGAGTTCCCTTTTGGCTCACACACAGAGAAGCTTATGTTAGCGTCCAATCTTAGGTTTCCTTATAAATTCACCAATGAAATTATATGTATTACAATTATCAAAGGAATTCATTAAGAACCAGCCTAGATTTATGGTTAAGCATTGATACGAGATTTGCACATGGAGTGGTGGGTTGAGTGTAACATGTCAATGGTTAATTAAAGAGCATTTATCTTCGAGATACATATCTTATGTGATATAAGATGCATAATAAACAGCCGGCACTGCCGGCTCCTTCTGGGTCTAATCCGTCTGCTGCAGACGCTGCTTCCGTCGACCCGGGTTGAGGATGATAGACCCTGCAGATGTTAGCTGTTTATTTTCGTTTGTGCGTGTTTGTACCCCTCTCCTTCCCCCCTTTATTATTTCCCGCCCTGGTGATGTTTATCTGTGGACTCTATGCAACACACTCTGGGCCTTGTTTGAGGTGTATTGTACTGAGGGACCTGACCGTTTGCTGTACTATTTTAGCTCTGGGGGGGAAACCAATTTTTTTTTTTGGGAACATGGGGTGGGTTCGGGTGCGCCATTATGGGTGTCCACCACGGCTCTGCCCGTCCTTTCTGGCCCCAGTTTCCCCCGGCCCTGTGGCCCCTGACCAGGCCCTCGACTGTCTTTGGTCCGTCTAGGCGAGCCGGCTATGCCACACACCTCATAGCAGTTTCCCTTAAACCGTCACCCCCCCCTTTTTATTTTTTTCTCCTGGATTTGCTCATTCCTTACCTGCCTGAGACTACGGTCATTGTCCCAGCCTTCGTGGTTTATTTGGGTTATTTTTCCTCCCTACCCCTTTTTATGTTCCCTTTTATCAAGAGTTCTCATTCATTGTGGTTTTGTACTACTATCTTACTGCAGTTCATTGAGCTTGTTGAATGTGGCCCTGCGTGGCCTTTATTTTTACTTCTGTCTTGCGACTGATGTTTTCATAATAAAAAATTTAAATTCATAAATAAACAGTGGGCATAATCTCCTGCCTCTTCTGGAGAGCCAGGGAGGCTGTAGAATTTGTCCAAAGGTCTAAAAAGATTTATAGCATAAAAACAGTATCTGTTCAGGAAATTCTGTTCAGAATGTCAATTCCCTGACACTCATTACTGCATTAAATGTTATACAGTTATGCCGGGCTATCATCCCATCAAACAACACACGGGTGGACAGCAGATGATTAAGAGATAAGTGACATCATTTATTTCCTACATATTTATTTTTCTGTTAATCTGTATATTTGTTTTTGTGTTAAATCTTGCATTTTACTATTTTGTATTTCTGTAACCACTGAATGTTCTTGAACCCAGGACATACTTGAAAACGAGAGAAATCTCAATGTATCCTTCCTGGTAAAATCCTTTATAAATAAATAAATAAATCATTTGCTTTCTTTCCTGTTATGGGTTTGTGGAAGGAATTTAGTTTCGTTTCTCCAGTAATGAGATTCCAGCTCTATACAGCAGTATGTGTTTCTGTTTCCAGGTTTCCTTTCTCCCTGCACTGGTCACAGACTTTTCCTTCTAAAGATACCTTATCAGGGAAGACTTTACACTCCCAGCACAAACATTGCAGAGACTCAAAATAGAAATTCAGCTGCTATCATGACGTAAGTACTGCTTTTATACTTTAGTTACCTTGTAAATAATGTGTGAAGAAACCGGTCCCAGAGAAATTTATTTGAGGTGAACAGCTTAGGCTAAGGTCAGACGAAAGCAGTTTTAACGTGCGTTTAGCCGTACGAAATCACGGCCGTGCTAGCAGCAAATGACGTCCAATGCCGGGGAACATACGACGAACGGCCGCACGAAAGTTCGTCCGCGCAACGCAAGTGGCAAACGAACGCATTTTTTCGAGAACGTCAAACCGCTACTACTGACGTACAGAGTGCGCTGCGGCCGCATAGCGGCGTGTTTGCGTGATTGGGAGACGTCAGACGCTGCACACGTCCGGCCAACATATCGTCCAGACGCAAAAAGGGTTTTATTGATGATCCGTACAAAATCACGGATGAAAATGCGCATCGTATGACCGCTATCGCGTATTCCGTGAAAAAATACGTCCATTTGTTCGAACGCACTTTTTCACGGACAACGTGAAAAATGCGTTCGTCTGACCCTAGCCTGAGCCTTATAAGTGCCACTCATGTCACTGTACAGAGCACTGGTGAGACCTCACTTGGAGTACTGTGTGCAGTACTGGAGACCGTATCTCCAGAAGGATATAGACATCTTAGAGAGAGTTCAGAGAAGGGCTACTAAAATGGTGTACGGCTTGAAGGAGAAAGTTACCGGGAAAGGCTTAATGATCTTAACATGTACAGCTTGGAAAAAAGACGAGACAGAGGAGATATGATAGAAACATTTAAATACGTAAAGGGAATCCACAAGGTAGAGGAAGGGAGTATATTTAAAAGGAAACAAAGTAGCAAAACAAGAGGACATAGTCTTAGATTAGAGGGGCAAAGGTTTAAAAGTAATATCAGAAAGCATTATTTTACTGAGAGGGTGGTGGATACATGGAACAGACTTCCAGTTGAAGTGGTAGAGGCCAAAACAGTAATTGAATTTAAGCAAGCATGGGATAGGCATAAGGCTATCCTAAACAAAATATAAATCCAGGTAAAGTATCCATGTAATTGGGCAGACTAGATGGGCCGAAAAGGTTCTTATCTGCCGACATTTTTCTATGTTTGTAAGTGAATCATTCTAGGAGTGTAAACCACAGGATACATTAGTAGCAACACATTCCTGAAATAATGTGATAAACATACCCTCATCAAGTAAAGTCAAGTTACCTGATATTTAACCCATTCTGTGGCAGAGTGATATATGCTTAAAATGGTATTACGACTTTATGTAAGTGAACATGTGAACAGCCCTAGTCTGATCCATATACAAAAGAAAGATCATTGTTTACAGAGTAAGAAAGACCTGGGCATATCATCAAAGCATAATCCAATAAAACCTTCCATTCATCGGATTTGAGAGAACTGCTCTACGTTATTAATTGTGTATGTTGGTTCTCATGTCAGTGCTGCTTGGTGATCAGAGGTTAATATTTTTTATGAAATACAATTGCAAGTTCTATTTTGGGGGGGGGAGTAGATTAAATAGGTGCTTCTGTGCATGTAGTTCAGCACTCAGCATTTAACCTTTTCACTGCAGAGGCATTTCACCGCTGTGTGCTGAGCTAATTTTTACCGCTTTCGCTCATCATGTTTAAACTCGATTTGAAGCCACATTTTTTTATATGGCCCAGACATATTATATATCGTTCTTTCCGGAAGACTCGGCAGATTCAGAATATATCATTTTTATATGTATAAGTCATGTCCTGCCTTTATATTATAACAAAAAATGCAATAAAATTAGAATTTTTAATCATCTGCAGCATGTAGTGTTTTTTTTTCACCTTTTATCACATGAGCGTTCGCGGTAATATTATCTATGGGGTGCGCTTGTACAAAAATTAGAAATGGGGACTTGTTACATTTTTGGGGGAAATTATCAGGGTTATCCAAAGAGATCCGAATTGCTTGAGAAAGGTAACCGAACGCTGATTTTCAGCGTTCGGTTACCTTTCCTGGCCATTCGGCTATCCAGAGAGCAGGCAATACTCCAAATCCTGGTGCCTGTTCGGTGCCTGTTCGAGGGCAGTGAAATCCCCATGAAAATGCACTGCTTCGGCTATTCACTTCAGAGAACACAAACCAGCAGTGAAAGGTTCCCGAAATGCCCTGCCATTCGGTGGTTTAATTCGGCAAGTTAATTCAGGAGAATCCCATAGACCTCAATGTTAAAAATATTCTCGTTTTAATTCAATATCTAATAAACCGTTCATTATAAAATTCTGCAGTAAAGAGTCTCTTTATTTATAGATTTTGTTCGGATACTTTAAGCATTTTTCTTAATTTTTATTTTTTTTAAAAGTCCGATTTTTTATTTTTTATTTTTTAAGTTTACTTATTTTTTCTGTAACAGCCCTTTTTATTATCATTTCCTGGACCTCATATGCAAATTTCAGACATTTTCACTCAGTAGTTTCTTTGCAAACAGCTTTTCACTTTCATACATTCATACAAACTGTTTTGCTAATTTATTCACCTCCCTCTGTCTGCGGTCTCGGCTTTTTCTCAGGTTTTTCCGGCGGCTTCGCTGCGTGTGATCAGCTCCTGCTCGGGTTTTTCCGGCGTCTTCGACGGGTTAATCCAGATGTTTTTGCGGGTTTTCGACTTGCATTCGGCAGGTTTTGCGGTTAGTTTTCGTCGGGTTTTCGGTAGCTTTTCCCTGCAAATCGGGGACCCTGTGGTGCTTGCTGAATACACCGCAGGGTCACTGAAATGGGATCGGCAACACGAACCGAATTGAAGAGAACGAAAAGTGACCGAACGTGCGGTGACTTTTCGAATCTCTTTGGATAACCCTGTATGTGATTTTTAGCAAACGCACCCCATAGAAAAAAATCATTAGTGCAGCATCATTGTTCATATTATAATTGAAATGTGAACAATATTGCTGCATTAATATAAACAACACACACAAATTTTTTTTTTTTATTATTATTTTTTTTATTTATTTTTTAAATTTTTTATTTTACTTTGTACCTGGACATGATGGGTATCATTCGAAAGGCCATGACTCCCTAGCTGCCACGGTTCTGAAGATATCGGGGTTCAAAGGAACCCCCTATCTCCACCAGGGGATTTCCTTGGGAAAATCCCAGGCAGCTAGGGGTTCCCCAGCTATCTGATGTCATCAAGCTATGCGCGATGACGTCAGGCAGCGAGAAGGGACACGAAGCTAGGCCGCACTTCGGTGCCGCAAGGCGCTGAAGTACGAACCGGTGCTTGAGGGGTTAAAGCCAGGCATCGCTTAAAAGGGGAGACTCTGGCTTTTGGCGCTGTTCCTTCCTGATCGGGAGGGAGAGGGATCCGAACGGTTCCCCCCCTCCATTCCAGGCTATTTCCCGGACCGGGGGGGTTTTACCTGCAAATGACGTCATCGCGCATTGTGCATTGACGTCAGGAGGGTCTTAACTTTAGTGTCTGAGGACGCTGAAGTCAGACCGCCGCGGGACCCCGGACAGAGAGGTGAGTATCTCCACCGGGGGTCCCGCAAACCTTATGACGTGTGGGGCACGTCCTCAGCATATAACGTGCGTCAATGAGGACATTTCCCACACGTTTGTAATAGTTACAAACTGTAAATTGTAATAAACTGTTATTTTGTTCATGATAAAGAACAAGAAAACTAAGAACCCTAAAAAGCGTGGATGGGCAGCTAAAAATGTCCAAAGCAGTGTCAGGATCTTGGTATATGGAGTGAAGCAAGGGTGAACCCCAATATGTAGAGCGTGGAACCAGGGTCGGTGCTAGACTATTTTGCGCCCTAGGCACGACCAGCTACTTGTGCCCCCCAAAAAAACCAAAACAGTGCACATTACTGTGGAGCCTTGTGACACCCTCATAAACACTTCACATAACTGTGGAGCTCTGCGATATCCTTATAAACACCGCACATTACTGTGGAGCTCTGTGACACCCTCATAAATACTGTGTATTACTGTGGAGCTCTGATACCCTCACACACGCACATTACTGTGGAGCTCTGTGGCACCCTCATCAACACTGCACATTATTGTGGAGCCCTGTGGCACCCTCATAAACATTGCAAATTACTGTGGAGCTCTGACACCCTCAAACACTTCACATTACTGTGAAACTCTGTGACACCTCATAAACAACCGCACATTACTGTGGAGCTCTGTGACATCCTCATAATGTCAGTGTTCATTACATTTCATTCCCCCCTCTTTTCAATCTATTCCCCCTCCTTTTCATTCACCACCTCCTTTCCATGCACCCCCTCCTTTTCATTCAACCCCCTCCTTTTCATTCACCCCCCTCCTTTTCATTCACCCCCCCCTTTTCATTCACCCCCCTCCTTTTCATTCACCCCCCTCCTTAAAAATAAATAATAAATTATGCTCCCTCTCCTGCTTACCTTTCGTGCAGGGAGGGGGCCAAATCAATGGTGGTCCAATGGGAGTGAAGGAGGCAGGTCTCCCTGGTGCCATGGTCTGTGTCAGAAGGGCCCTTGCTCCTCTGGTGCTCACCTCCTCCAGTCCTGACAGGGAGGGGAGGCGCGGCTCTGGTGCACTCAGATGTCAGACACGTTTGTTCTTCAAGGCTGCCTGCCAGCCAGGGCTATAGGCTGCCTCGCGCTATTCCGGTAGTGTGGCAGGCAGTACCCAAACCATTGAATGGCACGAGACCTTAGGCCATCGTGTACCTCGAGGGCCACCGGCCGCAAAGGCTATCGGCCAGTCCAGGCCTGCAGGCCGCCTCTACCGGCGCTCGGGCAAACGGCTTGTTTGCCTTACAGATGCGCCGGCCCTGCGTGGAGCGGCAAAACAATGTAATTTGGAATATATATATTCCAAAAGTCCAGCAACACCCTTCAAAATAAAGCAGCAAAAAGATGTGCTAGGCCTGTATGCAATATAGAAAATCCAACAGATGGCCACACTCAAAAAATAAAACAAAATTTATTAAAGCATATTTAAAAAGCAAGTCCCGACGTTTCGGCTCTCTTAGGAGTCATTATCAAGGTTACAGAAAACACAACACTAATGGATTATAAAGAGAAAGCAGAGTATTACTCACAATCACATTGCCTACACCTGGGAGCGACAAGCTCCCAGCATGCCTCAGTAATTGTAAGCACCCAGGTGTAGTGCATTACTACCCTACTCAACGTGATTGGTGAGTAATACTCTGCTTTCTCTTTGTAATTCATTAGTGTTGTGCTTTCTGTAACCTTGATAAAGGCTCATAAGAGCTAAAACGTTGGGACTTGCTTTTTAAATATGCTTTAATAAAATTTTTTTATTTTTTTTTGATTGAGTGTGGCCATCTGTTGGAGATATATATATATATATAAATATAATGGCATTGATTAGAGAAGTGTTTCCCAAACCTGTCCTCAGGACCCTCTGCCTCGCCAGGTTTTCCAGATATCTGAAGCGCAGCACAGTTGATACAATTTGCTGCTCAGTGATTGCAGGATTCAGTCTGCATTTCCCCAAGGTGATCTGCAAAATCTTGTTGAGGGTCCCGAGGACAGGTTTGGGAAACACTCGATTAGAGGGTTCTGTGTGAAAGCAGACCCAGGATGCAAAAATGCTGAGACAGACGTCATTACATATCTTACCCAGAGTTCTGTGCTGCAAATGGGGAATGCAGCACAGGAGCTCTATGATAAAATAAAGTTTATAATTGTAAAAGACAATTACATATCCCAGCAATTCAGAGAACTGCTTTGCCCACAGAACTCATGTGCTGCATTTCCCATATACAGCAACTCTGGGTAGAGTAGGACATGGAAATTAATTCTGCAATTTCTCACTTTTTTGCGGCCTGGGTCTGTTTTAACACATAATCCTACTTGCCAGTGCCATGCCATACTAGATGGCTTTTTTAGGATAGGTCAGATTATGCAACGAGTCGCAACCACTCCTGGACACTGTTTTGGGCTTAGTATTATATTGTAGTACACAAGGACAATCCGAAACAGTGGTCTCAGAACTAAACAGATCAAGGTCAGCTGCATAGGTTCTTGGACGAGGGGGAGAAAACCACGGGTCAATACAAACATAAAACAGGACTAGGCTATAATGAGCAGAATTCTATACTACAGCGTCTGCTCAGTGTAGGTGCGGGGTTTAAATAGAGTCGAGAGTTAAGCACTGCCCACACACGCCAACCAGGTCGCTGACATCAGTGTCCCACAGGATCCAGGGCGTAAAGGGAGGCAATATGGGGAGGGGTGCCACTAGAGGTACTGGGAACCTGACGGTCAGCAGGCAGACACACACGCTCGTCGGGAGTTGGCGCCAATGTTGCTGCAGCATACAGAGGCGGTGTGGAGTTAGGCGGCTACGAATGGCCGGGTGGCTGAGTCCTAACAAGCAGGAGCAATTTATCAAGCAGGCACACCCATATCAAAGGTTGACCATCAGTGTTATATACTGTCCCTTACCAAAAGCTATATAATAGAAACATAGAAACATAGAAACATAGAAAAATGTCGGCAGATAAGAACCTTTTCGCCCCATCTAGTCTGCCCAATTACATGGATACTTTACCTGGATTTATCTTTTGTTTAGGATAGCCTTATGCCTATCCCATGCCTGCTTAAATTCAATTACTGTTTTGGCCTCTACCACTTCAACTGGAAGGCTGTTCCATGTATCCACCACCCTCTCAGTAAAATAATGCTTCCTGATGTTACTTTTAAACCTTTGCCCCTCTAATCTAAGACTATAATAAATGTCAAATTAATCCTAGCTTATATAATTTATTTGCAAGTGGCATTTTTAAGTGGACAGCCAGAGTTGTTTCCTGGAGTTGCGGGACTGGAGGAAGGAACTGCAAGGCCCACTTCTACTCTGGGTAAACGCACGTCTATATCATGCTTTCTCTCACGCTTCTACTCTTTACTTCTACTTTTCTCCTTAAATGGAACTCCTGCCCCTCTACCACCGACCCCTACACTATCTGCATCTCTCCCTCCCTCCTCTCGTCCCACATGATGGCCTCGCATGAGCTCCTTTGTTTCCTAAGAACATGGTCTCCCTCTAACTCTCGCGCTGCCAATCACTCCCACAAATCCCATTCCCACCTTCTCTTTCTCACCCTCCTGCTGCTACTCTCTTCAGGTGACATATCCCCTAACCCTGGCCCCACAACACATCCAATACTTCCCTCTCATCCTATCTCCATCGCACATAAATCACCTCCCTGCAAGCCCAGCAACCTCATCCCCATAATCCCTCAGCGCCTGTCCTCTTTCTCCTGCGCCCTCTGGAACGCTCGCTCTGTGTGCAACAAACTCACAGCAATCCATGACCTCTTCCTTTCAAACTCCTTCAACCTCCTAGCTTTAACTGAAACCTGGCTAACTCCCTCTGACACGGCCTCCGTTGCTGCTCTCTCACATGGCGGTCTACACTTGAGTCATACCCCCAGACCGGGTGAGAGAAATGGTGGCGGGGTCGGAATCCTGCTCTCTCCCACCTGCACCTACCAGCATCTCCCTCCACCCCCATCCCTCTCCTTCTCCTCCTTCGAGACACACTGCATCCGCCTGTTCTCTCCTCTGGCTCTCAGGGTGGCAGTCATCTACCGCCCACCGGGACCAACCTCCCAGTTCTTTGACCACTTTGCTACCTGGCTCTCTCACTTTCTGTCTTCTAATCTTCCATGCCTAGTTCTCGGGGACTTCAACATTCCCATTGACGATCCTTCCGCCCCTGCTGCCTCCAAACTTCTTTCACTCACGTCCTCCCTTGGACTCACACAATCCTCCCTCCTCCCTACCCACCGCGATGGTCACGCTATTGACCTTGTCTTTTCCAACCTCTGCTCCATTTCTGAGTTCAACTGTCGCCCTTTCCCCATCTCTGACCACCACCTTCTCTCTTTCAACCTATCTGGACTTCCTAAACACCCTGCTCCCCCACCCCGCACACACACTCGCAGAAATCTACAGGCTGTGGACCCCCATCAATTCTCCAACCTACTTCACCACCTCCCTCATACCTCATCCTTTACCTGCCCTGATGCTGCCACTAATCACTACAACACTACGCTTATCTCTGCTCTAGACACTCTTGCTCCTCTTCGACTCTGTAAGGCCCCACGCCGCCAGCTTCAGCCCTGGCACACCCTCCAGACTCGCTACCTGCAAAGATGCTCCCGCACCGCAGAGCGTGCCTGGAGGAAATCCCGCTCTGAAGCTGATTTTGTTCACTTCAAGTTTATTCTCCGGTCATACACCTCTGCCCTCCACTTGGCCAAACAATCCTTCTTCTCATCTCTTATATCTACGCTGTCCTCCAACCCTAAACGGCTCTGGTCCACCTTCAACACCCTCCTCTACCCACCTGCACCTCCCCCTCAGCTGCCTTCAGCGCTCAAGAGCTGGCAGACTACTTCCTCAGTAAAACTTTAACTATCAGAAGCAACATCCCAACACAAGATAGTTATCTGCCACCTCCACTCCCACAGGTCCCATCTGCCACCCTCTGCCGCTTCCTCCCAACCACTGAGGAGGAAGTCAATTCCTTATTGTCCTCCTCACATCTCACCACGTGCCCGCTCGACCCCATTCCCTCACATCTAATTCCTCCCCTCTCCTCCTCCCTCACCCCTGCTCTCACACACATCTTCAACCTATCTCTCTCCACTGGCTCCTTTCCATCCGCCTTCAAACACGCGCTAGTTACCCCTTTACTAAAGAAACCATCCCTAGATCCCAACTCTCCATCCAACTACCGTCCTGTATCCCTGCTTCCCTTTACCTCTAAGCTCTTAGAAAAACTAGTCTTCAACCGCCTCTCCCTCTTCCTGTCCTCCAATTCACTACTTGACCCCCTGCAATCTGGCTTCCGTCCCCTACACTCAACTGAAACTGCCCTCACCAAAGTCACCAACGACCTCCTAACTGCTAAAAAACACGGCCACTATTCTATTCTCATCCTGCTTGACCTCTCGGCTGCTTTTGACACTGTTGACCACCCCCTCCTTCTACAGACCCTCAACTCTCTGGGTCTCGGTGACACTGCACTTGCTTGGATTGACTCCTATTTATCCAACAGGTCCTTCTGTGTGTCCTTTGCTGGTAACTCCTCCTCCTCATTGCCTCTATCTGTTGGTGTACCTCAAGGCTCTGTCCTTGGTCCTCTGCTCTTTTCCATCTACACCTCCTCCCTGGGCAAAATCATCAACAGCTTTGGCTTTAATTACCACCTCTACGCTGATGACACTCAGATCTACCTCTCTACCCCTGATCTCTCTCCCCCTGTCCTTTCCAAAGTCAGTGACTGTTTATCTGGCATCTCCTCCTGGATGGCCTCCCACCACCTAAAGATCAACATGTCAAAGACTGAGCTCCTACTTATTCCTCCCTCTAATGCCGCCCCACCTCCTGACTTCTCGATCACGGTGGAGGGTATCACCATCTCCCCATCAAACCAAGTTCGCTGTCTTGGAGTTACACTTGACTCTGCTCTTTCCTTCATCCCCCACATCAAGTCTCTTTCCTCCTCCTGCCGATATCAACTGCGTAATATTTACAGAATTCGGCCATTTCTTACCGCTGTCGCCGCAAAACAACTCATACACGCCCTGGTAATCTCCCGACTCGACTATTGCAATAATCTCTTATCTGGCCTCCCTCTGTCCCACCTCTCCCCCCTACAATCCATCCTGAACGCCTCCGCCAGGCTAATTCACCTCACCCGCCGCTCTGTCTCTGCCGCTCCCCTCTGCGAGTCCCTTCACTGGCTCCCCATCCACTGCAGAATTAAGTTCAAAATCCTTATCCTTACCTACAAAACCCTCACTAACTCAGCTCCCCACTACCTGTCCTCACTAATCACCAAATACACCCCAGCCCGCTCCCTAAGGTCAAACAGTGACCTGCGCCTAGCTTCTCCCCGCATCACCTCTTCCCATGATAGACTGCAGGATTTCTCACGCGCAGCCCCCACTCTCTGGAACGCTCTCCCTCGTACTGTCAGACTTTCCCCTAACTTCTCTTCCTTCAAACGCTCCCTGAAAACATTCCTATTTAGGGAAGCCTACCACCCAACTCACTGACGCAACCATCAATCACTCTCACCTTACAGTCCTCTCCTCCTGTTTCCAACCCCAACCCTCCAGATTGTGAGTTCCTACGGGAATAGGGCCCTCATCTCCTCCTGTACTGTTTGTCAAATGTTGTTCAATGTATTGTAACCCTGTCTATACTGTGCTTATTGTACAGCGCTGCGGAATATGCTGGCGCTTTATAAATAAAGAATAATAATAATAATAATAATACCAGTGGTTTTAACCCTCTTATGCCTAATCATATGGTTTAGGTAGAATATTAAGACCTGCAAGTTGTGTTTATACAAATAAACAATTATGTGTTTATAGTAATAACAGCAAATATAGAATGAAGACAACATTATACAGAGACACATTTGTCTTCTTGACGTCATATTAAGCGATAACGACCGCTGCATATATGAAGCAAATACTAGGTATATGTGAGTATCAAGGTGATATTGTAACAGTACACGTTTTGACTTGTGGTCATATGTTCATATTAATAGTTTCTTCTAATCCACTCACTGTAAGGGCGTTTGTGACCTTTAATATAAAAGAATTGCATGATTTATTTGCTTGTTCTATGGAAATAGTACAACTTAAACATTACACATAGAGGGGTGCACGACTGAAAAATTTGTTTAGTTTTAAATTATTTTAGTTTTCGGAATTCCATTTCGTGTTTCGGGGGTTAATTCATTTCATATTTCGTTTAGTTTTGGATTGATTCGAAATGTAATTTCGATTCGATAATATATTGATTCTATAGTTGATAGTATATCAATTCGAATTTTGGATCACTAAATAAAACCCCCAATTAATCTAATTTTGCTCTTAAAAGGCAATCTAGTGTTAGATATTAAACGGTGTCACAGATTTAGTAACAGTTTAATTAACAGGGACAGAGTGTTTGTGGAAAAGTAATATGAAATTAATTTGTTTCATAAAGTTGTTTGCTGACTGTACTTGTAAGATAACATCAATTTGATAGTTTATCAATTTGATAATTGATATATCAATTTAATAATTGATATATCAAATCGATAGTTGATATACTGTATAAACTATAGAACTGATATCAATTCAAATTTTGGATCACTAAATAAACCCCAATTAATCAAATTTTGCTGATAAAAGGCAAGCTAGGATTAAAGGTCTCTCTTCAGTATAATCAGGGCTCGAGTCCTGCGGGAACGCGTGGGAACAGTGTTCCCGTACTCCTCCCGCTGCGGGAACGCAGGTTCCTGCTGTGGCCTGAGCCCAAAACGATTGAGCAGGCCGCCGCGGCACATTGCCAGTGACCGCGTGCTTCCTGCTATGAACGGCCGCTGACAGGAAGTGCAGCCGCTCGCCTGGGACCTAACAGCCAGCCGCGAGATCGCGGCTGGCTGTTAGATCTCAGGAGAGTGGCTGCACTTCCTGTCAGCGGCCACTCGTAGTAGGAAGCACGCGGCCGCCAGCAATGTGCGGCAGCGGCAGCGGCCTGCATCATTTCAGGTGAGTTGAGCTGCTGGGGCAATAATATCCATAAGACCTGGGGCATTATCCATGAGAGCTGGGTGGCATTATCCATGAGAGCTGGGGGGCATTATCCATAAGACATGGGGCATATCCATAAGACCTGGGGCATATCCATGAGAGCTGGGGCGCATATCCATGAGAGCTGGGTGGCATTATCCATGAGAGCTGGGGGGCATTATCCATAAGACATGGGGCATATCCATAAGACCTGGGGCATATCGATGAGAGCTGGGGTGCATATCCATGAGAGCTGGGTGGCATTATCCATGAGAGCTGGGGGGCATTATCCATAAGACATGGGGCATATTCGTAAGACCTGGGGCATATCCATGAGACCTGGGGCATAACCATGAGACCTGAGGCATATCCATGAGACCTGGGGCGCATATCCAGGAGACCTGGGGCATATCCATGAGACCTGGGGCATTATCCATGAGACCTGGGGCATATCCATGAGGGCTGGGGCATTACCCATGAGACCTGGGGCATATCCATGAGACCTGGGGCATATCCATGAGAGCTGGGTGGCATATCCATGAGAGCTGGGGGGCATATCCATGAGACCTGGGGCATATCCATGAGACCTGGGGCATTATCCATGAGACCTGGGGCATATCCATGAGACCTGGGGCATATCCATGAGGGCTGGGGCATTACCCATGAGACCTGGGGCATAACCATGAGAGCTGGGGGGCATATCCATGAGAGCCAGGGGGCATATCCATGAGAGCTGGGTGGCATATCCATGAGAGCTGGGGCGCATATCCATGAGAGCTGGGTGGCATTATCAATGAGAGCTGGGGGGCATTATACATAAGACATGGGGCATATCCATAAGACCTGGGGCATATCCATGAGAGCTCGGGCGCATATCCATGAGAGCTGGGTGGCATTATCCATGAGAGCTGGGGGGCATTATCCATAAGACATGGGGCATATTCGTAAGACCTGGGGCATATCCATGAGACCTGGGGTATATCCATGAGACCTGGGGCATTATCCATGAGACCTGGGGCATATCCATGAGGGCTAGGGCATTACCCATGAGGGCTGGGGCATTACCCATGAGACCTGGGGCATATCCATGAGAGCTGGGGGGCATATCCATGAGAGCTGGGTGGCATATCCATGAGAGCTGGGGGGCATATCCATGAGACCTGTGGCATATCCATGAGACCTGGGGCATTATCCATGAGACCTGGGGCATATCCATGAGGGCTGGGGCATTACCCATGAGACCTGGGGCATAACCATGAGAGCTGGGGGGCATATCCATGAGAGCAGGGGGGCATATCCATGAGAGCTGGAGGGCATATCCATGAGACCTGGGGCATTATCCATGAGGGCTGGGGCATATCCATGAGACCTGGGGCATATCCATAAGACCTGGGGCATATCCACGAGACCTGGGGCATATCCATGAGAGCCAGGGGGCATATCCATGAGAGCTGGGGCATATCCATGAGAGCTGGGGGGCATATCCATGAGAGCTGGGGGGCATATCCATGAGGGCTGGGGCATATCCATGAGACCTGGGGCATTATCCATGAGACCTGGGGCATTATCCATGAAAGCTGGAGGCAATATCCATGAGACCTGGGGCATATCCATGAGGGCTAGGGCATTACCCATGAGGGCTGGGGCATTACCCATGAGACCTGGGGCATATCCATGAGACCTGGGGCATATCCATGAGAGCTGGGGGGCATATCCATGAGAGCTGGGTGGCATATCCATGAGAGCTGGGGGGCATATCCATGAGACCTGGGGCATATCCATGAGACCTGGGGCATTATCCATGAGACCTGGGGCATATCCATGAGACCTGGGGCATATCCATGAGGGCTGGGGCATTACCCATGAGACCTGGGGCATAACCATGAGAGCTGGGGGGCATATCCATGAGAGCCGGGGGGCATATCCATGAGAGCTGGGGGGCATCTCCATGAGACCTGGGGCATTATCCATGAGGGCTGGGGCATATCCATGAGACCTGGGGCATATCCATAAGACCTGGGGCATATCCACGAGACCTGGGGCATATCCATGAGAGCTGGGGGCATATCCATGAGAGCTGGGGGGCATATCCATGAGAGCTAGGGGGCATATCCATGAGAGCTGGGGCATATCCATGAGAGCTGGGGGGCATATCCATGAGAGCTGGGGGCATATCCATGAGGGCTGGGGCATATCCATGAGACCTGGGGCATTATCCATGAGACCTGTGGCATTATCCATGAAAGCTGGAGGCAATATCCATGAGAGCTGGAGGCAATATCCATGAGAGCTGGGGAAATATCCATGAGAGCTAGGGGGCATAACCATGAGATCTGGGGGCAATATCCATGAGAGCTGGGGGGCATATCCATGAGAGCTGGGGGGCATATCCATGAGAGCTGGGGGGCATATCCATGAGCTTGGGGCATATCCATGTGAACTGGGGCAATATATACCCACATGAGCTAGGGTCAATAATATCCATGTGAACTGGGGGAAAATATATCCATATAACCAGTGCTGGGTATATTATTCTGGGGCTCAGCGCTGTGTATATTAATCTGGGGGTTCAGTGCTGTGTATATTATTCTGGAGGTGCAGTGCTGTGTATATTATTCTTGGGGTTCGGTGTTGTGTATATTATTCTGGGGGCTCAGTGCTGTGTATATTATTCTGGGTGTTCAGTGTTGTGTATGTTATTCTGGGGGTCCAGTGCCTGTGTATGTAATTCTGGGGGGTCTGTGCCTGGATAAATATATATATATATATATATATATATATATATATATGTATATATATATGTATGTGATATATGTATTATATATAAAACGCGTTAGTCCAGTTGCTAAAATCACGAGTATACCTGTACGTAGTGATACCTTTCACTGATCAGTATAGTTTCCAGACCTGAAGAGGAGAGGTGAAAGCTTATATTTTAAATTTAATGTTAACCCAATAAAAATGGTATCACCACGTACTGCTATACTCGTGATATATATTTTTTTTCTTCAGGTAATAGGGGTTGTGGAATTCGTGGGTGAGTTCCCTCACTTTTTTTCCCAGGACTTGACCACTGATTTATAATTAATGCAGCATATGAATCCACACACTGCTGGGAAGCGCCTCTCTGCAGTATAATGCAGCATATGAATCCACTAGACTTGTGCACCGATTTTTTTTCGGTTCAATTCGGTTCGATTCGTTCGGATGTTTAAAATTTCGATTCGGCTCGTTTCGGCCGATTTCTGTTTAGATTCGGTTCGGTTCGGCTCGTTTTTCGTATACATTTTTTTTCGGAATATCGACCATTTTTCGTGTTTTCGGCTCACTCTGCTCGTTTTTTGTATCGACTTTTCGTGATTTCGGAAATTTTCGGTTTTTTTCGGAACGTCTGTTCTCCTCGTTTCAAAGTGTCTAACTCTATTCGTTTTGACGTAAATTACTATGGTTTACTTTTTTTATACTTTATATATTTTTTTATAATAAATTTTTGGTTTGTTTTTCGGATCCGATAATTCATTCTGTCGATACGATAATTCTGGCGATTCTATCATGTTTTTTTTTAATTAAATAAAGATCCTTTTTTTCTTATGAATATACATTTCACAACTTTATTTAATCATATTAAAATGGTATGAAAGCCAAGGAACAAAAAAAATGAACAAAACGATTTAAAAAACGCTAAACTGACCCAAATGGTCTGACTTTAAAAATAAAAACCAGAACAAAAGGTTTTAAAACGGAAAAATAGTTAATCAAAATGATCTGAAACGAAAAAAAAAACAATAAAATGATTTAAAACAGACAAAAAAAATTAACCCTTTCACTGCTGAGGCATTTCACAGCTTCCCTTCACGCCTGTGTGCGGTCTGCTGCTGAGCTAATTTTTAACAGTTTCGCTCCTCTTGTTTAAAAGCGTTTTTTTGAAGCCTTATTTTATAATATGACCCAGACATGTTATATATTGTTCTTTCCGGGCAGACTCGGCAGATGATTCATAATATATCATTATCATATGTATGCGTCATGTCCTGTCTGTATATTATAACAAAAAATGCAATAAAATTAGAATTTTCAATGTTTGTTTTACAAGGTGTAAAGTGTTTTTTTCACATTTTAACATGCGAGTGTTTAAAGGTCAATTTTTAACATTGTCATGTTTGGTATTGTTGGAAAGGCCATGCTCTGGTCGATCCAAAGATACCAAACATTAACCGATAGCTGCCGCGGATCGGGAGATAGAAACATAGAAAAATGTCGGCAGATAAGAACCTTTTCGGCCCATCTAGTCTGCCCAATTACATGGATACTTTACCTATATTTATCTTTTGTTTAGGATAGCCTTATGCCTATCCCATGCTTGCTTAAATTCAATTACTGTTTTGGCCTCTACCACTTCAACTGGAAGGCTGTTCCATGTATCCACCCCCCTCTCAGTAAAATAATGCTTCCTGATGTTACTTTTAAACCTTTGCCCCTCTAATCTAAGACTATGTCCTCTTGTTTTGCTACTTTGTTTCCTTTTAAATATACTCCCTTCCTCTACCTTGTGGATTCCCTTTACGTATTTAAATGTTTCTATCATATCTCCTCTGTCTCGTCTTTTTTCCAAGCTGTACATGTTAAGATCATTAAGTCTTTCCTGGTAACTTTTCTCCTTCAAGCCGTACACCATTTTAGTAGCCCTTCTCTGAACTCTCTCTAAGATGTCTATATCCTTCTGGAGATACGGTCTCCAGTACTGCACACATACTCCAAGTGAGGTCTCACCAGTGCTCTGTACAGTGGCATGAGCACTTCCCTTTTCCTACTGCTAATACCTCTCCCTACACAACCAAGCATTCTGCTAGCATTTCCTGCTGCTCTATTACATTGACTACTTACCTTTAGATCCTCTGAAATAATGACCCCTAAATC
This sequence comes from Leptobrachium leishanense, assembly GCA_009667805.1. Taxonomy (NCBI): domain Eukaryota; kingdom Metazoa; phylum Chordata; class Amphibia; order Anura; family Megophryidae; genus Leptobrachium; species Leptobrachium leishanense. Next base: position 63,095,366 of record CM019068.1, read on the forward strand.
CCTTTCCTCAGATGTTGAGGTTAGGACTGTATCAAATATTCTATATTCAGCCCTTGGGTTTTTACGTCCCAGGTGCATTATCTTGCACTTATCCACATTAAAACTCAATTGCCACAACTCCGACCATTTGTCATTTGGCTGATCCCTCCAGGAACGTCAACCCTGTTGCAAATCTTTGTGTCATCAGCAAAAAGACATACTTTCCATTAATACCTTCTGCAATATCACTAATAAAAATATTAAAGAGAATGGGTCCAAGTACTGACCCCTGAGGTACCCCACTGGTAACAAGACCTTGCGCCGAATAAACTTCATTTACCACAACCCTCTGTTGTCTGTCACTCAGCCACTGCCTAATCCATTCAACAATATTGGAATCCAAGCTCAAAGATTGCAATTTATTGATAAGCCTTCTATGCGGAACAGTATCAAAAGCCTTACTGAAATCTAAATAAGCAATGTCTACTGCACCACCTGTGTCTATTATTTTTGTTACCCAATCAAAAAAATCAATAAGATTAGTTTGGCATGATCTCCCTGAGGTAAACCCATGTTGTTTCTGATCCTGTAATCTATGTGTTTTTAGATGTTCAACAATCCTTTCCTTTAACATGGTTTCCATTAATTTCCCCACTTCTGACGTAAGACTAACTGGCCTATAGTTCCCCGATTCGTTCCTACTACCCTTCTTGTAAATGGGCACAACATTTGCTAATTTCCAGTCTTCTGCGACGAGTCCTGTTAACAAGGATTGGTTAAATAAATCTGTTAACGGTTTTGCTATTACATCACTGAGCTCTTTTACTAATTTAGGGTGGATCCCATCAGGCCCCATTGACTTATTTGTCTTTACTTTAGACAGCTGCTGTAGAACCTCCTCCTCTGTAAACTCATATGTAAATGTCTCTTTAGTGTTCTCTCCTAACTGAGGTCCCTTTCCTTCCTTTTCTTCTGCAAAGACTGAACAAGTTCATTGGAACCCCCTATCTCCACCATTGGTCGCAGTTAGGGGTTAACTCCAGAACTGACGTCATTGTGACGAGGTCTTGGGACTGTCGGCAGCTGTCGTTCCCCCATGCTGTTGTCTTCCTGCAAAGACGTGACCATGTTGGCGGGCAGCGTCTTAGCGGGCAGTGGTGGGAGAGAGAGAGCTCATAGCTGGGAGGAGGTGTCGCGTTAAGCTGCAAACAGGGACAAATAAACTAGACCTGAGCCGCACTGATGATCTTTGGGTTGTGTCGGAGAAGACTTCATGCAGTGCTGCCATCAATATTTTTTGATAAATTCTTGGTTATGCAATGAATGTGACTGTGGACAAAAATCCATGTTGTTGTGACATCGCCTAAGCTTAACAAAACCATGCCACGTTGGTAATCAAATCTCAAGGCAGTACAACAAGGTTGTGTTAGTGTGTGGCATTTTTTGGCCAGACAGGCAGTGTAGAATGTGCACAGTCACATTCATGGCCACAAATATGTTGACAAATTTATGACAAAGGGTCCATAGAAATGTCAATACATTTATGTACATATAATTTTAACAGTGTGGAAACCAAGCAATACATATTAACTTATTAAGTAAGGAAAAGCAACGCACACAAACAGGAAAATATAGAAAAAATATAAAATTTATTTACAACATGCCACATGGCATTGGCAAACTTCCCAACAGGGGCACAAAAATAGGGGAGGAGGAGGCTGGTCTCACTGCCGCTCCAGGATGTCAATGGCATTATTAAAATGCTCCCTAAATTCCTGGAGAAACTCCTGTATGGCATCGATGTTGCTGCCAGCCAGCCGTAGCTCGCCGATCGCCATCCTGACGCTGGACCTTTCAGTGTCCGGTCTGGCTTCTCCTTCTATATATCCAATAAATGAAAGAAGGAAAATACAGTAAGTAAAGCAGGTTTCTATTTTTGACTGAAAGTCTTGAAAAAATATAACAGTAGTATATACCAGTGCTGGCGGCCTCCTGAGGCTCCGACTCCTCCGACTTCTCCGACTCCTCCTCCTCCACCACCACCGTCAGCATCTCTTCCGGTGCTATATCTAAGAAATTAAAGAAATAAAAAATACAGTAAACAACAAAACTGATTTATTTTTGAACAAAAGTCGATGCAAAATAAAACAGTATATACCAGCGCTGGGTGGTCGCCCGTGGCTCCCCCTCCTCCACTGGGGCACTGGTGCCCGCCGGTGCAGATGCTGCCTTTGCCTTCCTGTCTTCTGCCAAATCCAAACAATAACACGTAAATAAATATGGTATATCTATACAATATATTGCCGAAAGTATTGCGACACCCCTCCACTACCACTACCAGCTTGACCCACCACTACTCCCATCTCATAGTTCTAAAGTCACAAAATATTTATTTATTATTCCCCTGCACAAAGACATATATTACCGTTCAATTATATATTTTTTTCAGAAGTAAACATTACGTTTATTCAATAAAAACTATTATTTGTGTTGTGTGCATACAAAACGCATTGTGCTGACTGCTTTTAGTTATTTTATAGATGGCCTCAGCCTCAGTTTCACTTTCAGTTTCTGCTAATAAAACTGCAGATATTGCAGAAACAACAGAAATCGTCCATTTTGTTTTGAAATTCGCATCCAAAGCGTTCAATGACACTGCTGCAGCAAACTGAATATCTGCGCTGCAACAATTCAGCAGCTGCTGAGGACGTATTGAACGCGGCTCTGTTTGGATGCACTTTCCGAAGAACTACATGTCCCATCCTACCACTTAGCAGAGACGCAGAGATTTTTGTTGATGCGCAGGTGGGAGCCAATATTGGGCAAGCTGCGGGTCATCTCGTATGTGTAGCGCTCACTCCCGGAGGAGCCGCTGAAAATTGAACCTCGGGTCAGTCTCCCCGCACTAGGGAATAAATATACTCCAACACCGCTGTGAGTTTTATAATTTAAATAGTTTACTAAATAATAAGCAGATGTTAAGACACGGTATTCACATATATATTACAGTATTTTCGTATCGCGGTAAAACGCGTAGCGGGAAAAGAACCGAAACACGAGGCTTCGTATTTCGGAAAATAAAATATTCGTAACCGAACAGAAAAGAAATACAATTGCACGAATATTCGAAAAAGGAACACGTAGCAGAACTCAAGAACACAATCTCTTCGTATTACGTCAAACGCGCAGCGGAAAAAGGAAAAAATACATTCGGAACGTAACTTTAACCCCTGTTCCGATTCGCAACAAAAAAAAAAGGAGTCCTGCACAGGTTAAGTCCCGGAATGTAAAAGGTGTGTGTGTGTGTGGTACCCGGGTACTGTTCAACTGGCCAGTGAATTTACTTTAAGAATATCTTCGACTAGTCAGTTGGGGCCCTGTGGACTTTAAAGAGAGAAACACAGCAGCGCGTCCTTTATATACAATACGGCCTTGGAGACCTCTCACCCATCCGACGGTTGCTTTAGGCTCCGCTGACCCAGGACGTCTCTCCGCTCGATCTTGACTGGGAATACTAGCGGCCAGATCCGTTGTCTGACTCTCTGCCGCTGGTCCACGACTTGTCCAACTCACCGCCTGCTCTCCGTATCCGATCAACTCGCGGTGACTCCTTACTCGGTCTTCGGTGTTCTGCAGCAATCCCTGGAACCTGCAAGTCTTCTCCTCTGTAGGCTGAATGTCCCGATAAAAGAACTGACAGGTATATTCAGGCTCTGGCCTAGGCCCTCTCACGATCTCTGTCACTGCGTCTGCTCTCTTCTCTTCCCTGGCGCGCTCTGGAACTTTCTCCACGAGGCAGAGGATGTAAGGCTCCAGTGTCCCACCCACTTCCTGTATTCTTGCAAAGCATGCCGGGAGTTGTAGTACCAATGTCCAGTGTCTCTAATCGCGAGTGTCTCCATCTTGTGGCCAAAAATAGGTACTGCCAGAGCAAGATTTAACACGGCGCTACACTCTCCCCCTCCTAGAACTCTTGGGTCTCTCCAAGGAGGTACAACAGTTACATACATTTCCACAATATAGAATACAGTTTACATAGCATGTACAGGTTCAGCAGCAAACATACAATGGGTTAGGAACACTTCCTCAAGTTGACTCATATTTTGGGCTACCTCAGCTAGCATAGCAGACACTTCGGGCAACCTCTGCACTGTGGTGATGGCCTCTTCAGTGCTATGTCCTGGTGTATCATAGGTGAGTCGTTGGGGCGGTCGAACAGAGCGTTTTGGTTCTGGCTCAATCAGTTCCTCTTCAGGTGGAAGTACTATAGGTGTTGGCTCAATCCTTCTCTCTATCACTGGAGCAGACGTTTCTTCAGAGTATGATCCCTCCAGCGAAGGCATAGAACCATAATCACCTGAATAAGCTTCCGGAGCTACAGGGATTCCAACAGCCTCGGGGACTTCCAGCCGAAACTCAGGAGCCTCAGGCCTCAAGTTACTCTCCCACCGCTCAGGAACAACGACAACCTCCTCAGGTTCTGGTGAGCGCATCCAGTCTAGACAATAACTTCCTTCCTCGCTGTCTCTGTCGCTCTCGACAACCCGAGTCTGTTGAGACCGAGTAACAGGGGGCAAACGTGGAACAGGCGGATTTGGCAGAGGCGGTTCGTCCCCAACTGGCATCCTCACAGCTTCTCTCAAAGGTAACAGATGATTGCGGTGCCAGTTCTTGAGAGGCCCAGCCTTTCCATCCGGGCGAATCTGATACACCGGTAGACCCGGCAGTTGTTTGCAAACAATGTAAACCTGGGAACTCCACCTATCCGCCAACTTGTGTCTCGCAGCAGCACCCAAGTTCTTCAATAGAACCCTATCACCGGGTTGTAGATCTTGTATTCGAACTTTAAGGTCATAGTTCCTTTTGTTTCTTTGCTCCCTGTTTCCTGAGGTCAAACGGGCCTGTTCAAACGCAGAAGCCAGATTCTTCCGAAGTCGATCCACGTAGTTTCTATGAGAAGCTACTGATGTCTGGTCTAGGGATAACCCAAATGCCAAATCAACCGGCAGTCGAGCCTCCCTTCCGAACATAAGACGGTACGGTGAGTATCCAGTGGCATCGCTCTCCGTACTGTTATATGCATGCACCAGAGTAGCGATGTGACGACTCCAACTCTGCTTCTCCACATTAGACAAGGTCCCCAGCATGTTTAGCAGTGTGCGATTAAACCTTTCAGGCTGAGCATCACCTTGAGGGTGATATGGTGTAGTTCGGGTCTTTTGGATCCCCAACAACTCTAATAACTGCCCCACCAGTCTGCTTTCAAAGTCTCTACCCTGATCAGAGTGTATCCTCCTTGGCAGTCCGTAATGAACAAAGAACTTCTCCATCAACACCTTGGCTACTGTCGGAGCGCGTTGATCTTTTGTGGAAAATGCTTGGGCATAACGAGTGAAATGATCAGTCACTATTAGAATGTTCCCTTGCCCACTAGCATCCGGCTCTAAGCACAAGAAGTCAATGCACACCAAATCCATGGGTCCCTGGCTCTGCAGATGGCCATTGGAGCAGTTCGGGTCGGTAGAGTCTTCCTCTGAATACACCTTAGACAGGAGTGACAATAACTTTCCACTTCAGCTCTCATGCAAGGCCAATAGAACCTATCTCGCACCAGCTTAAAAGTTCTTTCAGCACCCAAATGTCCATGCTCATCATGTAGTGATCGCAGCACACTCTCCCTATGTTTAGTAGGGAGGAATAACTGTTGAATCTCTTCAGCGTTAGTTGAGGGGCCCCTTCGGTAGACCACCCCATCCAACATCTTTAACCGCTCCCACTCTTTGTAGACCAATCTGGCTCCACTCGGGGAGTTGGTTAACAAAATCTCTCGCTGGTTTGCAGACAGGGCCTTTATGGTCAAGGCAATTAAAGGGTCTCTGGCCTGATCCGCTTTCAGGTCCTGTCTTGAAAAGGTAGGTAAACTTTCATCCCTTAACTGCGTGGGGTTACAGTAAAACTCAGGAACAGCCGCAGCCATGACTCCTATGGCCTCCGCTTCAATCCCTCCTTTGACCCGGCGCTCCGTTCCTTGACACAAAGCTTGCACCCCGTCTGGAGTCAACTGAGTCCACTCTGCAGTGTAGGGTCTTCTCGACAATGCATCAGCATCTCGATTGTTCACCCCAGGTCGATACTTCAGGCTGAACCGAAACCCTGACAGAGCGGCCAACCACCGATGTCCCTTTGCGTCCAGTTTTGCAGTAGTAAGGATGTAGGTAAGAGGATTATTATCCGTCTTGATCTCAAACTCGGCTCCATACAGATAGTCTTTTAACTTGTCCACCACTGCCCACTTTAAGGCCAGGAACTCCAACTTGTGAGTAGGATAGTTCTTTTCAGAAGGCGTAAGGCTCCGGCTCACGTACGCTACAGGCCTCAGCAATCCACCATACTCCTGATACAGGACTCCTCCCAGACCTTCTCGGCTGGCATCCATATGTAACTCATACGGCTTGTGAGGGTCCGCATAGGCCAAAACAGGAGCTCGGGTTAGACTCTCCTTCAGCTTCACGAAAGCTCCTTCACATTGACTGGTCCATTCACGTTGTATAGACTCTCGAGCTTTCCTTGGCCCTGGAGCTGACGGGTTTTGGTCAGAGACCTTGCAGCCTTCTTCAGTGGTTTCCTTCTGCAGGAGTTTGTTCAGTGGTTGAGCTATTTTCGCGAATCCTCCCACAAATCTTCGATAGTATGAACAGAATCCCAAGAAAGATCTAAGTTCAGTGACGTTTCGGGGTCTAGGCCAAGAAGCTACGGCCTCCAACTTCCGAGGATCCGTTGAAACACCTTCTGCTGATACCACATGTCCTAGATACGTAACAGAGGGTAGACAGAATTGGCATTTCTCCAGAGACAGTTTCAACCCCTCTTCATGGAGCCTCTTCAAGACCTTCTCCAGACGTTGCTCATGCTCTTCCAGAGTCTTCCCAAACACAATTATGTCATCCAGGTACACTAATACTTCGATTAGATTCATATCCCCGACTGTCTTCTCCATCAACCGTTGGAACGTGGCTGGAGCTCCCGTAAGGCCTTGAGGCATTCTGTTGAGTTCAAAGAACCCCAGTGGACAGATGAACGCAGTTTTCTCCTTGTCTTCAGGATGCATGGGTATCTGGTGGTATCCGCTTCGCAGGTCCAGTACGCTAAACCACTTTGCTCCAGACAAACACTGTAGGGCATCTTCTATCCGAGGAGTGGCATATTGATCGGGGATGGTTCTCCGGTTCAACGTGCGGTAGTCTATGCATAAGCGGACGGAACCATTTTTCTTCCGGACCAACACTATTGGAGATGCATATGGACTCCTGGACTCTTGGATCACCTTGGTTCTTTGCAATTCCTTCAGTTGCTCTCGCAGATCATCCAAGTCTCCTAGCGGAACTCGCCTTGATCTTTCCCGAAACGGCTTGTCTTCTTGTAACCGAATGCGGTGCTCAGTACTCTTAGCTAGGCCCACATCGAACTCATCTTTCGAGAACAATTCCTTCCACTTCAGGACTTGAGATTGGAGACGTTTCTTCCACTCAGGTGAGATGGGAGCGTCCTTGGGGTAGAATCTTTCATCTGGAATCTCTCTATCCACTCCCCCTCCTAAATCGGTAGAGAGGGGTGTAGCAGACTCTACTTGCCCGATAGGCATTCGTGCTTTAAGGACTACTGGAGAATCTGTCACATTGCACACGCTGACCGAGACTCTTCCTCTTGTTCTCTTCAGGGCTTTGGTGGAGATTATTTCAGGAGTTACTTCGACTCCGGTTTCACTCCCATGATTAAAATCGGTTCCCAGCACCACATAAGGACCTGGTTGCGATCCGTTCAACTTGACTGAAGCCCGGAAACTCGTTACTTCTCCTGCCTGCAGAACCTTCTCTGTTCCCCCCAGTCTCCACAGGCGCCCCACCTCGGCAGGTGCCTTTCGTTCTTCAACCATCCTCTGATAGACCGGACGTAACATTGGGTGTACTCCTTGAGTCGAACCTTCTTCCACTACAATAGGTGTCAGGAGACGCCGCACTAGGTCAGTATTCGTCCCCACTATCAGGGAGCTTCTGTTCGCACCTGAGGGTCGAGGACACACAATGGCCAATGCATCACAACCCCCAGACTGCCCGACGACTTCAGATCCGATCTCCAACCTCACTTGCAGGTACCCGACATAAGGGAGTTTCTCAGTGCCGATACCCCATATTTCCAAATCCTTCAATTCTTGCAGAGGAATGTGCTTTAAGTGTTTCTCATAGAAGTCTTTGTAGATCAAAGTCACTTGAGCCCCTGAATCTAACAGGGCTTTGGTGTAGACTCCCTCCACTTGGATTGGCACAATCGGAGAAGGACCTATCAGTTGGTCAGGAAACTTGGTAGCGGTATCCGGACGCTTAGACTCTGTTTGCTGGACCCTGGCCTTTTTCTTGGCCCGTGCAGGTTTTGGGTGTGCATTGCTTCCCCATGACGTAGACCCGGATGCTAAGGGAGTGACTCTTTCCATTCTGGCAGGCTCAGCAGTTGGCTTGGCTTTGGGCCCTCTCGCCCTCCTAGCCCTGACTTGGTTTCTGGAGCGGGGTTCAACCTTCGGGCACCCAGGTTGCTCCTTCACTGGTGCCCTCTGGCGTTTCCCGCCGGTGGGGTAGACAACAGTCCTTCTAAAGCTTTCAACAATCTCTCGACTCTATCCTTCTCAGGCTTTCGGCCCTGGCACTGTGCGCGGAAATGGCCCATTTCTCCACAACCGAAACATCTCTTCTTAGAGAGCGGAGACGTAGTTTCTTGTTGAGATTTTGTTAAAGGGTTTGGACCAGACGCCACAGCAACTTCCGTCGTCTGCATACCTGTGAGGAATTTCTGCATCTCTGCCTGCATTTCAGTCACCTTCATCAACACTCGGCACAGTTCCGCGTGCGCTTGTTGCAATTCAGCTTGAGCTTCCTGTACTTTCTGGACGGTTTTGAACAATTCACCACGTTCAGAGAGGTTCGCTTGTTTGGCAGCCCTTTCTGTAGATTTCAAAACGACTAGGTGTTCTTGTTCGTCCTCGTCAGATCCATAAGTGTCTAGAGAGTCGCTTTCAGGCTGCAGACCGTCGTTATGTCTCACAAGTTGTGCATAAGCCCTTTCCCCCCGCCTGAAGGATTTCTCTTCCAGTAAGGCCTCTTCTTCTCGTACAACTCGGATCAGTTCCAGGTACTTCAACTCTTGGTTACCTGCTCTGCTTCTCAGTTGCATCATCACTGGATCTAGAGGTTGAGAGCCCCTCAGGATCTGCTTTATTCGGATCTTATCTACTTCGGCCGGTTCGGCCCCTTTCTTGAGGAGTATTTGGTGTAGAATTTTATCTAGGCGCCTCATGTACTCGGTCATTCTCTCACCTCTCCTCTGATAGGTGTGTTCGTACTGATATACCAGTTCGGCCGCCTTTTCGGTTCGCCCAAACACTTCTTCAAGAACGTTTAAGTAATCTAGAGCAGTGCAATCTTTTCTGCTTAGTTTCAGGTTTCTCACCGCTTCTGACGCAGGTCCTTTTAAGCTTTCGGTGATCCTTTGCTTTTTCTGGGCCTCAGGGACATCCCACTCATCCAGAGCCTGCATCGCCTGTTCCACCCATTCTTCAAAGGTTTCTTCTCCTGCTGGAGTTGGTACGTTTCCTGTGAAATTTCTTAACCGTCGATAACCGAAGTTAGTGTGAGGAGGGCTTGTTTTCTGACATTTAGCCAGTAGATCTCCAATAGCCACGATAAATTCAGGCCCGATCATGGCCAACGGACTAGGTGCGGGAACACTTGCGGATTCGCCACGTGGCGCACTTGGCTGAATCAGTTGGACTTCCACCTCATCGGTCAGCTTCACGCTCGCGCCCTGAAAACATGGTGGAACACCCTTTCTCCATTCAAGAAGAACATACGTGTGAGAGGTATCTGTGTTCTTTACAATGTCCAGAATTAACCCCCGATGGTCTGGTGTCAGCGCGGCCACGGCCTGGCGAATCTGATCTTCTGCCCAAGTGTCTGCGGGAATATCCATGACTATACAACATTCTAACTGACTACTGTGCTCCTCACACCACTCGGCAACAGTGTCTGGATCCATATTTAACCCTTTAGATGCGGTTTTTCCAGAGACTGGATCCCGGAAACGAGCCCCCACGTGTAGCGCTCACTCCCGGAGGAGCCGCTGAAAATTGAACCTCGGGTCAGTCTCCCCGCACTAGGGAATAAATATACTCCAACACCGCTGTGAGTTTTATAATTTAAATAGTTTACTAAATAATAAGCAGATGTTAAGACACGGTATTCACATATATATTACAGTATTTTCGTATCGCGGTAAAACGCGTAGCGGGAAAAGAACCGAAACACGAGGCTTCGTATTTCGGAAAATAAAATATTCGTAACCGAACAGAAAAGAAATACAATTGCACGAATATTCGAAAAAGGAACACGTAGCAGAACTCAAGAACACAATCTCTTCGTATTACGTCAAACGCGCAGCGGAAAAGGAAAAAATACATTCGGAACGTAACTTTAACCCCTGTTCCGATTCGCAACAAAAAAAAAAGGAGTCCTGCACAGGTTAAGTCCCGGAATGTAAAAGGTGTGTGTGTGTGTGGTACCCGGGTACTGTTCAACTGGCCAGTGAATTTACTTTAAGAATGTCTTCGACTAGTCAGTTGGGGCCCTGTGGACTTTAAAGAGAGAAACACAGCAGCGCGTCCTTTATATACAATACGGCCTTGGAGACCTCTCACCCATCCGACGGTTGCTTTAGGCTCCGCTGACCCAGGACGTTTCTCCGCTCAATCTTGACTGGGAATACTAGCGGCCGGATCCGTTGTCTGACTCTCTGCCGCTGGTCCACGACTTGTCCAACTCACCACCTGCTCTCCGTATCCGATCAACTCGCGGTGACTCCTTACTCGGTCTTCGGTGTTCTGCAGCAATCCCTGGAACCTGCAAGTCTTCTCCTCTGTAGGCTGAATGTCCCGATAAAAGAACTGACAGGTATATTCAGGCTCTGGCCTAGGCCCTCTCACGATCTCTGTCACTGCGTCTGCTCTCTTCTCTTCCCTGGCGCGCTCTGGAACTTTCTCCACGAGGCAGAGGATGTAAGGCTCCAGTGTCCCACCCACTTCCTGTATTCTTGCAAAGCATGCCGGGAGTTATAGTACCAATGTCCAGTGTCTCTAATCGTGAGTGTCTCCATCTTGTGGCCAAAAATAGGTACTGCCAGAGCAAGATTTAACACGGCGCTACATATGCATCACTCAATCACAACAACCCCCCCAGCACACTACAGTACACAGTGCCAAAAGAAATCCAGCATTGTAATTTCATCTACGTACATCAAATGTCACAATTTTCACGAATACGTAAAATCCCAAAAAAGAAGAGCTATTGCAAAATGCATGTATGAAAACGCAAAGCTATACACAATCACATTGCATGAAAAAAGGACTAGATAAATCAACATATTTCTGTGCACATTAGCACATGCAAGCACATTATTATTATTATACAGCATTTATATAGCGCCAACAGTTTGCGCAGCACTTTACAATATAACATGACACTTACGTTTGTCTATGACGCGACGGATGTGCCTCAGCTGCTCCTCCTCGCGTGCCTTGAGGGTGGGACCAGCGTTTTTGGAGCTGGTCCTTCGTCCAGTCTTTCCCAAACAACTCCAGGATGGTGGTGCGTAGCTTATCAAGGATACGGTCCTTGCGCGCATTATTCTTTCTGCCGTAAGGGCCCTTACGGCAGTCGTAATCTTTTTATAAAAGATGCGAACCAGCTCCAACATCTCCTCAAATGCCATGTTGCTGCCGCTTCTTCCTGAGTGTCTCTGGTTAGTTACGACATCCGCGAGCGCGCATGCGCGACCCGCGGACGAATCAGATCCGACCCGATTACGACAGAATTATCGTATCGACAGAATTATCGGATCATTGGGAACAAAAACAAGTGATACACATTTACAAATACAAAATTTACAGAATCAGCGATATAACCGATAATAGATAAATATACGATGTCCAGAATTACCGAAATGGAAACGAAATCACGAATGGAACCAAAATCATGAATAGAGCGAAAATAAATTTCGATTTGACACATTTCAAGTCCATTTGAAAAATCTGAAAATTTTTCGTTTCGGCTCGGAAAACTTTTCAGATCTGTCGGTTTTCGGGTCCGAGCCGATTCGGAAATTCGGCCGAATCCGAAGACACGAATAGGGAAATTTCGTGAAAATTCCGAAATTCCGAAACCCGAAACGCACATCCCTAGAATCCACACACTGCTGGGAAGAACCTCTCTACAGTATAATGTAGCATATGAATCCACACACTGCTGGGAAGCACTTCTCTGCAGATTAATGCAGCATATGAATACTACAAGAGAAGTGAAGCTCACACGTGGATTTGAACAAGACAAACATACGTTGCTTCCTTGCTAGATGGACACATTCATGGTTTACATTGCCTGAAAAAACCCAAAAAAAACCCACAGCCGGTACTGCAATAAAAATACCAGCCGGTACCAAAATCTCTCTGAATAGATTAACCATTACTTCTCTTTGGGGAATCTGTTATGTAGAAGAAATATCCATAAAGCGCATCCAACAGTGCAATAATTAGTGAAATTAGTGAACAAGGGCTGTAAATTTGCCGTGTTCCAATAATGAAGTAGTGACAGAATCAATGTATCTGATAATAATACACAGTGGTGAGAATAAAGCAATGGTCCTCCTAGAGGCAATTCAAGAACATCAAACACATTAAAAAGTGTCGGTGTCAAACAATGGCTATAAAATAGCCTGTGCCAGAAATAGTCAATGAGGTAACCGTGATGGTATCAATGGCGTGAAAAAACATAAAATAAACAAAACAAAAAGTTTATTGAAAATGCATTATGCAAATGGGAAAAAAAAGTGGTAGTAGAGTTGTTTGGGGATACCATCACGGTTACCTGATTGACTATTTCTGGCACCGGCTATTTTATAGCCATTGTTTGATACTGATATTTTTTATGTGTTTGATGTTCTTGAATTGCCTCTAGGAGGAACACTGCTTTATTCTCACCACTGTGTATTATTATCAGATACATTGATTCTGTCACTACTTCATTATTGGCACACGGCAAATTTACAGTAGGGATGAGCTGTTCGGTTCGATATGTTCAGAGTTCGATTCGAACATCGCCCGTTCGGATGTTCGCGAACTCCGAACATTTCCGCATGTTCGCTACATGTTCGCCCACAGTGCACTTTTCCACTGGTCTGAAGCTTGTAATTGGTAGGCTTGTGCACCGATTTTTTTTTCGGTTCGATTCGGTTCGATTTTTCGGATTTTTAAACTGTTCGATTCGGCTCGTTTCGACCGATTTCAGATTCGATTCAGCCCGTTTTTCGGGTACATTTTTTTTTCGGAATTTCGACCGTTTTTCGTATTTTCGTGTCACTGTGCTCGGTTTTTGTATCGACTTTTCGTAATTTCGGAAAATGTTCGTTTTTCCGAATTGCACATTTTTTGGAATATCGACCTTTTTCGTATTTTTCGTGTCATTTTGCCCGTTTTTTGTATCGACTTTTTGTTTTTTCGAAAAATTTTCGTTTTTCAGAAAATTTTCGTTTTTACAAAATTTTCGTTTTTCGGAAAATTTTTGTTTTTCGGAAAATTTTCGTTTTTCGGAACATCTGTTCTCCTCGTGTGACACATTTCAAGTCCATTCGAAAAATCCGAAAATATTTTGTTTCGGCTCGGAAAACATTTCGGATCTGAAATTTTCGGATCTAAAATTTTTCGGAAATTCGGCCGCATCCGAAAACACGAATCGGGAAATTTCGTGAAAATTCCGAAATTCCGAAACCCGAAACGCACATCCCTAGTAATTGGCTACAGCCTGCACCTGACCACAGTTTAGGTGCAAGACAGGTGCAAGACTATGCCAATCACGGCTCAGAGTCCTGATTGGGCAAATTTTGTCCAATCATGGGCTCACAGAGCTAAGTCCCGCAGCACACTATATAAGGCTTCACACAGCCCCAGCATGTGTTTTTTGAGAGGAGATTGTTGTGTTAGTGTGTGTTCTCATTGCCACCAGCTATTGGGGGGGTCTCACTTCTACAAAATATCTGGGAATTGTTGTAATCTATGTGTTCTCACTGCCACCAACTATTTTGGGGTCTCATTTCTACAAAATATCTGGGAATTGTTGTAATCTTTGTGTTCTCACTGCCAGCAGCAATCGTGGGGGTCTCACTTCTAGAAGATATCTGGGAATTGTAATCTGTGTGTTCTCACTGATTTATAGGAGGTATCTGGGAATTGTAATCTGTGTCTTCTCACTGCCAGCTATCAGGGGGTCCCACATACTTCTAGCAGATTTCTGCGAATTGTAAGGCTAGGGTCAGACGAACGCATTTTTCGCGTTGTCCGTGAAAAAGTGCGTTCGAATGAATGGACGCATTTTTTCACGGAATACGCGATAGCGGTCATACTATGCGCATTTTCGTCCGTGATTTTGTACGGATCATCAATAAAACCCTTTTTGCGTCTGGACGTTATGTTGGCTGGACATTAGCAGCGTCTGATGTCTCCTAATCACGCACACACGCCGCTAGCCGACGCAGCGCACTCTGTACGTTAGTACTAGCGGTATCACGTTCTCGAGAAAATGCATTCGTTTGCCACTTGCGTTGCGCAGCCGCACTTTTGTGCGGCCGTTCTTCGTATGCTGCCCGGCATTGGACATCATTTGCTGCTAGCACAGCCGTGATTTAGTGCTGCTAAACGCACGTTAATACTGCGTTAGTCTGACCCTAGCCTAATCTGTGTCTTGTCACTGCCACCCATCAGGGGGGCTCACTGATTTATAGGAGGTTTCTGTCACGGTTCCCGGATCCCACCACGCAGCCCTTAAAGCCCAACACTCCACAGAGCCAAAAAGCTACCAACAGAGTAGCCGTAGAAAAATCCCTAACTATCTGGTCCTTAAAAATTGGCCAGGTATAAGTATACTAGCTAGACAGAAAGGGTCAATCAAAGACAATGTCGTAATACAAAACCAGGTCAGCAACACGGGGGTAGTCAGTCGAGCCAGAATCAGGAATACAGAGTATAGAATAGTCAAATGGAATAGCCGGGTCGATATCAGTGCAGTAGCGTAGTACACGAAAAATAGTCTAGGGCAACGGAAGGTAGAATGGTCAGAAAACAAGCAGAGGTCAATAACAGGTTAAATCACGAGAGAATTCAGGTACAAGGAGCTCAGGTATGGATAACCACGATCTGGCACTGCTTAGAAGGAACTGTGGGTTTTTAAAAGACCTTCACCAGACCGCGCCCCCCTCTCAAGCTGTGCCTCATGCAGCCACCTCCCTGCCTGTCTCTATTCAAACCAGGCGTTGGTCAGCGAGCAGCATCAGACATGCTGCCTTCAAGCACACTGGAGAGGCTGGAAGCCCCAACGTTATAGTACCCCCCTCTCCACGGGAGGCCACCGGACGACCAACAGGACAAGTGGCAGGACGACCACCAGGGTTAGTGGCAGGATGACCACCAGGGCGAGTGGCAGGATGACCACCAGGGTGAGTGGCAGGATGACCACCAGGGCGATCGGGGTGCGAGGCATGGAACGCCCTGACCAACCTAGAGGCAGACATGTTGGAAGCCGGAATCCAGGACTGGTCCTCCCGGACCATAACCATCCCGGCCATCCAGGACCATAACCCACCCAATCGACCAAGTACTGCAGAGCACCCCTGAACAGCCTAGAATCCAGAACTTTCCTAACCTCATACTCTGTTTCTCCATCAACCTGAGCAGGTGGAGGAGGAGGAACGACCAGTGTGTACCTGTTACACAACAAAGGCTTCAGTAGGGAGGTGTGGAAGACGTTGTGCAAGCGAAGATGTTTAGGAAGGGCAAGAGCATAAGCCACAGGGTTAACGCGGCGAATTATCTTGTATGGACCTATAAACCGAGGTGCCATTTTCATAGAAGGCACCCCAACTTCATATTCCTAGTGGACAACCAAACTCTGTCCCCCACGTTGTAGGAAGGAGCTTGTAACCTATGCCTGTCAGCCTTGCGTTTCTGGGCAGCAACATTGCGCTCCATGTTTTCGCGAATCTGTCTCCAAATCTCTTGTAGTTGTGTGAGATGTTCATCGAGAGCCGGGATGGCCTGTTCAGCAAACTGAAGCGGTAGAGCCGGAGGGAAAAACCATAGATGGCAGAAAAAGGAGAGTGGCCAGTGGTCTCATTAACGGCGTTATTACGTGCATACTCAGCCCAGGGCAACAACTCCGACCAATTGTCTTGTTGTTGTGTGGTAAAGCATGTACTGCTCGAGACCCTGATTTGCCCTCTCTGCTGCCCCATTGGTTTGTGGATGATATGCTGAAGAGAAGGCCAGTCGCACCCCCATCTCCGCACAGAAATCCCTCCAGAAACGAGAGACGAACTGAGCTCCTCTGTCAGAGATTATTTTAGACGGAAGCCCATGTATTCGTAAAATCTCTCTAGCAAAGACGACCGCCAGTTCTTTGGCTGTAGGAAGCTTAGGTAAAGGAACAAAATGAGCCATTTTGGAGAAGCGGTCTTCAACTGTCAGAACCACAGTATGACCCTTGGACTTCGGCAAATCCACAATAAAATCCATAGATAGATGAGACCAAGGCCTATTAGGCATGGGTAAAGGCTGCAATAGATTGACAGGCAAGGTTTTACTGGTTTTGCTTCTTGCACAGACTTGACAAGCCAAAACAAACAAACGTACTTCCTGTCGCATGGTGGGCCACCAGAACTGTCTGGAGATACTGGTAAGAGTCTTAATAATACCAGGATGACCTGCTGGTTTAGAATCATGAAACATTATGAGTAATTCTTGTCTTTCCCTTTCAGGCACAAACAACATAATAATATTCAGGAATTTATTGGGAGGTATAATGTTATTGGCAAAAATCAGCATGGTTTCATGAAACACAGATCATGTCAGACTAACCTAATTACGTTCTATGAGGAAGTAAGTAGAAGTATAGATCAGGGGGTCGCAGTGGATGTGATTTACTTAGATTTTGCCAAAGCTTTTGACACAGTTCCACACAAAAGGTTACTATTTAAATTAAGAAAAATTGGTCTAGAATGAAATAGTTGTTCTTGGATAGAAAACTGGCTAAAAGATAGGGTACAGAGAGTGGTCATAAATGGTACATTTTCAAGATGGACACCAGTGGTAAGCGGTGTCCCTCAGGGGTCTGTTATAGGACCAATACTATTCAATTTATTTAGAAATGACCTTGAGATAGGCATTGAAAGTCATGTATCAGTGTTTGCAGATGACACAAAACTAGGAAAAGTAATACAATGTGAGCAGGATGTTACTTCGCTGCAGAGGGATTTAGATAGATTGGGGGACTGGGCACTTAAATGGCAGATGAAATTTAATCTAGATAAATGCAAAGTTATGCACTTTGGAGTGAAGAACACACAAGTAATTTATACCCTAAATGGTACGGAGTTAGGGAAATCCAAGCAGGAGAAGGATTTGGGAATAATCATAGACTTAAAACTAAGTAACAATGTGCAATGTCAAACAGCAGCCGCCAAGGCAAGTAAAGTATTGGCATGCATTAAAAGGGGAGTTCACTCACGGGATGAAAACATAATTTTGCCTCTGTATAAATCAATGGTCAGGCCGCACCTTGAATATGCCGTGCAATTTTGGGCACCGGTCTTAAAAAAAGATATTATAGCGCTAGAAAAAGTGCAGAGATGGGCAACTAAATTAATAAGGGGAATGGAAGGGTTAAGTTATGAGGCAAGACTAACAAGCTTAAACCTGTTTAGTTTAGAGAAACGGCGCCTTAGAGGGGATCTGATAACCTTATATAAATATATACGGGCCATTATCAACCATTGTCTGATAACCTATTCATTAACAGGACTATACATAGGACAAGGGGTCATCCATTTAGACTGGAAGAAAGAAAATTTAGCTTAAAGCATAGGAAGGGTTATTTTACGGTGAGAACAATAAAGCTGTGGAATTCTCTGCCTGTTGAGGTGGTTGGGTCAGAGTCTGTACAGACTTTTAAAAAACGACTGGATGACTTCCTGCAGACACAGAATATTAAGGGTTATAATATTTAATATGTGGGTAAAAGCTTCTGGATGCAAGGAGAAATCTGACTGCCATTCTGGGGTCAAGAAGGAATTTTTTCCCAGTATGTTGCATATTTCAGACTGGGTTTTTTGCCTTCTTTTGGATCAACAGCAGTAGGTTATGTGGGAGAGGCTGAACCCGATGGACGTATGTCTTTTTTCAGCCTATATAACTATGTAACTATATATAACTATGTAACATATCTGGAGGCTTGTTAGGTGGAGCCCCCATTTGAGCTGCTTGGAGGCGTTCCAGAAAAGGCGAGGAAACAGACAAGACTGTGGAAGCCACAATACGTTCAGGAGGAACTATAGGATTGTGGTCTTGTGTATTTGATTCATACGGGTCATATTGACGAGATAAGGCATCAGCCTTTACATTGCGGTCACCTGGTCTGTAAGTCAACACAAAATTAAACCGGGACAGTAGTAATGACCACCTGGCCTGTCTCGAGTTCAGACGTTTAGCATCCCCGATGTACGTAAGGTTCTTATGATCAGTAATTATCAACAAAGGGTCAAGAGTACCTTCCAACAAATGTCTCCACTCTGACAGGGCAGACACAATAGCAAGCAATTCTCTGTTACCGATATCATAATTGCGTTCTGCTGATGATAATTTTCTTGAAAAGAACCCACAAGCATGTAGTGGCTTCCCTGGAGACTCTCTTTGAGATAGGACAGCCCCAATGCCTATCTCAGAAGCATCATCCTCAAGAACAAATAGAATTCTGGGATCAGGATGCCGTAACACAGGAGCGGAAGTGAAAGCCTGTTTGAGAGCTTCGAATGCCTGTTTGGATTGTGAAGACCAGACCTGGTGTCAGGAATCAAGCCTGTGCCCACACCTAATCCCTGGCAGACCCTTATTCACCTGCCTATGTTTGTATGCAGGTTACAGGATCCCCTTTCTGGCTGTTCATCTTCTGTTGTGGTGCCTACAGGTGTATGCTAGTACTCCTATTGAAGCCTGCTTAAAAGAGGGATCCACCCTTCCATCAGGACTTCAACATTAATGTTCCTGGAAGTGCAGACAACCAGTCCTGTCGCTGAAGCTCCCTACCATTGAACCTGAATCCCTCCAGTGATACTCCCAAGTGGAACCCTGCTCCGAAGTGGAACCCTGCTCCCAAGGAGAATCTCGCTATCAAGGTACCCTGCTCTCAAGAATCCTCGTTTTCAAGTGTACCCCGCTCTCAAGAATCCTCGTTTTCAAGTGTACCCCGCTCTCGAGAATCCTCGTTTTCAAGTGTACCCCGCTCTCAAGAATCCTCGTTTTCAAGTGTACCCCGCTCTCGAGAATCCTCGTTTTCAAGTGTACCCCGCTCTCGAGAATCCTCGTTTTCAAGTGTACCCCGCTCTCAAGAATCCTCGTTTTCAAGCTGAACCCTGAAACCTGCATACAGTCTGTTGCCTGCCTGCTAGTGCTCATATCAATTGCTATTTGTTTTGTTTATTCTTTAATAAACCTTCAGTACCCAGCAACCTGTGTGACTCCTACGATCACTGCATCATGGGCTTACTTCACCCACCGTCGCACACCCAACCTGACACCTGGTTCTTCAGACCTTTACGTGTCATATTAACCCTTTCGCTGCTGAGGCTTTTCACACCTCTGTGCTGAGGTCATTTTTACCGGTTTCATTCATCATGTTTAACAGCGTTTTGAAGCCTTATTTTAATATATGACCCAGACATATTATATATCATTCTTTCCGGCAGACTCGGCAGATTCATAATATGTCATTATTATATGTATACGTTATGTCCTGTCTGTATATTATAACAAAAATGCAATAAAATTAAAATTTTCAATAATTTACACTGAGTAAAGTGGTTTTATACACATTTTAACATGCGATCATTTGCGGTTATATTTTCTATGGGGTGCGCTTGTTAAAAAAATTAGAAATGGGGTCTCGTTACATATTTTTTTTGGGAAAATTTAGCTATTTTTAGCAAACGCACCGCATACAAGAATCGTTAATGCAGCATCATTGTTCACATTGTAATTGAAATGGGAACAATATTACTGCATTAACAAAACCAAAAAAAAACTTGTTAATTTTTTTTTTTTAACCACTTGGCTGCTATGGACGCGTTCAGCGCGTCCAGCCAAGTGGTTCTCCTGTGCTATGGACGAGCTGAGCGCGTCCATGCACAGGAGGCAGCAATCCGCCGGATTCCGGCGGATTGCTGCGCCCCCCCCCCCGGTACGGGCTGACATCTTGGATGTCAGACCAGCACTCAGGACCCCGGCGGAGCAATTAGATGTCATCGCGGCGGTGCGATGACATCTAATTCAGGCGCCCCCCGCATGTGCAGAGGAGGCACCTGAATGGGAGGGGGGGGAGTTCCTTCGGACCTCTCTGAAAAGCGCCGGTTCTTGATCCTTTCCTGGAGCTGGCCGACATCTTGGATGTCAGCCAAGCCTCCGGGAGCTCCCCCTGAGGACTGGCGTCATTGTGCATAGCACGATGACGCCAGTCCTGGAGTTAACCCCTAGCTGCCACCAATGGTGGAGATAGGGGGTTCCAATGAACCCCCTATCTCCCGATCCATGGCAGCTAGGGGTTAATGTTTGATATCGTTGGATCGGCCAGAGCATGGCCTCTACAACGATATCAAACATGATAATGAAAAAAGTTTTTAAAAAAAAAATTAAATTAAAAATAAAAAAATATATATATTTAAAAAAAACAAGTTTTTTTTGTTTTTGTTTTGTTAATGCAGCAATATTGTTCCCATTTCAATTATAATGTGAACAATAATGCTGCACTAACGATTTTTGTATGCAGTGCGTTTGTTAAAAATAGTGAAATTTTACCCAAAAAAATGTAACAAGTCCCCATTTCTAATTTTTTTAACAAGCGCACCCCATACAAAATATAACCACAAACGATCGCATGTTAAAATGTGAAAAAAAACACTTTACACATAATAAATTATTGAAAATTCAAATTTTATTGCATTTTTTGTTATAATATACAGACATGACATAACGTATACATATAATAATGACATATTATGAATCTGCCAAGTCTGCCGGAAAGAACGATATATAATATGTCTGGGTCATATATCAAAATATGGCTACAAAACGCGGTTAACATGATCAGCGAAAGCGGTAAAAATGACCTCAGCACAGAGGTGTGAAAGCCTCAGCAGCGAAAGGATTAAATATTTTTTTATTTTTAATTTTAAATTTTTGTTTTAAATATTTTACACAGTCAATTTGGTATCGTTGGAAAGGCTGTGCTCTGGCCGATCCAATGATATCGAACATTAACCCCTAGCTGCCACGGATCGGGAGATAGGGGGTTCCAATGAACCCCCTATCTCCACCATTGCTGGCAGCTAGGGGTTAACTCCAGGACTGGCGTCATCGTGCTATGCACGATGATGCCAGTCCTCAGGGGGAGTTCCTGGAGGCTTGGCCGACATCCAAGATGTTGGCCAGCTCCAGGAGAGGATCACTATTTGGCGCTTTTCAGATCCGGCTCCCCAGGGGTTAATTACAGCTACGTTTGGAAGGGCAGGCTTCCCCCTGCCCCCCGGCGAGCGGGAGGGAACTCCCCCTGAGGACTGGCGTCATTGTGCATAGCACGATGACGCCAGTCCTGGAGTTAACCCCTAGCTGCCACCAATGGTGGAGATAGGGGGTTCCAATGAACCCCCTATCTCCCGATCCATGGCAGCTAGGGGTTAATGTTTGATATCGTTGGATCGGCCAGAGCATGGCCTCTCCAACGATATCAAACATGATAATGAAAAAAGTTTTCCCTTTCAGGTGCCTCCTCCGCACACGCGCTGAGCGTGTCCATAGCAGCCAAGTGGTTAATGATAGGAGAAGCTACATCAGAATAATTCTTGATAAATCTCCTATAATAGTTGGAAAACCCCAGAAACCTCTGTATGGCTTTTCATTCTGAAATGACCGTGAGTGTGGAAGGATCCATCTCAAAACCTTCTGGAATGATAATGTACCCAAGAAATTTTACAGTAGTAATGTTGAATAAACACTTCTCCAGTTTGCAATAAAGACCATTGTCTAGTAATTTTGCTAATACCTGTCTGACATGTTCATGGTGGGTTTTCAGATCGGGAGAGTAAATCAGTATATCGTCTAGGTATACTATAACAAAGGATTGCAAAAAATCTGAGCACATCATTAATAAAATCTTGGAATACAGCTGGAGCATTACAAAGACCGAAAGGCATGACCAGATATTCATAATGCCCACTCCTGGTGTTAAATGCTGTTTTCCACTCATGCCCATCTTTTATACCTATCAGGTTGTAAGCCCCTCTTAAATCGAGTTTTGTGTATACTGCTGATCCCCTTAACCTGTCGAACAGTTCTGATATAAGAGGGATAGGGTACACATTCTTGATGGTGATCTTGTTAAGCCCCCTATAGTCGATACACGGGCGTAAATCTCCTTTTTTAGACACAAAAAAGAACCCAGCCCCTGCTGGAGAAGAGGAGCGTCTGATAAAACCTCTCTCCAAATTCTCCTTTATATACTCCTCCATGATTTGGTTCTCTTTTATGGATAAAGGATATACTTTGCCTAGAGGAGGCATGGTACCTGGATGAATATCTATGGCGCAATCAAACGGTCTATGTGGAGGTAGTTTCTCTGCCTCTCTTTTATCAAATACAGCCCTGAGGTCGGCATACCAGTCAGGAACCTCTGTAGACAATGGGGGAGCTGTAGGTGTGTTCAGGGCACCAATATGCTGAATGGGTATTAAACAAGTCCCAAAACAAGTAGGACTCCAAGATAGTATCTCTCCCTTAGCCCAATCAATAACAGGATTATGTTCCACCCACCAAGGGAAACCAAGCACAACAGGATTGGAAGGTGAACGGATAACCTGAAATATGATCTCTTCTTTATGTAAGAGACCAGTGGTAAGAACCACTGTAACCGTATCGTGAGTAATCCTAGGGCAGGATAACGGCCTACCGTCTATGGCTTCGATGGCTAAGGATGTCTCTCTTACAACCAGAGGGAGAGAAATTGAAGAAGCGTATTCAACATCGATAAAATTACCAGCAGCCCCAGAATAAACAAAAGCGGTAGTATGCGTGGTCTTGGTCTCCCAAGCCACGGATACTGGTAAAAAAAGTTTAGTGTCTTTGACAGGAGACATGCACGTCACACCCTAGGCCTGTCTCCTCAGCTGCCTTAGGTGCGATAGTTTTCCGACTTATCATGCATTTTAGGGCGAGTGGGACATTGAAGTCGTAAATGTCCTTTTAAACTACAATACAGGCAAAAGCCCTCACGAAGACGCCTTGTTCTCTCTTCCTCTGTAAGCCTAGTATGGCCTAGTTACATAGGCTCAGAGGGAGGAGATAACTCTCTGGGTGGTGCCTGAAAGACAGAGGCCAACCTTGGTAACGGTCTCTTAGGTTTCTCTCTTGGAGTTCTTCTGTCCCTTATCTGATCATCCAGATCTATACAATAATCAAAGAGTTCACTCAATACCTCAGGTAATTTACGAGGAGCCAATTCATGCATCAATGACTCTGATAACCCCTCCATAAAAGCCTGAACCAGAGCCTCATTAGTCTAGTTCACGTCAGAAACCAACGTTTTAAATTCTATGGCATAATCAGACACAGTCTTGTTCCCTTGATGTATGCGGAACAAGGATTTGCCAGCTACCTTGGCCTTTCTGGTAGGATTAAATGTACATTTTAACTTGGCTATGAATTCTTTATAGTTCCGTACGATAGGCTTCTCTGCCTCCCATAAAGGATCAGACGGTCATTCCCAGCAAGTGTTCGCCTGGCAGAAATTCAAAGAGAATTCCACTTTCCCACAAACCACCTGATCTGTGACATGCCCACCAGGTGGAACTCGACATTAGCAATGCTGCAGCATCTGCACAAGCAACAGAGGGCCATCAACGAGTACCTGTGTGAGTATGGCACAAGAACAGGTTCAGGTCAACTTGGTTTTTTTTCACCCCCCACAGTGGCTGATGATCAAGGATGCATGCACTGTACGGTCACCATTTGAGGAGGCAACAAGGATGGTGAGCAGGGACAGCGCATGCATCAGTAACACAATTCCTTTGGTGTTCCTGCTGAAGCGCACTCTGCAGGGAATTATAGATGTGGCACTAGAGGCAGAGCAGCAGGAGGAAGAGGAGGCCTTCCCTAGCCCTCAAGGCCTCAGTCTTTATGCAGACAGCCTTCCTGCGGGTCCTCAGATCAGACAGGAGGAGGAAGAGGAGGAGGAATATTTAAGTAGTGAGGGCATTGAAAGTGGGGATTCCTCTAGGGAGGGTTTTGTGTGCCCAGAAACACAAGGACTAGTACGTGGCTGGGAGGAGGAAGTACACGATGGGGTCATCCTCATTGACCAGGAAGACTCGGAAAGCTAATGCCACCTCCAACCTACGCTGCATGGGCTCCCTTATCTTGCAAAGCATGGTAAAGGACCCCAGGATTCGTGCTATCAAGGAGAGGGATCATTACTGGTTGACAAGCCTTATTGATCCACGATACAAGGGTAAAATTGCAGAGCTCATCCTGCCCTCACAGAGGGAGGACAGGATGAAAAAAACTTGAGGACGCTCTAAAGCGACACTTGTGTAACACCTTTACGGGCATTGGTAGGTTACCAAGTGATGACACAGGTGCTTCTGAGGCTGCGGTTGATCAGAGGAAGAGCGGTGAAAGGGGCCGCTTGACTGATGCCTTTTCCAAATATTTTTAGTCCACGACGCCCAGGGACGTCAAATGTAGGCACCCATTGCCAGCATCTTCACCATATGGTGCAGGACTAGGAAAATGAGTGTCATCTGCGCTCGTTTCTATGTGTTCCATGTACAACAAAAATGAGGTTTTTGTTTGTTTCAATGGCCATTGCAACGTAAGCCCACTTGCCACTTCAAGGCACCTCTTTAGAGTGGGACCTAACAAATGTACCAAAAGGCCGCTCTACTGAGCAGCTCCAAGCCCCTCCAGCTGCTTTTCAGCCAAGGAGAGGCAAAGATGGTGGATTTTATTTATACACGCACCAAACACTTCCCATTTGGGATCAAAAACAAAAACATGGAAAGAGGAACAGCTGCAGAACGACGGACTGGTGTTACAAGCATGATATACATAAATACAGAAAAAATGGTGTCGCGCCCATACTCACCGGAGCGGCAGCAACTGCCAGGAGTAACAGCCCAGTCAATGTATAAAACATAACAAGGAAAAAGAGTGTCATCTGCGCTTGTTTCTATGTGTTCCATGTACAACAAAAATGAGGTTTTTGTTTGTTTCAATGGCCATTGCAACGTAAGCCCACTCGCCACTTCAAGGCACTTCTTTAGAGTGGGACCTAACAAATGTACCAAAAGGCCGCTCTACTGAGCAGCTCCAAGCCCCTCCAGCTGCTTTTCAGCCAAGGAGAGGCAAAGATGGTGGATTTTATTTATACACGCACCAAACACTTCCCATTTGGGATCAAAAACAAAAACATGGAAAGAGGAACAGCTGCAGAACGACGGACTGGTGTTACAAGCACGATATACATAAATACAGAAAAAATGGTGTCGCGCCCATACTCACCGGAGCGGCAGCAACTGCCAGGAGTAACAGCCCAGTCAATGTATAAAACATAACAAGGAAAAAGAGTGTCATCTGCGCTCGTTTCTATGTGTTCCATGTACAACAAAAATGAGGTTTTTGTTTGTTTCAATGGCCATTGCAACGTAAGCCCACTCGCCACTTCAAGGCACCTCTTTAGAGTGGGACCTAACAAATGTACATTTGTTTTATGTTTTATATATTGACTGGGCTGTTACTCCTGGCAGTTGCTGCCGCTCCGGTGAGTATGGGTGTGACGCCATTTTTTCTGTATTTATGTATATCATGCTTGTAACACCAGTCCGTCGTTCTGCAGCTGTTCCTCTTTCCATGTTTTTGTTTTTGATCCCAAATGGGAAGTGTTTGGTGCGTGTATAAATAAAATCCACCATCTTTGCCTCTCCTTGGCTGAAAAGCAGCAGTAGGGGCTTGGAGCTGCTCAGTAGAGCGGCCTTTTGGTACATTTGTTAGGTCCCACTCTAAAGAGGTGCCTTGAAGTGGCGAGTGGGCTTACGTTGCAATGGCCATTGAAACAAACAAAAACCTCATTTTTGTTGTACATGGAACCATAGGCGACTCTACAGGGGGCAAGGGGGGGCAATTGCCCCCCCTAGGTTATTCCTTGCCCCCCCATGTGCCCCCCCACCAAAAATCAGCATCCAGCTTCCCACACTTCTTCGGACCGCTGTATCTCCATCCCTGTGCATCGTATATGGATGATCTAGGTGTCATTGGAAGGGGCAGATTCTGGCCTTTCCAATGATACCCAACATGACCATATTCAGTGTAAAGTGAAAGTCATAAAACATTAAATAATAACGGGCACTTAAACATTTTCACAGGGTTGAAATGGCTCAGCAGTGAAGTGGTTAATGTTCAGACTATACATTACATTGTGTATTACGTTAGTTATTGCCTTGGTTTAGTTATTAAGGGTTAATGTGTAGGCTTCATCCCTCACAGTATACAATTTATTTTTTCCTTGAGTTATGGCTTTGTAGGGGTTAATGGGTAGGCTACATGCCTTGCAGTGTATTCATTTCATGTTTTACCTTGATTAATGGCAATTTAGGTGTTAATGGGTAGCTGAATGCCACATTGTTTATTATTTGTATTGTATTTCCCTGGGTTTATGGCATTTGAGGGGTTACTATGGAAGTTAGAGTCTAATCATCTTTAGATCCTCTGCTTTTCGTCACATTTCGGGGAATTAATTTCGCCAAAAATAGTGAATTCCTATTTAGCGAATGGTCACTGTAATTTGTTAAAAGTGGAGTCACTGAAGCAGCAATCAGACATTCAGCGAAAACTGCCGAATTGCGGCAAATAAAATATTGAATTTAGGTATCAGAATAGTACAATAAAAAGGTATCATTGCGTTACATTACTCATTGCGTCACATTACTCATTGCGTCACATTACTCACTGCGTCACATTACTCACTGCGTCACATTACTCATTGCGTCACATTACTCACTGCGTCACATTACTCATTGCGTCACATTACTCACTGCGTCACATTACTCAAAAAAAAGGAAAAACATCTGGATTAACCTTCGAAAAACCCGAACAGGAGCCGAAGCAGCTGTGACGTAGAGGAGGCAGTGAATAAATTAGCAAAACCATTTGTATGAATCTGGGAAAATGAAACGCTGTTTGCAAAGAAACTACTGGGCGAAAATGTCTGAAATTTTCACAGGAGGTCCAGGGAATGATAATAAAGAGGGCTGTTACAAAAAATATAAGTAAATTGAAAAAAATAAATAAAAAAAAATCGGACTTTTGAAAAAAATAAAAAATAAGAAAAATGCTTAAAGTATCCTAAAAAATCTATAAATAAAGAGACTTTTTGCTGCAGAATTTTATAATGAATGGTTTATTAGATATTGAATTAAAACGGGAATATTTTTAACATTGAAGCCTATGGGATTCTCCTGAATAAATTTGCCGAATGAAACCACCGAATGGCAGGGCATTAGGGGAACCTTTCACTGCTGGTTTGTGTTCTCTGAATAGCCGAAGCATTGCTTCTCTATGGGGATTTCACTGCCCTCGAACAGGCACCGAACAGGCACCGTATGTTCAGGCAATTCGCCAGGATTTGGCGAATTGCCTGCTCTCTGGATAGCCGAATGGTCAGGAAAGGTAACCGAACACTGATTTTCAGCGTTCGGTTACCTTTCTCAAGCAATTCGGATCTCTTTGGATAACCCTGTATGTTTTAGCGACTTGCGCTAAATTTTTCCTTTAGCGATGGTGTTTTAGCTCACACCAGGTGATTGGGCCCTTAGTTTTATTCAGTGATATGATTTAGTGGTGAAAATTATTAGTACCCCCCCAGTTTTGACTGCGGTATCTTCTGTGCCCCCCTAAATATTGTTCTTAGAGTCGCCACTGCATGGAACACATAGAAACGAGCGCAGATGACACTCTTTTTCCTTGTTATGTTTTATACATTGACTGGGCTGTTACTCCTGGCAGTTGCTGCCGCTCCGGTGAGTATGGGCGCGACACCATTTTTTCTATATGGTGCAGGACTACCTAGGGGCAAGGGTAGACCTGGATACCTTTTCAGCAGATGATCCACTGGCTTACTGGGTGTTGAGATTGGATCACTGGCCAGAATTTAGCCAATATGCTATGCAGCTACTAGGTTGCCCTTCATCCAGCGTGCTTTCTGAAAGGACGTTCAGTGCCGCTGGAGGTTTTGTCACAGACAAAAGAGTGCGTCTGTCCACCAACTCTGTAGACCGGCTGACATTTATAAAAATGAATCAGTCCTGGATCAGCAGCTATCAATCCCCTGATGCTGACGTAACTGAATAGATCGGGGATCTCTTCTGCATTCCCAAAACCTCCACCACTGCACTCTTCCACAATACCACAAAGGGGTTACGGTGTAAAGGCACTTGCTGCCACTAAAGGCACAATATTTTGGTGCACTGCCACTGACGCCTATATTACCAGATTCATATCATTTTAATATAGGACAGCAGGGTCCAACCCTGCACTTTTCCGCAATACCACGGAGGGGTTACTTACGGTGTGAAGGCACTTGCTGCCAAAGGCACAATATTTGGGTGCACTGCCACTGACGCCTATATTACCAGATTAATATCATTTTAATATTGGACCGCAGGGTCCAACCCTGCACTCTTCCACAATACCACAGAGGGGTTGCGTGTAATGGCACTGTTGCCGACACTAAAGGCCCAATTTTAAAGCACCTATTGTTAATTTCATCCAAAGCCTGCATAAGTTTCACCATAATTTAGCCCAAAAAATCACTAACTTGTTCTGCAAGTCCTAAAATATCTCCTCTTTTCATACAGACTGCCGCCCCAAGCAGTTGTTTATTAATAGATTAAAGGAAAACCGTGTACCGTCACTTGAAATGTCATTTTTTCGTTTTTAAATGTTTCTATACATCCTACAAATCCGCCACTTCACGGGCAGGTTATGGGGGACCTCCTAGGCACGATATTTGAAGGAATTTTTCATTTTTATTTTTAACCCTTATTCCATGGAAAACTCACTGTTCCTTTAAAAATGTTTTTTTTAAAAACTTTTTGTCCTTCTTTCCTGTCCCCCAGGGCACTACCCGGACCCCCATACACCTTTTATGGCAAATATCTTGCATATATGCCCTCTTGGAGGGCACTCTAAAATTCGAACTTTCTAGTCCCATTGACTTGCATTGAGTTTGGTTCGTGTTCGAACACGAACATTTGAAATTGTTCGAGTTCGAATGTGAACCTAACACGGGGGTGTTCGGGTCATCCCTAATTTACAGCCCTTGTTTGCTAATTTCACTGATTATTGCACTGTTTGATGAGCTTTATGGATGCTTCTACATGATCTCTGTATGGCACATATTTTGGTTGGTTTATTTGTGCTTTAACCTTAGTTGTTATATCCATTTTAGGCAGCATCACATCTACTCATTTTCTGCATGCTTGTATTGCTGATTGATTATACTATTTAATAGAAATTTACCATATCGCGCTGGGACTATTACACCCCCTTTTAATAGATTTTCTATGGGGAATCTCACTGCAGCCAAATTGCACTGAATAACAACATGGCGAACTGAAGCACCGAAAATCAGGGCATTTCACTGACATAAAATTTCTCCCAAAAAAACCTGAAAAATTACAAAATAATCCTAAAAAATAAATAAATGCAGAAACTTCTTGCTGTAAGTGAAAAAAATAAACGGTTTAAGAAATATTTAATAAAAAGGGGAATATATTTTACATAGAAACATATGGGGAAAAAATGGCTTGTTACTTTAAAATTAGAAAACCTAAAATTTCACCCAAAAAATCCAGAAAAATGCCTAAAAAATCCTGATTCATTTCATAAAGTTGTTTGCTGGCTGTATTACACTACTTGTATGTATTTTAAATTAAAATCAATTTGATAATTGTATATCATTTCGAATTTCGGATCACTAAATAAAACCCCCAATTAATCAAATTTTGCTGATAAAAGACAAGCTAGGGTTAAATATTAAGCGGCCTCACATATTTAGTATTTGAGGCAATTTAACAGGGATAGGCGCTTGTGAAACAGCGAAACAAAATTAATTTGTTATTTGCTGAGTAGTACTTGTATGCGTTTTAATTTAAGATAAATTTGTTAGTTGAGAATATCAATTCGGATTACTAAATAAAAGCCCAATTGAATCAAATTTTTCTTTTATGATGACACAGTATAACTAATTAAATTCGGTACATACTGTTTCATTTCGAATTCTGACCATATTGATTCGTTATTTCAGAAGTAAATCCGAAATACGAATTAACTAAATTTGTTCTGAATTCCAAGTCATTCCGAAACAATTACACAGAAGGTGCCAAGCCATGACAATAAAAACTATAGCTAGAGGACGAGTGATTGTTATGGCATGTTATCAGCCAAGGAGGTTTACACTTACCTGTTCTTGCTGGGATCGGCATGGTCTCCTAAGTGAGGAATGTTGGGGTGGCTGTTATTTTTCTTCACTCACAAGGACTACATGTCATCGTGCCATAAAGGGTGTTCTAGTCAGTACAACCTTCATCATGAACTGAGTCAGTGACTGGCAAGCCTGCCCTAGGCCTTGCACTACTGGTCACATCTCCCGCATGAGAAAAAGTGTCATGACCACCACCTCTGTGGGAGAGGGGGGTGTCTATGGAGAGGTGTTGAGGGGGTGACTGTATCTGGGAGCGAGAATCGTCAGGCTTGTCTATCTGGAAGAGGTGTAAAGCTGGGGGATCGTTGGGTGTATCTGTCTGTGAAAAAACGTGGACTATAAAGGAGGTGTGGCTTTTAAAGAGTGGCGAGTGGCCCTGAAAAATTTCTCACCCAGGGCCCCTCAAATGCTAGAGGTGGCCTTGGTGACCCAAGCAACATATGTAACAAACTATCTGTATTCATATTTAAAACCCTTTATAAAATAAGCACGAACATCTAAGAATCTATAACCACTGACGCATTTATCTTAATTCTGTTAATGTTTTTTGTTCTCTTCATTCACACCTGCCACTGGAAAAATGTATCACTTTAAAATCTATATATAGACTGCATAATTAGGAGGTGGTGATAACACAAGCTCTTATTAGCGTATATAAACGTTTAATAAGGTTAGATTCTGCATAGGTGAGAATGCATGTGGCTTCGTGTTACTGTGAAGAATTCACCAATTCCACTGTTCACATGCTTTAACAAAATGATTATTTTTTAAACATCAAGTATTGCTATGATCACTCATTTTTATTCCCATTTGTTTTATTTCTGATAGTGAGAAAACTCTGAAAACACTCTTGCTCCAACTGAACTGCCATTTTACGTGGAGGTTACTGGAGAAGAATGCAGAAATTGACGAACTAGAAGAAAGATTGCACAATCAGTTAGAATATTTGATCAATGCGAACAAATACATGGTGTACAATCTACTTTCTTACATCAAATATCTTCAAGGCAATTACGAAGAAGCCATTGCAAACTTAGATGAAGCAGAAAAGAGCAGTCTGGCTAATGCGGCTGGTGTGAAAAGCAAGCTTTTGGTCACCTATAGCAACTACGCTTGGGTTTACTACCACTTAAAGCAGTATGACAAGTCTCAGCTCTACATTGATAAAGTAAATGGTGTGCATGAAGAACTGAGTCACACATCAAATGCTAAAGATACGCTCCCAGAAATATATGGAGAGCAGGGGTGGTCTATGTTAAAGTTTGGTCGAAAGCATTACGAGAAAGCAAAGGAGTGTTTTGAGAAGGCACTCAAAGAGGTTCCAAAAGACCCGGAATTGAACTCGGGCTATGCCACTGCAGTTTATCGATTGGAATGTTTAGAAAAGAAAAGTCTAGATGAGAATTGTGAATCTTTGGATTTGCTGAAACGAGCTGTGGAACTGAACCCAAATGATTCAGTGGTGAAGGCACTACTTGGGTTGACGCTGCAAGACTTGAAAAGAGCAGATCAAGGACTGAAATACATAGAAGAAGCTCTTGAACAAACACCAAATCTTCCATACGTACTTCGCTACGTTGCTAAGTTTTATAGGAGGGAAGGAATGACTGACAAAGCTCTTGGTGTTCTTAAAAGAGCTGTGAGTTTAATTCCCAATTCTTCGTTCCATCACCACCAAATCGGCTTATGTTACAGAAATAAAATGTATGAGAAGAAAAAACTGGCAAGAACAGATCCTCAAAATAAGCAAACATACACACGAGAAATACAAGAACTACTTCAGAAGAGCATATTTCACTTTAAAATGACAGTGGAGCTTAAAAAAGCACATACATATGGCTACACCGATTTAGCCCAAATGTATACGGAAGCGAACCAAATCGTAAAAGCAGAGGAGATGTATAAAAAGGCGTTCAACGTTAAAACGATTACAGAGCAAGAAAAACAGCAAATTCATTTCTATTACGGCAATTTTGAACTGAAAGCAAAGAAATGCGAAAAGGAAGCTATAAAACATTACAAGGAAGCGCTGCTTATACCAGTGATGACTTTTGAAAAAGAAAAATGTGAAAATGCACTTGAGTGGATAGCAGAAAGGAAGATCAAACATAACCCCAGGGATGCTTTGGGATTTGGCTTGCTTGGGTTTGTCCATCAAATAAAGAAAAACAAAATTGATGCAGTTGAATGCTATGAAAAAGCCCTAAAACTGGAGCCTCACAATGAAGAATACTTAAGTCATCTCTGTGAACTGAGGCTGGCAATTTAAAGCACTTACCTGTGAATTGGGGCAATGATTAAACTTTATATTATTATTACTGCAAAGTAACCTTCTTAAAAGGATTAGCAGTCATTTGTTTAGATGCTAATTTAACAAAAAATTGTGAAACCAGGAAAATAGAATGCTATTTAACTGATACTATGACGTTCATATACAGAATAGAAATTGTTCTTCGTTATATATTGTGAACACAAGACTGTTACATTGCATGCCTAAACCAATAAATTTGTATGTTTTTTTCAGATACACCTGAAATGTACTCAATGAATTCATGTGAATTATTACTATATAAAGAATACATTCACAATGTAGGCATGCAATTTTTATGTAAATGGAAGATCTGCAAATATGAAAAGTTATTATTACACTGACTTCTAACTAAATTATAATCAAACCTAGCATTAAATATATAGACATTAAGGGCCATATTACGTTATTAACACCAAAACGGAGATGCCAAGGAGGAAAACCTGCACCTGCAGGTTTCTCCTTAATATCACGTTAAAACTGGGATGCTGTGAGGCAGGAGCTAATCCAGCACCCAGCCTCGCAATGCGGCGCTATTCGCCACCGCAAGCATCCCCTCCATAGAGTCCATAGGACGCCATTGAGGCTTACACTGCCGGTGACATGAGATCCGGCAGGTCGGCGGCGCGATCGCCGAGGTAGACGGTGGGATTTTTCTCCCAGTCTCCCTCTGCTCCCGTCGGCTAGAAGCGACGAATAGAGCTGCCATTGTCGCTCTATTTATCTGGCAGTGGGTGAGAGCAATTCTAAAGCCCACCACCTTATCCTGTACGTATATGTATGTTGTCAGCAGGATATATATATTTAATAAAGGGTATAACACCATTGAATTTTTCTCTTTGTTTGAGATATATACTCTTGGAGATGAATTGCTAAATAAGTGGTCTTCGTTTAAAAAGGACTGGAGGAATACGAAAAACTTTCTTCCTTTTTCCTCAGCAAGAATTGGAAGCTAATTGTACGGGCTACTTTTCAACAAAGACAATAGAGGAATATAAGTTTTTTCCTTCCTCCTTGTTGTGTACAAAGATTGCTATAATACAGACACTTTATAAGACATTTTGTATGTTTTTAGAGCAACACCACCATTTTAGTTTTTTATGCCATACCTTTTCTGAATTAAGTGAATATCAGGGTGGTGTTTGCTGCTCATTGGTTTTGGGTGTTTCCCCAGTATTAACCTTATTTGTATGAAAGGTGAGTATCTGATTTTTTTTGGAGGGGGGGTTTAGCTGGTGCAAAAGTGGAATCAGTTAGCACCAACTCCTAGCTGTGGTTAACTTTTCAGTTAACCGCAGCGAGGCATAATTAGTGTTAGGACTTGTCGGATAAATGCTATCAGAGACAAAATGGCGTTGGCATCCATTTTGTTTTCTGAACAGATAGAGAAGATACATCACCAGAATATTTACAGTATTTACTCAATTATATTTGCACCAGTGTATACTCTAAGTGCCTTATATAATCAATATATATATACTACACATATATATAGGAGTAAGAAATGTTAGAACATTCAAACTGTTTAGCAGATATCTTCTGTTCTTACTGAAAGTACAATGAACGAGAGTGAAATTTAAAAGGGAATTGTTTTTCTGTTTTCTGAGCTATGTCCAAGGCTAAATCCAAGGTTAGTGGCTCGTTAATATTATCTAAGTTTCCGTAGTAGTAGGGAGTATAGGAGTATACCTTGCACCGAAAGCGGAATCCAATTAAAACGATGAGAAGGCAAATTGTTTTGGGTTAAACTAGATAATGATATAACGTCACAGGTGTCAATTAGGGGACCAGGTGTAGTACAAAATTTGTTATACCACATTGCCCTCAAGCGTTGAGAAATAACCTGTAAAATTGAAATATATGCCTTATTTCAAGTTTAGAAACTAATTTTGTGATTGGTCAGTGATCTAAAAGGAGGTGTGGAATGAGAAGATATACCGCGCAAACGGGAGAGTTCGGGGCACTTTTTTCAAACATTCTGGGGACATTCATGGATATTCCAACATCCACACACAAGCATTGAGTGGAGTCTTGGAGTCACGCAAGTGAGAAGATACCTACACTCTAACAAAGGAGACCCTCATGCTCACTCATGCACTCTCAAGTCTTAATTGACTAATACTGTCACTGGATCACTAATTCACTCTGGTTTTCCCAGATATTCAGAGATACACTACATATTCCACTATCCACAATTGAACAGTGACAGATCTCGATAGAGATCAAACAGCAACGCATTATACACCCAAGAGGATTATATATGATTGCAGGCTGATCGCTGCTCAAGACTGCTACGAAATCAGAAGTATAAGGAGGAGTGATTGATTTTAATTGAGAAAGTTGACAGATCTGTCTTTAGCAAACTCGTATTCCATAAATCATTAATTATGATATTATAGATTGAGAATAAGGTATTGGAAATCACTACTGCATCGTGATTATTGAATTCCTAAGATTCTTATCAAAAATCCAATAATAAGCAGATAATATCTGTATCATCGTTAAATTGATTGCGAATGGCTGTGGATAATAAATTCTCCTGTCTTCGCTAGAAGCTGGCATAACTTTCCAAGCGGAATAGAGGTATTTGGAAGTGGATATGCAAGTCAGGCAAATTAGGCTATGTTTGAAATGTGTAATCTCTATGTGATTAGTGTAACAAATACTCAAACACTTACTAACTGTTTAAACAAAATATGTATACATTTTTGTAATAAAAACACTTTTGTTGCAAAACTGGCTGGAAATGATCTGTGTTTCATGTAATTCAATTAACGAATATATCCTATGGTTTTATGAATCTGTATACGTATGAAAAGAGATGTAAATTATGTCCATCTTGGATCTTCTGGAATAATTGGTTAAGGCGTGGTTTATTGATTAATTGATTGAGGTTATAAAAGAATGAGAGATTAATATGATCTTGCCTTAATTCCGATCATATCTGCTACATTATATGTATTGCTGATAAGGGTTGTGTCTCATTTCTTCTAACTATCGATATCAAGTTGCCTTGAGATCAGTAGGGATGTGCGTTTCGGGTTTCGGAATTTCGGAATTTTCACGAAATTTCCCGATTCGTGCATTCGGATTCGGCCGATTTCCTGAAAATTTTCAGATCCGAAAACAGCAGATCCGAAAATATTTTCGTGCCGAAACGAAAACTTTTTGGAATTTTCGAATGGAATGGAAATGTGTAAAATCGAAATTCATTTTCGTTCAAATTCGTGATTTCGGCTCCATTCTTGATTTCGGTTCCATTTCAGTAATTTCGGACATCGTATTTATATCGCTGATTCTGTAATTAAATTTTGTATCATTCCCATCTGTATCCTTCCTGGAAAACCAGAGCAATCTCAATGTACCCTTCTTGTAAAACATGAGAAATCTCAATTTATCCTTCTTGTAAAACATGAGAAATCTCAATGGCAGAATTATCGCATCGGCAGAATTATCGTATCGTATAATTATCGTATCGTATAATTATCGTATCGTAAAAACCATTAGTTTATGTCAAAACGAATAGACACTTTGAAAGGAGGAGAACAGACTTTCCGAAAAACACGAAAATTTCCGAAATCACGAAAAAAAAGTTGATACGAAAAACGAAACGAACCGAACCGTAACGGATATCGGTCGAAACGAGTCTAAACGAAAATTTACAAAATCCGAATGAATCGAACCGAAAAAAAAAATTGGTGCACAAGCCTAGAGATCAGTGACACTCCATACCTGGAGACCTCTCACTGAGATCAACGTCTCTCCAACGCTAATTAACTCTTTGCGCTCCCCATGTTAAGCATAGGGAGCGCAAAGTACAGTAAGCTCGCACTGAAAAGCGCAAGCACCGAATCGCCAATGGGATTTTTAACCCGTTAACGTTCAGAATGTAATGTGGTCAGCCTGCGCTAGGGCCACCTAAGCTAACGGTAACGCTCACACAGCTGAGCACCAACGTTAGCGTTCGGTATGTAATATGGCCCTAAATATATAGATGTGTGCACATGAGAAGGTCTTTACGCTTTTTTTATCCTTGGAAATGTGTAAAGTGGTGGATATGTAAGGGAATATTGGGAGAAAAGGGAAATCGATAAAAGAGTCTCAAATGGGAGAGATGTGAAGAAATGGGAAAGCCATGAGTGGACGCATTTGTTAGCAAAATAGATTAAATCTAGTGGGAGATATACAACCACCACTAGCTTTACCCCAGTCTCAACAGTGATCTCTCCCACCCTGGTTGCAGACCCACATTTCCAGTAATATTTTGTACACCTCAAACATAGTTAGCAGTTCAGGGGTGAGATCCGTGGTCAAATTGACCACCTGTTCTAATTTAACCATCATATCCACAAGCAATTTGTGAGTGGTGGCTTGCCAGCCAGCATGCCCATTTTGACTTCAATTTAAAGTGCACCCAAAATATATCCTGAATCCGCTTATACATTGTGTTAGCCAAACTGTGGATGGGTAGTTTATAATCAAAAACCCTAGTAAATTAATCTCCCTCAGCTTCCTGTCTGATCTCATTGATGTGGCATGCTTCATAAAGTATTTCCCTGCTGAATGATTTCTGGTTCTCACAGAAATAACATCCCCCTTCCAGAGTTGCTGCTAAACTTTAATACAGAGCATTGAATGACTCTCAGATTTTCTGGACAGATAGGGATGCCGGATGCTTGGTAGGTTTGAACTGTTAACCTGTCCTTACAGTACTGTGACTCCCCCAGAAAATGTAAGCGAGCACACACCTTGGCCCACACACTAAGGTGGCTTGAATAATGTTGGCTTTACATGGGTAAATTCTGAAATTTATGATTTTTCAACTTTACCCATGAGCTTTGGAGTAATTCTAAGATTACCAAGGTAAAGGCTGAAATTTTCTTTCTCATGCAACTTTACCCAGTCGTTTTAGGTAATGTCAGCATTACCCGGGTAATCCTAAAACTTCCCTATTTTGTAATGTACCCATAACATATACACACAAATATATACAGTATATATAACAAACCAAAAAGAGAGCACACCAAACATGTGAAAAATTTAAAGGAACAGCAACAGCAGGTTAATGCAGAGATTTTACCATATTTAACCCTATCAAAGCTTACAACCATTCTTACCCATTTTAGGATCAAAGCAGTACTTAACCCATTCTACATTTTTCACAAGGTTTTAAGCTCTGTTGAAAATGGGGGAAATTTAATTCACAATGAATGGCCATAAATTGCTTAAGCCTGCCAACAGCATCCCACCCCTGGCAGGTCCTATCCTGCTCCAGTCATGCCAACCTAATGACTGTTCTCATGGGAATAACTCATTTACATAGGACTAAGTCCTTTCTGGAGTTCCCTGCAGTTCAAGGTTAAATAGAACCTGTGTGTGGAGCACCTGTGTAAGGAAGGGGTGCTTGCACGAGTGGTGTTAGCCCTTTTCATACAGAATACACAAAGAGGGTCGTGTCACAGGTAGACATACCCATCTCTCTGTGTCTAGCTATCGGTATATCTACCGCGATATGTACCGGTATTATATAGGCATATTTATATCTATGGCTATCTTTAGATACCGGGCCATTTGGCACAGCTGGCCTTAAGAAATCAATGGCTGGAAGGAAGCAATTAAGCAGGTTCGTGACAATTTTCTCTAAAGTCATCAAAGGTGTGAATTAAAGATAACGCCTTTTTGGGGTCTACCCAGCAGGCAGAAAGAGCAATTGCTCATGGCAGGGAGAAGACGCAGCCAGAGTGGCACCCCAACGCATATCAAAGAAGCAATCACATTCTCTGATCACAGAAGGTGGTCTCTGGGAGGTGATTGATAGACCAGGGAATTAAGATTAATGACGAAGTGTACTGAGCGTGCTCAAGAGAGGGGAATTCTGGGATATGTAGTGCAGGAGGCTGGGCCAATTGTGGGTGGGTTTTGGAAGGACCAGGAAGTGTATAAATTCTGAAGCTTGCCATGTGCTGGGGGCTGATCACTTGGGGTACATTCGAAAAAATTATGATCTGTCCATGCTTCTATTTCCAGGCCCCAGGAGTCGCCAATGCTAGCTTACTGATTAGGTTGCCAGACAACTACCCCTAGGTGGAGTAGCGACTGCTTATACAGGAGTGGCACAAAAATTGGCACAAATTGCCTTTATTATTTCCAAAGAGACATTACCAAAAACCAACGTTTAAAAACAACACCAAACAACTGCAGCATGAGGGCACCAATATACTGAAAATCAGAGCGGCTTTTATATTCAAAGTTAAATAGCAGGCAAAAAACAGGTTTCTTATGCTTGCATTCAAAGCTCCCAACCGGAATACATAAATTGCTTAGAAACAACATACGCCATAGCTGGCCACTTGCTACGCACCTAACTAGCCCTAATATTTTAAAGAATCTGCTCTTGCCCTCACAACTGCACTAATACAACACAAGTTAAAATCAAAACATTTAAGCAATCAGCTTGACATATGTTTCACTTGTCTACCTCCCACCTTAAAAAGAAAAAGTATTCTTAAATTGACCAATAGAAACCAAGGGGCGCCTCCCATGTATCATTAGATCCTACCAATCAAAATCTCTAAATGATAATATGTCTAATTGGCTCTCGTGACTCAGTATTGCTACATACCCAACGTCACCTAATGGCTACAATACACCAAACATTACACGCCAAACTATAGCGATCTTATTGACATGAATCTTGTCATTTCTAGCAGTCGCTACTACACCTATTTTTTGTTTTTGTGTTTGCTAATACCAGCAGGTTTAATCCTGGGAAGGGAGTGTTATCCCCAAGTCGACATTTGAGGATAAGTGATTGTGTTACCAGGGGTTTTCCCTTGGTGTGTTTTTCTTTTTCTTAAATTCCTGATTAGGTTGTTGTAAGTAATGCTCTGTGGTTAATCCTTTTCTTTTATTTGCTGTGTAGTGTGTAATTAATTGATTTATTCTAGCTATAATTTTTCCTGTAACAAATGCACTGTGATATCTTTTTTCTATATCATAAATATACCTTATTCAAGTTTCTGCTTCTGGCTGATGAGATCCATGCTAACTAAGGGACTGGAGTATTGCTGATGGTTTTAAGCTCCGGTAGATACGAAATTGTGAGTTGCGGTCACTGGGGACGGCAGGGATTGTTGTCTATGCAGTCACTGTCCTGGTCTAGGGTAGGCAGACAGCGCGGTTGCTTAGCCCTGCGTCTCTTGCTGCGACACGTGTAGTGTCCATGAGGACTGGTGGCAGCGTAACTAATCGAATAGGAAAGTGAGACCAGGGATTGTGGGAGACGTAGTCATTACCCGCTTCAAGAGAAGACTTATACTGCATTGCAATCCTGGGACCATTGTATCGCGCTCTACGTACCTGTTGCGAGAGAAAGTGTGTGGGACAGATAGGTAAGCAAGCGCGCGGGGGCTTGTTGTCCACGCATTCATTATCTGGGCTAGGCTAGGCAGATAGTGGGTGGCTTAACCCAGCGTCTTTTGCAGCAGCGCGCGTAGCAGTCGTGACAGGTAGTACTTCGCCTTTACTAAACATTTAGTGTGGGTGCATCTCAAGACAATTATAATACTACAAACCAAAAGAGAGCACACCCGGGTAATCCTAAAACTTCCCAATTTCATACTGTACCCATAACATACACATACAAATTATATATATATATATATTTGCACTGCAGTTGAGCAATGGGATGGGGGGACCCTTTTTCCGCATTTCATAATATTAGATACTTCTTTGATATCTGAACATCCCTCCCTCTGAGCTCTCCCAGACAGAGCTGTCAGTCACACATTTTAACTGTTAGTCCCTCCCATCATGAGAAAGGAAGCAAAACACATGGCCGCCTCCATAAGAAGAGCAGGCAGATAAAGAGCTACAAAAACTCACAAAACTCCATTGGAAGATGTGAAATAAAAAGATTTATTGGATTAATTAAGCTCGAGCAAAACACAAATCAAAAATCTTTTTAACAGTGCGAGTGCACTTTAACATAGTACCAATTTTAGATAATTTTTTTAAGCTGGGGTTATTATTTAAACATGATTTATAAATCTGCTATTCTTTATTGAACTTTGAGGTTGACCTAAAGTGCCTACTTTCTATTAGGATACTCTGTGCAGATGGGCTGGCAAGCAGCCCACTCAGTTTGATTTCAAAATAAAGCATGTGAAAACGGTTATCTGCGCTTATCCTTTCCAATAACACCATGGGAAACAAAACACAAATAGAGGTTTTTGTTTACATGGTGTTATAGGGCTAAGAGCAGATGACCTCTTTTTTTTCTTATGTTTTATACATATTACTGGGCTGGATACGTCTGGTTGTTGCAGTCGCCTCGGTAGGGCTCAGGTGTGACATCATTTTCCTGTATCTATGTATGTGCAAACTGTACTCGTGAGTGCACGATCGCCACTTGAAATCAATCGCGGAACTGAAAACCGGTTCTGTGTAATTTATTTGGTTGATTCATTGAGTTGTCCTGTCATTGATTCATGCGTCAAGTGACTCGATGAATCACCCAAAATTATGATGAATTACCTAAAATTTCGATGAATTGCAATTTTTCTGGTAAGAATGAACATGCCATACAAAAACACTCCTGAATTGACACACAACTGAAACACCATACAAAACGACAAATGGAATGATTGGTCGTATGTGAAGACTTTCTAATGGAACAAAATGTAATGTGGACTCAAGTGATGAAACAAAGGAGATGGAAGTGGAACCACTGGATGAACTAAATAATGGAATGGTAGGTGCGATCACTTAAGAGATTATGAGTTAACTTTCAATATGGTAGCTTGTGTGGAAAGATGGAGATATGGAATGTAACAGTAGAATAGAGACTTTTTATGGGATTATGGATAACATGAATAATTGTAGATTATATCTTTATGGAACAGAAGCAAAGAAAGAAAATTAAGGGATTTTAAGATCAGGAGAAGGTTGACTCAGGGAACAAGTTAAGAACCTTGTAAGCATTTATATGTGGAGCCAGTGAATAGTCAAGGGTGGGAATATGTCTAAACAATCTTTGTGCCTCAAATCTATTCTACCCACCCCTTGCTTTTCTGCCTTTCTTACAAGTAAATATATTTCTCTGCTCTGTTACATTCATTGATGTATCTGAACTACAACTCCCAAGATTCCCTGGCCATATATTGCATTGAAGGAATTTGTGGAATTGCAGGCATCGACATCTGAGGAGCCGTAGAGTTTGACAGACCTGGGTTACAGGAACACTCTACTCATCCGGACCACATTAGCATGTGTGTGCAGGTCCAATCCATAATTTTGCGCAGACATTATGGAAATCATGTGTGTAAAGTGTGCATGTCTATAGCGGTGCACAATTTGCAGGTCCTATGCTGAACAAGGGCAGCCGTCAGAAATCTTGGAGCCCCTTAATGGACCTCAAGATGGCCCCCCACATGCCTCCTCCCCACCTTTATGGGATTACTTCTCTTTTTATCTCCCCTCCCTAACATACAAATTAGCAAAGCACCAAAATACAAAGTGAAAAATGTAGGGCCTTAACCCCTTAAGGACCCAGGACGTACCATGTACGTCATTGCAGCGGGTCTCTTTTAGACCCGCTGACGTACATGGTACGTCCTGCGGTGTTTTGAGCGCTGGAAGCGATCGGATCGCTTCCAGCAGCTCAAACGCCATTGCAGGATGCCTGGGAGTCCAGGCATCCGTGCAATGGCGGTGAGAAGTGCCGGAGCACCTCGTGATCGCTCCCCGGGAGCGATCAACATCCGGTTTTACCGGAGAGGTGCCCGGCACTTCTAGAGAGCGCTGGAAGCGATCGGATCGCTTCCAGCTGCTCTGTGTATATTGCAGGGATGCCTCGACATCGAGGCATCCTTGCAATATGCTTACCTGCCGCCGGTCCGCTAAGTGATCGCTCCCCCCGAGCGATCACTTCCGGTAGCGGCAGGAAGTACTGAGTGCCACGAGGTATCGTGGCACTCAGTACAAAACGATCACATGAGTGATCAGGTGCTCTGCTGGGTGCCTCGAGGGATCAAGGCACCCAGCAGAGTAAAAAAAGTGTAAAAAAAGTAAAAAAGTGTAAAAATAAAAAGGTATAAAAATGAATAAAATAAAATAAACTGACAGCCAAGATGGCGCTGCCCTTCTAAGGGCAGGGTCATCTTGGGGCTGAGTGGGATGTTCCTAGCCTGCCTCATCAGAGAGGCAGGCTAGCAACATCCAATCAGAAGTAAAAAAAAATCAAAATAAAATTTCTAATTTGTCAGGTCAGGTCAATATTTTGTAAATATTGGCTCTGACCTCTGTGATTCTCCCTCCCTCTCCTCACTTGTGTTTTGGTGAGCGAGAGAGAGAGATCAGATTTGACAGGTTAGAGATTTTAGTGAGATTAGAAAAATTGAGGCAGATTTAGAGAGATTTTAGTGAGATTAGAAAAATTGAGGCAGATTTAGAGAGATTTTAGGGAGATTTAGAAGAATTGAGGCAGGTTTAGAGTGATTTAGAGAGATTTAGGTGTTTATTTGTATTTTCTTGTGAAACCCAACGGTTCTTCTAAGAACCAACAATCCGCTTATTATATATAATAATTATAAAATTTTATAATCTATTATATATAATGTCTGAGAGGGTGTACAGCGCCGAGGAGGCATATGCCATCCTGGCGTCAGAATCTGAGGCATCTGCGTCAGACTCCGACCCTGATTTCGACCCCGCCAACTGCTCAGAGACGTCGCTAGATACATCATCTACGCTGGCTGATGTATCTAGTGATGTTTCTGATGCAGATCCTGGGTCACCACCTGCCAGCAGGAGACGCACAGCTCCAGCTGAGGAGTGGGTAGTGCCTCATCGCCAGAGGCCAGATATCCCTCCTTTCACGGCAAATCCTGGCATCAATATTGATGTTGCAGGATTTACCGCCACACAGTTTTTGCAGGTGTTTATGGGGGATGATTTGTTGGGCCACATCGTGGCCCAATCAAATCTGTATGCCCATCAGCATTGTGCTGCGAAGCCAGACTCGTACTTGGCAAGGCAGCAATGGACCCCGTTAGATGTGCCAGAATTTCTGAAATTCTGGGCACTTACTATGCTGATGGGCATCATAAAGAAG
Organism: Leptobrachium leishanense; assembly: GCA_009667805.1. NCBI lineage: Eukaryota > Metazoa > Chordata > Amphibia > Anura > Megophryidae > Leptobrachium > Leptobrachium leishanense. The sequence continues at coordinate 63,139,485 of CM019068.1, forward strand.
CCCTCAATTCGCTCCTACTGGAGCAGTAGCCCCATCTGCTCTACCCCCATTTACCCCAATCAATGTCACGTAGAAGGTATGAAAACATTTTGCGTTTCATGCACTTCAGTGACAACAGCCTGTGCCCTCCTAGAGAGCATCCCCAGTTTGACAGGCTGTATAAAATCCGCCCCCTGATTACCCACTTCGCCGCCAGGTTTGCAGAGGCTTATACACCTGGAAGGAATATCTGCGTGGATGAATCCCTAATGAAATACAAGGGAAGGCTGGGATTCAAGCAGTATATTCCTTCCAAACGCTCCAGGTATGGAGTGAAGGTGTATAAGCTCTGTGACAGCGAGAGTGGGTATACTCAGGCCTTCCGGGTGTACGAGGGAAAGGATAGTAGCCTTGACCCTCCAGGTTGCCCAGTACACCTGGGAACCAGTGGCAAGATTGTGTGGGACCTACTTTTTCCCCTGATGAACAAAGGGTACCACTTGTATGTTGATAATTTTTATACAAGTGTCCCTTTGTTCAAGCTGCTGTATTGTTTTGATACAGCAGCATGCGGTACTGTTCGCAAGAACCGCGTAGGTTTCCCAGCACAGCTTGTCCGCACCCGGTTAAAAAGGGGGGAGACCTCAGCTCTGCGCCAAGAGGAGCTGTTGGCGGTCAAGTACAGAGACAAGAAGGATGTATACCTTCTATCCACCATCCACACTGAGAGGTCTGTGGAGGTCTCTGTACGTGGCAGAGCTGAGCGCATCAGGAAGCCAGTGTGCATCAAAGCCTATAACCGGCATATGGGTGGGGTTGATCTGGCAGATCAGCTGCTCCAGCCCTACCAGATTATGCGGAAGTCAAGGGCCTGGTACAAAAAGGTTGCAATTTACCTGATGCAAATTGCAACCCACAATGCCTTTTTGCTCTGCAAAAAGGCAAACCCCGGAGTGACACTGTCCTTTTTACAGTTTCAGCTCCAGGTCATTTCGGGGCTTTTGTACCAGGATGCACCTGCTCCCCGGGCGGTGATGGGGGACAGAGTTGGGGCTACGCATTTTATTTATAAAATCCCCCCTACTGAGGGCAAACAGAAACCCCAAAAAAGGTGCAGGGTGTGTTTCAAGAGGGGCAGAGGAGAGACACAATCTTTTACTGCCCAGAATGCCCTGGACAACCCGGTCTGTGTCTTGGGGACTGTTTCAAGATCTATCACACTGTGCGTGATCTGTGATTTTTTTTTCCTTTCTATTTTTTCTTACACTCCAGTTAGTTAGTTCAGTTTAGTTTTTTTTTTCTTTTACTGCACCAGACTTTTACATTTTATTCGTACATTTTTATGTTCTACAATTGGTGCTGTATTTTGCCAAAATCTTTGCACACCTATGCATGGGGGGCATGGGTGTACTCAGGAGACCTTGCAGAAAACAACCTGGAGAGTTTTCATGCAGTAACAAACAACAGTGTCTCCTAAATCACAGTCCAAATCTAATGTGGGCGTAAAAATAAAGATTGAAAAATTACCGCCACACACCTTCTCAAATGTTTTGGGCTAAAACCGTTGCATCCATGGCATCAAAGCACTCCATATGCAATACCTTGGGGTGTCAACATAACAAATATAAACAATTTTCTGGCAATAATTCAAACTGGGGTATGCGGTAGACCCAAAACCAAAGCTAGGCCTAGCTGAAGAAATAATCTCAATTTCAACTCCAATGACAAAGTCATAAAAATTGTATTTGAACCTTCCCAAAATCCTGGCAAACCTATGCATGGGGGCATGGGTGTACTCAGGAGACCTTGCAGAAAACAACCTGGAGAGTTTTCATGCAGTAACAAACAACAGTGTCTCCTAAATCACAGTCCAAATCTAATGTGGGCGTAAAAATCTGAAAATTGAAAAATTACACCACACACCTTCTCAAATGTTTTGGGCTAAAACCGTTGCATCCATGGCATCAAAGCACTCCATATGCAATACCTTGGGGTGTCAACATAACAAATATAAACAATTTTCTGGCAATAATTCAAACTGGGGTATGCGGTAGACCCAAAACCAAAGCTAGGCCTAGCTGAAGAAATAATCTCAATTTCAACTCCAATGACAAAGTCATAAAAATTGTATTTGAACCTTCCCAAAATCCTGGCAAACCTATGCATGGGGGGCATGGGTGTACTCAGGAGACCTTGCAGAAAACAACCTGGAGAGTTTTCATGCAGTAACAAACAACAGTGTCTCCTAAATCACAGTCCAAATCTAATGTGGGCGTAAAAATCTGAAAATTGAAAAATTACACCACACACCTTCTCAAATGTTTTGGGCTAAAACCGTTGCATCCATGGCATCAAAGCACTCCATATGCAATACCTTGGGGTGTCAACATAACAAATATAAACAATTTTCTGGCAATAATTCAAACTGGGGTATGCGGTAGACCCAAAACCAAAGCTAGGCCTAGCTGAAGAAATAATCTCAATTTCAACTCCAATGACAAAGTCATAAAAATTGTATTTGAACCTTCCCAAAATCCTGGCAAACCTATGCATGGGGGGCATGGGTGTACTCAGGAGACCTTGCAGAAAACAACCTGGAGAGTTTTCATGCAGTAACAAACAACAGTGTCTCCTAAATCACAGTCCAAATCTAATGTGGGCGTAAAAATAAAAATTGAAAAATTACACCACACACCTTCTCAAATGTTTTGGGCTAAAACCGTTGCATCCATGGCATCAAAGCACTCCATATGCAATACCTTGGGGTGTCAACATAACAAATATAAACAATTTTCTGGCAATAATTCAAACTGGGGTATGCGGTAGACCCAAAACCAAAGCTAGGCCTAGCTGAAGAAATAATCTCAATTTCAACTCCAATGACAAAGTCATAAAAATTGTATTTGAACCTTCCCAAAATCCTGGCAAACCTATGCATGGGGGCATGGGTGTACTCAGGAGACCTTGCAGAAAACAACCTGGAGAGTTTTCATGCAGTAACAAACAACAGTGTCTCCTAAATCACAGTCCAAATCTAATGTGGGCGTAAAAATCTGAAAATTGAAAAATTACACCACACACCTTCTCAAATGTTTTGGGCTAAAACCGTTGCATCCATGGCATCAAAGCACTCCATATGCAATACCTTGGGGTGTCAACATAACAAATATAAACAATTTTCTGGCAATAATTCAAACTGGGGTATGCGGTAGACCCAAAACCAAAGCTAGGCCTAGCTGAAGAAATAATCTCAATTTCAACTCCAATGACAAAGTCATAAAAATTGTATTTGAACCTTCCCAAAATCCTGGCAAACCTATGCATGGGGGGCATGGGTGTACTCAGGAGACCTTGCAGAAAACAACCTGGAGAGTTTTCATGCAGTAACAAACAACAGTGTCTCCTAAATCACAGTCCAAATCTAATGTGGGCGTAAAAATCTGAAAATTGAAAAATTACACCACACACCTTCTCAAATGTTTTGGGCTAAAACCGTTGCATCCATGGCATCAAAGCACTCCATATGCAATACCTTGGGGTGTCAACATAACAAATATAAACAATTTTCTGGCAATAATTCAAACTGGGGTATGCGGTAGACCCAAAACCAAAGCTAGGCCTAGCTGAAGAAATAATCTCAATTTCAACTCCAATGACAAAGTCATAAAAATTGTATTTGAACCTTCCCAAAATCCTGGCAAACCTATGCATGGGGGGCATGGGTGTACTCAGGAGACCTTGCAGAAAACAACCTGGAGAGTTTTCATGCAGTAACAAACAACAGTGTCTCCTAAATCACAGTCCAAATCTAATGTGGGCGTAAAAATCTGAAAATTGAAAAATTACACCACACACCTTCTCAAATGTTTTGGGCTAAAACCGTTGCATCCATGGCATCAAAGCACTCCATATGCAATACCTTGGGGTGTCAACATAACAAATATAAACAATTTTCTGGCAATAATTCAAACTGGGGTATGCGGTAGACCCAAAACCAAAGCTAGGCCTAGCTGAAGAAATAATCTCAATTTCAACTCCAATGACAAAGTCATAAAAATTGTATTTGAACCTTCCCAAAATCCTGGCAAACCTATGCATGGGGGCATGGGTGTACTCAGGAGACCTTGCAGAAAACAACCTGGAGAGTTTTCATGCAGTAACAAACAACAGTGTCTCCTAAATCACAGTCCAAATCTAATGTGGGCGTAAAAATCTGAAAATTGAAAAATTACACCACACACCTTCTCAAATGTTTTGGGCTAAAACCGTTGCATCCATGGCATCAAAGCACTCCATATGCAATACCTTGGGGTGTCAACATAACAAATATAAACAATTTTCTGGCAATAATTCAAACTGGGGTATGCGGTAGACCCAAAACCAAAGCTAGGCCTAGCTGAAGAAATAATCTCAATTTCAACTCCAATGACAAAGTCATAAAAATTGTATTTGAACCTTCCCAAAATCCTGGCAAACCTATGCATGGGGGGCATGGGTGTACTCAGGAGACCTTGCAGAAAACAACCTGGAGAGTTTTCATGCAGTAACAAACAACAGTGTCTCCTAAATCACAGTCCAAATCTAATGTGGGCGTAAAAATCTGAAAATTGAAAAATTACACCACACACCTTCTCAAATGTTTTGGGCTAAAACCGTTGCATCCATGGCATCAAAGCACTCCATATGCAATACCTTGGGGTGTCAACATAACAAATATAAACAATTTTCTGGCAATAATTCAAACTGGGGTATGCGGTAGACCCAAAACCAAAGCTAGGCCTAGCTGAAGAAATAATCTCAATTTCAACTCCAATGACAAAGTCATAAAAATTGTATTTGAACCTTCCCAAAATCCTGGCAAACCTATGCATGGGGGGCATGGGTGTACTCAGGAGACCTTGCAGAAAACAACCTGGAGAGTTTTCATGCAGTAACAAACAACAGTGTCTCCTAAATCACAGTCCAAATCTAATGTGGGCGTAAAAATCTGAAAATTGAAAAATTACACCACACACCTTCTCAAATGTTTTGGGCTAAAACCGTTGCATCCATGGCATCAAAGCACTCCATATGCAATACCTTGGGGTGTCAACATAACAAATATAAACAATTTTCTGGCAATAATTCAAACTGGGGTATGCGGTAGACCCAAAACCAAAGCTAGGCCTAGCTGAAGAAATAATCTCAATTTCAACTCCAATGACAAAGTCATAAAAATTGTATTTGAACCTTCCCAAAATCCTGGCAAACCTATGCATGGGGGGCATGGGTGTACTCAGGAGACCTTGCAGAAAACAACCTGGAGAGTTTTCATGCAGTAACAAACAACAGTGTCTCCTAAATCACAGTCCAAATCTAATGTGGGCGTAAAAATCTGAAAATTGAAAAATTACACCACACACCTTCTCAAATGTTTTGGGCTAAAACCGTTGCATCCATGGCATCAAAGCACTCCATATGCAATACCTTGGGGTGTCAACATAACAAATATAAACAATTTTCTGGCAATAATTCAAACTGGGGTATGCGGTAGACCCAAAACCAAAGCTAGGCCTAGCTGAAGAAATAATCTCAATTTCAACTCCAATGACAAAGTCATAAAAATTGTATTTGAACCTTCCCAAAATCCTGGCAAACCTATGCATGGGGGGCATGGGTGTACTCAGGAGACCTTGCAGAAAACAACCTGGAGAGTTTTCATGCAGTAACAAACAACAGTGTCTCCTAAATCACAGTCCAAATCTAATGTGGGCGTAAAAATCTGAAAATTGAAAAATTACACCACACACCTTCTCAAATGTTTTGGGCTAAAACCGTTGCATCCATGGCATCAAAGCACTCCATATGCAATACCTTGGGGTGTCAACATAACAAATATAAACAATTTTCTGGCAATAATTCAAACTGGGGTATGCGGTAGACCCAAAACCAAAGCTAGGCCTAGCTGAAGAAATAATCTCAATTTCAACTCCAATGACAAAGTCATAAAAATTGTATTTGAACCTTCCCAAAATCCTGGCAAACCTATGCATGGGGGGCATGGGTGTACTCAGGAGACCTTGCAGAAAACAACCTGGAGAGTTTTCATGCAGTAACAAACAACAGTGTCTCCTAAATCACAGTCCAAATCTAATGTGGGCGTAAAAATCTGAAAATTGAAAAATTACACCACACACCTTCTCAAATGTTTTGGGCTAAAACCGTTGCATCCATGGCATCAAAGCACTCCATATGCAATACCTTGGGGTGTCAACATAACAAATATAAACAATTTTCTGGCAATAATTCAAACTGGGGTATGCGGTAGACCCAAAACCAAAGCTAGGCCTAGCTGAAGAAATAATCTCAATTTCAACTCCAATGACAAAGTCATAAAAATTGTATTTGAACCTTCCCAAAATCCTGGCAAACCTATGCATGGGGGGCATGGGTGTACTCAGGAGACCTTGCAGAAAACAACCTGGAGAGTTTTCATGCAGTAACAAACAACAGTGTCTCCTAAATCACAGTCCAAAACTGATGTGGGTGTGAAAATGAAAAATGACCAAAACAGTATCCAATTTGTTTGGAGCAAACGGTTGCATCCATAGCATAAAAACACTCCATTTACAATACTTTGGGGTGTTAGCTTACCAAATATATGCACGTTCATAAAACTGGGGTATGTAAAAAGGCCCCTAAAAAGAAGATAAGCAAAGAAGATACTGTATGTCAAGTTAGAAAATTGACAAGCACATGTCAAAGATGGCGTAGCACCCCAAAAACAACAGAACAAATCTATATATGGGTGGTATCAATTTACTCAGAAGATGTTGCTGAACATATTTTGGGGTGTTTTTTGGCAGTAACCCATAACTGGATTTGACAATTCATGCCTAAAGTACAATGTGTGTGAAAAAATAACACAAAAAGTGACTACCTGAAAGTTTGACATAGAGCTAGTGCATGGAAAGTGTTAAAATACAACTCTTTGAAGCACCCCAGGGTGTGCCCTTTCTAAAAATATATGGTTTGATGGGGGTAAATTACTTTGGCCGGCTTCAAAAATGTCCCAAATAGGACATGGGTGCATGATGACGAAATGTGAAAATTCCAAGTTGGAAAACTGAAATGCGCACCCCCCAAATAAGGCCTATTAGCCCCCAAATGACCCGACATACCTATACATGGGTGGTATCAATTTACTCAGAAGATGTTGCTGAACATATTTTGGGGTGTTTTTTGGCAGTAACCCATAACTGGATTTGACAATTCATGCCTAAAGTACAATGTGTGTGAAAAAATAACCAAAAAGTGACTACCTGAAAGTTTGACATAGAGCTAGTGCATGGAAAGTGTTAAAATACAACTCTTTGAAGCACCCTAGGGTGTGCCCTTTCTAAAAATATATGGTTTGATGGGGGTAAATTACTTTGGCCGGCTTCAAAAATGTCCCAAATAGGACATGGGTGCATGATGACGAAATGTGAAAATTCCAAGTTGGAAAACTGAAATGCGCACCCCCCAAATAAGGCCTATTAGCCCCCAAATGACCCGACATACCTATACATGGGTGGTATCAATTTACTCAGAAGATGTTGCTGAACATATTTTGGGGTGTTTTTTGGCAGTAACCCATAACTGGATTTGACAATTCATGCCTAAAGTACAATGTGTGTGAAAAAATAACCCAAAAAGTGACTACCTGAAAGTTTGACATAGAGCTAGTGCATGGAAAGTGTTAAAATACAACTCTTTGAAGCACCCTAGGGTGTGCCCTTTCTAAAAATATATGGTTTGATGGGGGTAAATTACTTTGGCCGGCTTCAAAAATGTCCCAAATAGGACATGGGTGCATGATGACGAAATGTGAAAATTCCAAGTTGGAAAACTGAAATGCGCACCCCCCAAATAAGGCCTATTAGCCCCCAAATAACCCGACATACCTATACATGGGTGGTATCAATTTACTCAGAAGATGTTGCTGAACATATTTTGGGGTGTTTTTTGGCAGTAACCCATAACTGGATTTGACAATTCATGCCTAAAGTACAATGTGTGTGAAAAAATAACACAAAAAGTGACTACCTGAAAGTTTGACATAGAGCTAGTGCATGGAAAGTGTTAAAATACAACTCTTTGAAGCACCCCAGGGTGTGCCCTTTCTAAAAATATATGGTTTGATGGGGGTAAATTACTTTGGCCGGCTTCAAAAATGTCCCAAATAGGACATGGGTGCATGATGACGAAATGTGAAAATTCCAAGTTGGAAAACTGAAATGCGCACCCCCCAAATAAGGCCTTTTAGCCCCCAAATGACCCGACATACCTATACTTGGGTGGTATCAATTTACTCAGAAGATGTTGCTGAACATATTTTGGGGTGCTTTTTGGCAGTAAACCTTAAAGTTCACAGTACATGTATTCTTAAATTGCGTTCAAAAAAAAAAAAATCACCAAAAAATTTTTTTTTCTCAAACTTTGGCATAGATTTGTGGTAAAATGGTTTGCATGGAAAGAGTCAAAATACCCCAAGTTTAATACCTTGATTTGTGTACTTTAAAAAATATGTATATGTGGAGGGTATTCAGGAATTAGTGACAGATATCAGTGTTACAATGTCACTATCACTAGTTTTGAAAATAAACTCTTTGGAAATGGCAAAGTGCTACTTGCACTTATTTGTTGCATAAATAAGGAAAAAAGCGAGGAATATGTAAACATTGGGTATTGCTAAACTCAGTACTAAATTTAGAAAACTACTAAGGAATTAATTTTTTTTGACGGTTGTTGATACATAAGAAATTTTGGGGGTCAAAGTTCGAAAAAAAGTGGTGTTTTTTCAATTTTTTTGTCATATTTCACAATATTTTTTATAGTAAATTATATGAAATGATGAAAAAAATGGTATCTTTATAAAGTCCATTTAGTGACGAGAAAAACAGTGTAAAATATGTGTGGGTTACATAAACGAGTAAGAGGAAAATTTGACGTAAACACTAAGAGCGCAGAAACGTAAAAACAGCAGCGGTCACTAACTGACGGATTTGTGTAAAACCGCCCGGTCACTAAGGGGTTAATCCACTGTTTATGTAAAAGGGAGGTTTAAGGGGAAAAGAATCCGCGTGAGATGATTTTCCCTTACCGTCTCCATTCTACTGCATTTATTCCAGTGTAGCCACTTTTAATAACGCCTAGTCCTGGAATGAGCAGAGGCGTAACGGTAAGAGTGAAATAGAGCCCCCAGAATGGTGTGTGGCATATGATCGTATCACAAACTCCACAGCCGTAAAACTCAGTAATGTGCAGTGTGTATGGTCTTATCAGAGCGCCACAGCAATAAAACTCACAGCAATGTGCGGTATGTATGAGCGTATCACAGAATCCACAGCAATAAAATACAAACACAATTATATTTAAGTTCTACTGTATTTTTAGAATGAAGTTCAATAAATATTAAAATTTGATTAATTTAATAAAAATATACTATATTATCTGTCACAATGAATATTCTAAAAGAGGATTAAATATTTAAGTAAATATATACTTTAAAAAATAGAATAATTACAATAGATTATAAAATTATCCCCTTCTCCTACTTGCAGGGAGGGAGCCGAATCCATGGCAGTCCAGTGATACAGCATACAGCCGCCGTGCCCCTTTAGCTGGGCTCATTTACCCCCTCCCCCACATCTCTGGTGCATCAAGCACAGACAAAGTATCTCCCGCGCAGGACTCTGGTGCTGAATGAAAGAGCAGGCTTTGTGATAAGTGTCAGTAGAGACCCTGAACCACTCACACAGAACCTGAGCCACCCACACACACTCACAAAATCTGAGCCCCTCACATACTCAACTCGAACAGAACCACTCACATACCAACAACCCCCTCCTTCTTGCTTATTGTGTTCTGGAAAATCTCAGCCTTAAAGTCTGGCCAGCTTCCTGGACCTTGTCCCTGCAAGAAAGGTGAGGAAAACTGCTTAGTAGTGAAGGGGTTAAGGCTAATGTCAGACGAACGCAGTCAGAGCACACTCTGTGTGCATAACGGACGTACTGACGGAAGATACTGTACACACCACATGGTTTGTTTTTCTTGACAGATGTAGAAAAAAAAGGGAATTATGGGAAACAAAATTAATATGGAAAAATGATACAAATTGGAAAATGATATGAAAAGCCATTTTGTGCGTCAAGGTGCTGGACATCGCAAATGCGCTCCGTCGGACTTCGTGTCACACACACAGAACGCTACACGGACGTGGCGCACTCTGCGCATCCATCCTAGAGGTTTTACGTTCTTGCGTAAATTGCGTCCATTGCCATTTGCGTGGTGCTTGCGCACTTCGGTGTGCTGGAACTTCGTGTGTGGGTCTCTATTGATCATTATTCAATGCTGCAACGGACGTTAAACGGTGCGGCAACACGGACGTGATCACTGCGGTCATCTGACACGGGCCTAGATCCTCACTGTGTTAAGTTAAAGGCCCTGGTAATGAATCTGCATTTTGGAAAGCTAAAGTAGGCGTGAGATGTAAATATGATAATACACTGTAGACGAGGGCACGTTGAAAAAAGTCTATTCTGTTCAGATTTGTAAATCTCTGAACCCAAAGTTTTCAGAAAAATTTCAGATTCAGAAACCTTTTTATCTGGACCTGATTATATCAGATTGGTTGGAAATATGCAGGGGATTCATGTTCGAAAAATAGTGTTACCATTAGGGCTAGTGCTGAAGATTAACATTAAAGAAAAGGGGGGGTATAACTCTAATGGGCGGGGCTTTCCAGATGTGAGTTGGGTCTAGTTGTATTATATATACGCCAAGATTTATGTTGATCAGCTAGATGCGTGTGGGTTGGATGCGTGTCCTATTTGTCCGTACTTTTACTGGTACGGGATATGGGTAGATGTTCTGCCAAGTGTCTAAATGGGTATCTAACCAAACGCAGTTCCCCTCTAAATGGGAGTACACTGAAAAAGTGTGTATTGTTTGTGTAGGCAAAAAAACCCAGTATGTATGGGGTTTCAGACACTTTTTACGACGACAGTTGTGAGTCTATTTAAAGTTTCAGTGTTCTATGTGCGTTATTGCCACTTAGTGGGTAAATGTTCAAAGGGCAGGCGATGGTAAAAATAAAATAAAATAAAAAATGTTATTTTCCTCTCTCCCTTCGTCACAGGACCGGTGGTTATGAAAAGAAAACACAGAAAACACAAAAAAACGTGTGCAATCGTCTACCACGGGTGAACCTGCGCGAACCCTGAATGAGCTTACTGTACTTCGCGAGTCCTATACGTAACATTGTGAGCACAAATGCGAATGTGTGCTGGTACGAGGATGTTATTACAATCTACTCGTGGTAATTACCGCATAGCCTTTGCGCGCATAAATTCAGCAACTCCTAAGGCTAGGGTCAGACGGAGGCAGTGCGAACGCACGTGCAGGCGCACTTAATCACGGCCGTAGTAGCAGCAAATGCCGGGCAATGACGGACAATATACGCAGTACGGGCGTACAAAAGTGCGTCCACGCAACGCAACCGGCAAATGAACGCATCTTTTGTCCATCGTGATACCGCTAGTACTGACGTACAGAGTGCGCTGCGTCCGCTAGCGGCGTGTGTGCGTGATTAGGAGACGTCAGACGCTGCTAATGTCCGGCCAACATAACGTCCAGACACAAAAAGTGTTTTATTGATGATCCGTACAAAATCACGCCCGAAAATGCGCATCGTATGACCGCTATCGCGTATTCCGTGAAAAAATGCGTCCATTCGTTCGAACTCACTTTTCACTGACAACGCGAAAAATGCGTTCTTCTGACCCTAGCCTAAAAGCTGGTGTTAATGGCAAATGTGAACAACCTGGCTAACCCCAAATATCCAAGCCCATAAAAAGGAATGCACCAAAGCACAGTGGCCCATTCAAATCATACCAAACCAATACAATGGATGAAGTTGTGTGTGCATGTATTATTGCTGCAGCATATATGCTCAGATTGACAGTGGCAGACGCAATTTGTTAACGTGAGATAGCTGTTAATTCTGATTGGCCGAATCTCGAAAAAAATACTGCAAAAAGATTTTTGCGCTAGACGGTACTGTGCATGCATTTGGCTGCATCCTGTTTGCGCGTGCAATTGATCGGTAGATGAAAAACGACGCGAGGATTATAATTCCAGCGGTGATTTGCGCGCGCAAAAGTTTAACGCTTGCCGAAAAGATTTTCTCTTTGCGCGAGGCTTTTTGCGTGAAGAATGTAAAATAGCCCCAAATGTATAGAAATTGCCAATGCTTTGATAAAACCAGCTTTTCTCAAGCTGGAATAAAACATTGGTTAGATTCAAGCATTTGCCTTTATTTCCCCTTTTTATTTTAGGTATATGTCTGTGCTATTTATCCCTTTTTGTGCACTTAGTTTTTTGTGTTAAACTCTTAATAGCTTTCTGATATGTATGTTTTTCATTCTCCAGTCATTCTCCTGCTTTTCACGCTCTCTGAATAACCCTGTATGTTTCATTACACCGTGCAAATATATATAAATGACAACAAATACACATGGCTGTTGTAGAGTAGCTGTCTTTTTTAACATTATTTTAGTCATTTTATTTTAAAGCTATAGATTGAAAATAAAATAGTTTGGAATACACCACATTTTACATTTGCTGATCTTCTGAACAAAATAGAACATTTCAATCATATCGTATACATAGATTACAATGCTTTAAGGGCAATTTATCAAAAATCGTAATAAACAGGGAGGCTCAAAATAAAATGAACCCCTTAGAATAAATTAAATAATTCAGTTATAAAAACTATACTGATCAATTATTGGTGGCTATTGATGGACAAAGAAGCTAATGTTTATATGGTGTCATATTTATTATTTGATTAATTGATCAAAGTCAAGAATTTCTAAAGTAAAAATATGCAAGTTTTAAATAGTTTTTCTGATACAATAACAGAAAAATATAATATATGATTAAATGATTGCTATGGCATATGACGGCTATACCAAAATCAAGATTTTCTAACGTAAAAATGCATACGGCTTGGCTGGAAGTAAATTTTTCCAGCGTGACAAAATTGTGTTAAGATTATAACTTGGTAAAAAGATTTGGAACCATATTGAGTCTAATGCAATGTTTCACAAGCAATGAGTCGTTTTTAGACCTAGTAGGAAATGATCAATATGTGTGCTGCTTCTACAAAGAAACAGCCTTTCTCACCACTCCATGCGAATATGGTACTGTTTGATATGCACGTTTTGGCGAATGGATGGGTACAAGTCCCTGACAAAACAGAGCTTCAAAAATATTGAAATAAAAAATAGACAAACATGTAAAGTGCTTGGAAATGTTAAAGTGCACAAAGTAAACTCTAAGGCTGGGGTCAGACTAGCGCATTTTTAACGTACGTTTAGGTGCACTTAATCACGGCCGCAGTAGCAGCAAATGACTCGCAATGACGGCCAATATATGAAGTCCGGCCGCACAACGCAAGTGGAATTTGAACGCATTTTTTTGAGAACGCAGAACCACTAGTACTGATGTACAGAGTGCGCTGCGTCCGCTGGCGGCGCGTTTGCGTGATTAGGAGATGTCAGACGCTGCTAATGTCCAGCCTACATAACGTAGAGATGCAAAAAGTGTTTTATTGACAATTCGTAAAAAATCACACGCGAAAATGCGCATCGTATGTCCGTTTTCGCGCATTCCATGAAAAAATACATCAATGCATTCGGACGCACTTTTTGACGGTCGCTGCAAATAATCTGTTCATTTGACCCTAACCTAAACAATAAAAAAAATTCCCACCAAGGTAATAGTAGACATGGATATAATATTATTTAGTCTCTAAAACAAACAAAAAGCAACATATAATGTTCAGGTAATATTTGCTCCTGGTCCTACAGCCTAATATGGACCTAACTATGTCTGAATATTTTTGGGATTCTGCCTAAAACTATTATAATCCAAATGTTGCAAGGATAAAACGGAATGTAGTTGGGTCTTGACACAGCATATCCAGCGCCCAATACCACTTGAGCCAGTGAACAATCCACTGGACACTGTATAAATAACAGAGGATACACAGAAGAAAGCTTTTTCTATATTCCACTGCCGGAACACCATGATCCATGTAATCCTATGGACTTCAGGAGAGCATACCAGTGGTGGCACATATTGGTTCCTAAAAGTATAAGAGTTGCTAAACTATGGCTGGCTTGTATTTAAGCCGGTAATACAGAGGTCCTAAGACTTATTGGCTTGCACCATTTTCCCATCTTGGCAGCTCCTTATTACCGGCTCTGCTGGGCTATAGCCACAAATCTTTACTATGGTTTGGTACATCACAATCATTTTATTGTATCCCCTCAGTTGTAAGTTCTTAGTTCATGGCTTTGGTCTTTAGTTTGAACAGCGCCCTGGAATATTCTTCATTGGATGGAAAATACTTCAAGGCTTTTTCATAATATTCAATTGCACTGGAGATGTTTTCTTGCACTTTATAGACTAACCCAAGTAGACCCAAGGCGATAGAATCCCTTGGATTTTTCTCAAGCTTCCGTTTTGCTATAATCTCCAACCTCTTCTCACATTTCATTCTATCTTGGGTAGAGATGGGTATCAGCAGTGCTTCTTTGTAGTGATGTATGGCTTTACTTTCAGATTTCTTACAAAACTCTGCAAATTTACCGAAATGATGGTGAATTTGCTGCATATCTTCTCCTATAAGATTTTGGAAGGCTAACACTTCATTAAACTTCTCCTCTGCTTTTGTATATTCCTTCGCTTCTTTATACATATTTGCTAAATCAACATAAGCATATGTGAATGAATTGTTAAACTCCAAGGTCAGTTCAAAGTGAAATATTGCCTTCTGAATAAATTTGTTTCTTTCCTCTGTGGATAGTTGACTGTTTTGACGATCTGTTATACCGTAGATTATTTTATTCCTGTAACATTGGCCAATCTGATGATGAATAAATGAAGATTTAGGCTGTAAACTCACAGCTCTTTTTAGAATATGGAGCGCTTCATCGATCATTCTTGCTTTCCTATAAAACTTTGCAGCATAACGTAAACAAGATGGATGGTTTGGTGTTTGTGCTAGAGCTTCTTCTATATATTTTAGTCCTTCGACTTCTCTACGTAGCTCCTGTAGTTTCAATCCAAGAAGTGTCTTCACCTCAGAATCCTTTGGATTGAGTTCTGTTGCTCGTTTCAGCAGGTCTAATGAACGGTGATCAGAACATTTATAATTTGGAAGATATTCCAGTCGATGAACTGCAATGGCATAGCCAGTATTCCACTCAGGGTCTTCTGGGGCAGATTCCAGCGCCTTCTCAAAACACTCTTTGGCTTGTTCATAATAATGTCCACTGTACTTTAGCAGAGTCCATCCCTGTTCTCCATATATTTCAGGACAGTTGAATAGTTTGGGGTCAGTTGACTGTTTCAGTTCTTGGTAAATGTTCTCCACCTTCTCAACGTAGAGCTGAGACTTTTCATATTCATTTAACTTGTAATACAGCCATGCATAGTTACCATAGATAACCAGAAGTTTAGCTGGGGATTGATTTGAATTCAACAGACACAGCTCTTCAGCTTCTTCCAGCATGACCATGGCCTTTGTGTAATCACCTTGTACATGTTTTATATAGGCCATCAGATTGTACACCATGTATTTATTGTCTGTAACTAGAAATTCCATTTGACTGTTCAGTTTTTCTTCGATTGCAGCGTTATCACCCTGCTTCTCCTGCAGATTCCATGTGAAATGGCATTTTAAAGCCTTCAACTGATCTTCTAACATTCTACAGCTTTTGAAGAAAAAAACATCTGTATTTATAACAACTATAAAAATAGCAGACTTCAGTAGAAAACAGTGGCAGTTGGTGACATTTCAAGTTAGTGGGGCACCAGTCTGGACACATGAATGTTTTTAATCCTTAAAAAGAATGGCTACAGTATATGGCTCTGCGACATCAAAAATATGTGGGTGATCCCATATATAGGGAATAAACCATATAGACATATTCCTTTTAATGAGACAAAATGGCCAATTTGAAGATAAATTCAATAATTACCAGTTTAATCCAGAATTTAGCATCAGGATAAATAACACATTGCTCAGTATAGAAAAAAGTGATATTATTTACAAAAAACAACTCTGATCCTACCCATTTTATTCTAAACGGAGTACACAAAACTTCAGTTTTTGAAAGAAAATCCTGTGTTCTATTGCTATTTAACATATTAAGGCAAATGTGGCTGTGCATTCTCTACCATTAACCCCTTCGCTGCTGAGCCATTTCACGCTTGTGAGCTGGGCTAATTTTTACAGCTTTTGCTCATGTTTAAACGTGATTTGAAGCCATATTTTATTATATGACCCAGACATATTATATATCGTTCTTTTAGGCAGACTCCGCAGATTCATAATATATCATATGTATACATCATGTCCTGCCTGTATATTATAGCAAAAAAATGCAATAAAATTAGAATTTTTAACCATCTACAATGTGTAAAAAAAAAAATGTTCACATTATATCACATGAGCCTTTGCGTTTATATTTTCTATGGGGTGCGCTTGTTAAAAATATTAGAAAAGGGGGCTCATTAAATTTTTTGGGGGGGAATTACGTGATTTTTAGCAAACACACCCCATAGAAAAAAATCATGAGTACAGCATCATTGTTCACATTATAATTGAAATGTGAGCAATAATGCTGCATTAATAAAAAAAAACACACACAAAAAAACACGTTATTTAATTTAAAAAAAATTTTTTCTTTACTTTAAACATGGATTGGGAGGGAGAAGTATCCAAAAGGATCCACCCTCCCTTTCAGGCGATCTCCAAGCATTGCGTCGGAGTGCAATAAATTCGGCATCTGACTTCCATGAAGTCAGAACACCGTGGGAGCCCGGACAGAGAGGTAAATATCTCTCTGTGGGCTCCCGCATGCGGAGGACGTGTGGGGAACGTCCCCAGCATATATCTGGAGTCAATGAGGATGTTCCCCAGACGTCCTCCGCAGGGTAAGGGTTAAGGCTAGGGTCAGACGAGCGTGATTTCTACGGACTGTACGTCCGTGCAGTACGGACATCGTCAGTACGGATGACGCAGTAGTGGTCACACAGTCCGTTTTTTCACTGACGTTTATTTTTTGACGGATGTAAGAGGAAAAATAAAATACAAAGCAAAACCATTTTGTCCGTGAAAAATGCTGGACGTATGAATGCAGTCCGTCTGACCACGTTCCATCACTCACACACAAAGCTATGCAGACATTGCGGACGCAGCGCACTTTGTGCGGCCATTCTAGCGGTTGTACGTTCTTGCCTGCCTTGCGTCCGTGGGCCGAGGCCGTTGTGCGTCCGCAGTTCAGTGCGGACGTACTTCGTGTGTGGGGCTCCATTGGACTTTATGTCATGCTATCACGGACGTACTTTTAGGCGCAATCACGGACGTGAACACTACGCTCGTCTGACACGAGCCTCAGGGGATAAGGCAGGCATCTGCAGATACGTCGGTTTTTCAGGATTTTTTTTCACGTTTCGGACAGGTTTGTATTTTGTTCATTCCATTTCGGAATATCCGATCGATTCGGTATTCTGTTTTAATGTATTTTTTTTTTTTAAAAAAAATCATTTATGTGAGTTATGTATTTTGGATTGATTTGCATTTCATTTTTATGAGTTATTTCATTTTATTGGTTATTTCAGAATGGGAAACCGTTTACTACCAATAAAATGAAAGTCTCCATACTTAGATTTTTTTTAGGCATTTTTTTGGTTTAAACTTTAGGTTTCCTAACTTATTTTAAAGAAACAAGGCTTTTTTCCACCATAGTTTTCAACTTGAAAAAATATTCGTTTTTATTAAATATTTATTAAACCGTTTATTTTCAATTGCAGCAATAAGCCATTTTGTTAATTTGTTTTTTAGGATTTTTTGGGGAATTTTTGGGTTAAACTTTAGGTTTCCTAGCTTATTTTAAATGTAATAATGAGGTGTGTTTTTTTTTTCTTTGCTGAACGCATGCAGCTGTATTATTTTTTTAGTCCGTCTGCGTTCAGCAATGAACTGCATACATTGTGGCAGAACCATGGACAGTTCCGAGCCGTAACCATGGTCCTGAAAGTGAAGTATAGTATAACTGCTTGTCAGCCAAGGAGGGGCAGAAATGGTGGGTTTTATTTATACACGCACCAAACACTTCCCATTTGGGATCAAAAAACAAAAACACGGAAAGAGGAACAGCAGCAGAACGACGGACTTGTACATGCTTGTAACACCAGTCCGTCGTTCTGCTGCTGTTCCTCTTTCCGTGTTTTTGTTTTTTGATCCCAAATGGGAAGTGTTTGGTGCGTGTATAAATAAAACCCACCATTTCTGCCCCTCCTTGGCTGACAAGCAGTTGGAGGGGCCTGGAGCTGCTCAATAGAGCGGCCTGGCACAATTGTTAGGTACCCACTCTAAAGAGGTGCCTTGAAGTGGCGAGTGGGCTTACGTTGCAATGGCCATTGAAACAAACAAAAACCTCAATTTTTGTTGTACATGGAACACATAGAAACGAGCGCAGATGACACCTTTTTTTCCTTATTATAATGAACGGTTTATTAGATATTGAATTAAAATGGGAATATTTTTAGCATTGAAGCCTATGGGATTCGCCAAATTAAACCACCGAATGGCAGGGCATTTCGGGAACCTTTAACTGCTGGTATGTGCTCTCTGAATAGCCGAAGTAGTGCTTTTTTTGGGGATTCACTGCCCTCGAACAGGCAACGAACAGGCACCGTATGTGCAGGCAATTCGCCAGGATTTGGCGAACTGCCTGCTCTCTGAATAACCGAATGGCCAGGAAAGGTAACCGTACGCTGAATTTCAACATTCGGTTCCCTTTCGGCAGCCATTCGGATCTCTTTGAATAACCCTGTATGATAAATTTATAAGGAGTCTTTCCAAAGTGTCACCACTCCTTGAGTTGCCAAGCTCAATGAAACCAGCTAATTTTTTGCACTTCCAAATGCAAGAAGTGGCACTTCTAAAGTGGCACAAAGTGAAACCTTTTACCTCATTGTGGCAGCTTGTCAGTCTCTCAGATCTCAGTGCCTGGTTAGTGCTCCTGGTTAGTCCTGGAAATCTTGGTTAGTGCTCCTGAGCTTTTAAAGGGCAGAACACATGTAAACAAAGTGACGCTAACACTTCTCTCTGTGAACTTTGATGAACTGCTGAATAATATACCCATAAAGGGTTTCCCAGTAAAACAAAACTACATCCTGAACTGAAACTTGGGACAACACCGGTTTTGATTGACAGAAGCTGAAACTTAAGATAAAAATCAACAATGTAAATGCTACCTATTACAACCTTCTGTTTGCAAGCTGTCATGCCCGTTGTCATGAGAGATTCCACACCAAGGTTTTGTAATGGTTGTTGTAAATTATTGACTTTGAGAATGTATTCCATTTTATAACAGCTTAGGTACTTTGTTTAGTAAATAATGAAATTGCAAATCATTATGTACAAAACCAGATATTAAAGCTTCGGCTTTAAAATTACAATTTCTCTTGCAGAGCTGTCATTTGCAGTTTTTTAATCTTTTATCCCACAAAAACAGCCTTTTTCTTTCGATCCTACTGGTGTAAAAAAAACGTTTCCTTGTCTCAATGTCAAAATTTGCCTAGAGCAAGAAGTGTGATTGTCATGAGGTACTCCATAAGACTTGGCCAATCTCTAGGGGTATAGTCATGATAACATGTTATCCGTCAAGAGAAGATAACAGATCTTGTTAATATAGTATATTAGGTGGGAGCCCACTTTATTCAAACTGAGGTGTCACCTGGGGAACAGACTTGTTGCCCAGGATTCATTTAAACTGTCCTTCTTGACACTCTCTACCTGACTGCCAGTCTGCTGAGATGTTGTCTGCAACTCAAACGGCGATGCTAATTAATAAAAAATATTCTGGCGCTAACTGTATTCTTAAATATCATAGAATATTTGAAGTGAAGTTGGTAAAATAGTAAAAACGTATATCGCAAATATCAGTGTATATAAAAAATAAAGTGCCCATGATAAAAAGAGCACTGGAGGCTAATTAAATTGAGCCGACATTTTATGGGCTCATAGAAGTTTAAGTGCGATTTCAATTGTTCTCGAAGAAAAACAATTTATCCCAGGTTTTTAAATCTTTTTCTTTTGGAGATGAAGCCTATATGAAGAACCCTCCTGGAGGTGGATGAGGGATATACCTGTAAATAAACTGATTTTCTTGGAGAAATGAAGCCATCTGAATATTTGATTCGAGCCATTTAAATGTGAAGGTCTGAGTTATCAAGTATAGACATTCATATGCTGGACTCTACATATATTTATTTGTTCTCTATTTTTTTATACATATATATTTTATCTTTATAATATATTTTTTTTAAATACTGGTATTTGCGATACATATTTTTAATATTTTACCATCTTTGCTTCAAATATTATTCGGTATTTAAGAGTATAGCTAGCTCCATAACGTTATTTTGAGAATTGGGTTTGTAGGCTCTGGGGATGTAGAGCAAGAAGTTCAAGGCAGCTGGGCTAACAATCTTTTTTATTTTATTGAAGCCTTTTTCTGTGCACCGTGATTTGAAGTGACAACTATTGTGATTTGTACTTTTAGGGAGATACTATGTACTTGTATATTTTAGTGATGCTTTCTACTTGTTTATTTTACTCTACATAACTTGACCGATTCATTAGTTTTTGCAATAAATATTTTATCTTTCAGCTGTGTGATTTGTTCTTGGCATCCAAAGTATTGAGTAAAATAGTTTTTGTTCTCCACCCCTGGTTATGCGTGTTGCTCTACAGGGAAGCCAAGTGGACCTGATCAAGGCTGTAGACTTCCTAGAAAAGTGAGTAATGCCCAGTCCACATACAGTTGTGTTCAAAATTATTCAACCCCCAATGCTGTAAAGGGTTTTAGGGAATTTACAGGGTTATTCAAAGAGATTCGAAAAGTCACCGCACGTTCGGTGACTTTTCGTTCTCTTCAATTCGGTTCCTTTTGCCGATCCCATTTCGGTGACCCTGCGGTGTATTCAGCAAGCACCACAGGGTCCCCGAATTGCAGGGAAAAGCTGTCGCAAACCCGACGAAAACTAACCGCAAAACCCACCGAATGCACGCCGAAAACAAGCAAAAACATCTGGATTAACCTTCGAAAAACCCGAGCAAGAGCCGATCACACGCAGCGAAGCAGCCGAACAGGAGCCGAATCACACAGAGCCGAAGCAGCTGTGACGCAGAGGAGGCAGTGAATAAATTAGCAAAATAGTTTGTATGAATCTGTGAAAATGAAAAGCTGTTTGCAAAGAAACTACTGAGCGAAAATGTCTGAAATTTACACAGGAGGTCCAGGGAATGATAATAAAGAGGGCTGTTACAGAAAAAATAAGTAAACTTAAAAAAAATCAAAAAAAAAATCGGACTTTTAAAAAAAAAAATTAAGAAAAATGCTTAAAGTATCCTAAAAAATCTATAAATAAAGAGACTTTTTGCTGCAGAATTTTATAATGAATGGTTTATTAGATATTGAATTAAAACGGGAATATTTTTAACATTGAAGTCTATGGGATTCTCCTGAATAAATTTGCCGAATGAAACCACCGAATGGCAGGGCATTTCGGGAACCTTTCACTGCTAGTTTGTGTTCTCTGAATAGCCGAAGCATTGCTTCTCTATGGGGATTCACTGCCCTCGAACAGGCACCGAACAGGCACCGTATGTGCAGGCAATTCGCCAGGATTTGGCGAATTGCCTGCTCTCTGGATAGCCAAATGGCCAGGAAAGGTAACCGAACGCTGAAAATCAGCGTTCGGTTACCTTTCTCAAGCAATTCGGATCTCTTTGGATAACCCTGTTAGTGTACATTTGTAATTGTATTCAGAATGAAATCCTACAAGGACTTTTTAAAGAACCATATGCAACTAAAATGACATCAATTGGTTTTGTAATACAGTAGTAAATGTTTCTTTTGTGAATTCTTCATTGACACAATTATTCAACCCCTTAAGACTACCACTCTGAAGAACAGAGGTTCATTCAAGTGTTTTCAATCAGGTATTGAAAACACCTGTGGATGTCACGGAGCAGCAATAAAACATAATAAGCACCAATTAGGCTGCTTTAAAATGACTGTGATACTCAGCTCCTTCTAGACATTTACTGGTGTGGTTACAAACATGGTGAAGTCGAGAGAATGGTCCAGGAAGACAAGAGAAGAGGTGATTACTCTTCACAGGAAGGGCAATGGCTATAAGAAGATTGCAAAGATGTTAAACATACCAAGAGAGACCATAGGAAGCATCATTCGCAAATTCAAGGCAAAGGGCACTGTTGAAACACTACCTGGTCGTGGCAGAAAGAAGATGCTGACTTCAACTGCTGTGCGCTACCTGAAGCGTAGAGTGGAGAAAAGTCCCTGTGTGACTGCTGAGGAACTGAGAAAAGATTTGTCAGATGTGGGTACTGAAGTTTCAGCTCAGACAATACGGCGCACACTGCGTAATGAAGGCCTCCATGCCAGAACTCCCAGGCGCACCCCCTTGCTGTCTCCAAAGAATAAGAAGAGTCGACTGCAGTATGCCAAAAGTCATGTGGACAAACCACAGAAGTTTTGGGATAGTGTTCTGTGGACTGATGAAACAAAATTAGAACTGTTTGGGCCCATGGATCAACGCTATGTTTGGAGGAGGAAGAACAAGGCCTATGAAGAAAAGAACACCTTGCCTACTGTGAAGCATGGCGGGGGGTCAATCATGCTTTGGGGCTGTTTTGCTTCTGCAGGTACAGGGAAGCTTCAGCGTGTGCAAGGTACCATGAATTCTCTTCAGTACCAGGAGATATTGGATGACAATGTGATGCAGTCCGTCACAAACCTGAGGCTTGGGAGACGTTGGACCTTTCAACAGGACAATGATCCCAAGCATACCTCCAAGTCCACTAGAGCATGGTTGCAGATTAAAGGCTGGAACATTTTGGAGTGGCCATCGCAGTCACCTGACTTAAATCCGATTGAGAACCTCTGGTGGCACTTAAAGAAAGCAGTTGCAATGCACAAGCCTAAGAATGTGACTGAACTGGAGGCTTTTGCCCATGACGAATGGGCGAAGATACCCGTAGATCGCTGCAAGACACTTGTGTCAAGCTATGCTTCACGTTTAAAAGCTGTTATAACAGTAAAAGGATGTTGTACTAAGATTGAATGTCACTTGGGGGTTGAATAAAACTGATAATGATGTGAGCACAGAAAATACATTTGTGGTTATTTCATTATAAATGTTATGTTATATTTGTCTGACCTACACGTGCCTCTTTGAATTAATTGTAAGCAAGATGACTGAATGATCAAAATCAATGTCAAACTGGCCAAAACACTCAATTTCAGTGGGGGTTGAATAATTTTGAACACAACTGTAGCTTCAGCATTGAGAGAGGGTAATTTCCTAAATGCATTCCAAGCCTAAAGGAACACCAGGACACCGAGCATCAAAGCCTATGCCCTACTTCCTTTGCCCTTCAGCAGTCAGCCCTCTTCCTGTGTCTGCCCTTTTGTAAGTCCCCTGTATCTCGTTGTCTCCCTGAACCCCTGTTCCTGTCTCCCAGTCTCCCTCATTCCTGCTTGAACCTTATTTTGACTTACCTGCCTTGTTAGCCTGTATTACTCCAATAAACCCATTGTTATCACTCATATCCAGACTCAAAGTCCCTGCACAGAGAGTTCATTGACTATACTCAGGATAACACATGTCACTGTGTGGTAGTCGTGTCTAACTCAGTTTGACCTGAATACAAATTCAAAAAAGGATTTTGACCTAGAATTTTCCATTCTCCAGTCATTCTCCTGCTTTTCACCGCTCTCTGAATAACCCTGCTAGTGTCACGAATAAATATGTGCAAACAGTCAACACTGGTGATACATTCTATGTATATATTAGGTACATCTCAATAAATTAGAATGTTGAGGAAAAATTAATTTATTTCATTAATTCAAATTAAATTGTGAAACTTATGTATTAAATAAAACCAATGCACACAAACCAAAGTAGTTTAAGTCTTTGGTTCTTTTAATTATGATGATATGGCTCACATTTCACAAAAAAAAATAATTCACTATCTCAACAAAATGGAATACTTCATAAGACCAATAAAAAAAACATTTTCAGTGAATTGTTGGCCTTCTGGAAAGTATGTTCATTTACTGTAAATGTACTCAATACTTGGTAGGGGCTTTTTTTCCTTTAATTACTGCCTCAATTCGACTTGGCATGGAGGTGATCAGTCTGTTGCACTGCTGAGCTGCTATGGAGACCCAGGTTTCTTTGACAGTGGCCTTCAGCTCATCTGCATTTTTGGTCGCTTGTTTCTCAATTTTACTCTCGACAAGTACAGGTCTGGTGCGTTTGCTGGCCAGTCAAGCATAACAAAAAAGGGTTTTTGTTAAATGTGAGCCAAATCATCACAATTAAAAGAACCAAAGACTTAAACTACTTCAGTCTGTGTGCATTGGTTTTATTTAATACACAAGTTTCATATTAAGTTCAATTAAATAAATGAGCTTTTCCATGACATTCTAATTTATTGGATGCACCTGTATATATACATGTATGCGATAAAAATACCAGTTTGATAACTGCTGAATGGTGCCGGCACCTCAAGGTTTAAAGATAGGCATCGCTGGAAAGTTCGTACTGTGACCTTTCCAGCGATGCCTCTCTTTAAGCTGGATCTCCTCCTGATCGGGAGGGAGAGGGGTGCAAAAGACCTCCTTCCCTTTCAGGCACTCTCCCAGCTGGCGCCAGGGGTGCTTGAAACTGACATCATTGCACCTGGCGACGACGTCAGTGCGATGGCTGGAGTCCATGAAAGCGGTGGTCTGACTTCAAGGAAGTCAAAGCATCGAGGGACCCTGACCAGAGAAATGAGTATCGGGAGGAAGGGTGGTTAAAACACATGACGTACCAGGTTCGTCCTTAAGCAACCATTTTTGTAGGACGTACTTGGTACGTCCTTGGTCCTTATGGGGTTAAGGCAAATGTTGAGTGCATTTGCTGACATTAAAGGGTTAAGGTGTGTGTGTGTGTGTGTGTGTGCAGCAGGAAAAAAATATAAGCATTCCAGCCTCAACCAGAGCAAATAAACAATCAATGACTCTATATTGAGTAAATATCAATTGGGAAGATTAGTATTTTCTATAACTATAATCAGCTAGGCAATAAGAGATTGTCAAAGAAAATGAACCAACTAAAAATCTAGGTTAAGTCCTCTCGGTTGGAAGGTATCAAGGATAAAAACCCATTTCATTTCTTCCCTATTTGTTTCTTTATTATTAAAATCTTCACCTCTCCAGCTTCTTCGTATCAATTGAATCCCTAAAAAAGTAGACCCTATTGGTGAACAATTATGAACTCTTTTAAAAGGATTTGGAACCAAGTGATGTTCTACCCCCTTATTAATATTATAGATATGCTCCCTAAGGCGAACATTCAAACATCGTGTGGTATGACCTATGTAGTGCAACCCACAGGGACAGGTGAACCTGTAAATGACGTTCTTAGATTTACATGTAATAACCCCCTTTAATTTCTCTCTCATCCGCTTCTTTTTTTGAAGCTAGGAAAGAAGATTCATAATATATAATTATTCTAAGTATAGGTCATGTTCTGCCAGAATGCTACAACAAAAATTTTTGTTTTTAAAAAATGTGAATTTCCATTCAGATATCAATCGTTTACAGCGTGTAAAAATAATTTTTTTGCACATTTTGTCATCCGAGCCTTTGTGGTTATACATTCTATGGGGTACTCTTATTAAAACTTTTTTTTTAAATGGACCATGTTAGCCCATGTAGCTGACACACGTCAATGGCTGCAGGGGAATGGCCTGTGTGCTGGGTGGGGCCGAGGCAGACCATAGTAGTCAACAGGGAGTATTATTACACCCCGTGTCTTCAAAGCCCAACTGCCACCTGGACAGCATGGTATTCCCTGCGGCGGGGAAGGGTTAAGTTTCACTTTATGTCAACAATCAAAACAGTTCTAAATGTTGTCCCAAGTTTCATTTTAGAGATGCAGTTTTGTTTTACTGGGAAATCCTTTATGGGTATATTAGTCAGCAGTTCAGCATCAAAGTTCAGAGAGATAAGTGTCCGCGTGACTTTGTTTACATGTGTTCTTCCCTTTAAAAGCTTGCAAATCTGGAGCACTAACCAGGATTTAGCATTGACATCTGAGACACTGGCACGCTGCCACAATGAGGTAAGAGATTTCAATTGGTGTCCCTTTTATTTTTTGCTCTTTGTCATTAATGAAATATCAATGTTGACATAGCCCATAATTCCTTTTGATATATTTTTTCAAACTATGTAGGTTTACAGGATTATTCAGAAAGCGGTGAAAAGCAGGAGAATGACTGGAGAATGGAAAATTCTAGGTCAAAATAGCAAAACCAGAAAAATTCTCCCATTCCAAATCAGCTATTTTGACCTCAAATTTTCCATTCTCCAGTCATTCTCGTGCTTTTCACCGCTCTCTGAATAACCCTGTTAATCTTTGAAATCATGAAATTTGTCTATTGACACAGCTTCTCGCCTCCTTTTCATGAAAATATATTCATCAGTTTATGGAGTAATGGATCTTTAGAGAAATTTGTAAAATAAATAAAAAAAGAACATGATACAAGAAATAATAATGCGAGTACAAATATTCTTGAGATACATCAACCAATTGTGCAAGACTGGACAGATATGACACAAATACAGACAACAAAGTTTTGCTTATTAACTTTTTCAAGACTAGCTGTGCCAACAATGTTTTATCTTTGATCACAGTGGCGGCTGGTGACATTTCAAGTTGGTGGGGCTCAGATTGGAAACATGAATGCTTTTACTCATTAATAGGAATAGGTCTGTACTAGTAGTTAAGCCTGCCCGGAGTGCAGTCTGTTGTTGCCAGCTCAGAATCCGTGTCCACATATTTGCTTTTCAATGACCTAGCCAAGAGTATCTCCATATATAACTGCATTTGTAATGCGTCCATCGCTGTCCCGTCCACAACGGGATGGCCGAGTGAGCAGCTGTGATGGGTGCGTGCATAGCTGACAGAGCAGGCTCCTCTTCCCTCTTAGATTGTAAACTCCCGGGAGTGGCTCCTCTTTTCCCTTTTGGATTGTAAACTCACGGGAGCGGCTTTTCCCTTTTAGATTGTAAACTCACGGGAGCGGCTTTTCCCTTTTAGATTATAAACTCACGGAAGCGGTTTTTCCATTTTAGATTGTAAATTTACGGGAGCGGCATTTACCTTTTAGATTACAAACTCACGGGAGTGGCTCCTCTTTCCCCTCTTAGATTGTAAACTCACGGGAGCGGCTCCTCTTTTCCCTTTTGGATTGTAAACTCATGGGAGTGGTTCCTCTTTTCCCTTTTAGATTGTAAACTCACGGGAGTGGCTCCTCTTTTCCCTTTTAGATTGTAAACTCACAGGAGAGGCTCCTCTTTTCCCTTTTGGATTGTAAACTCACGGGAGCGGCTTTTCCCTTTTAGATTATAAACTCACGGAAGCGGTTTTTCCATTTTAGATTGTAAATTTACGGGAGCGGCATTTACCATTTAGATTACAAACTCACGGGAGCGGCATTTACCTTTTGATTACAAACTCACGGGAGTGGCTCCTCTTTCCCCTCTTAGATTGTAAACTCACGGGAGCGGCTCCTCTTTTCCCTTTTTGATTGTAAACTCATGAGAGTGGTTCCTCTTTTCCCTTTTTGATTGTAAACTCACGGGAGTGGTTCCTCTTTTCCCTTTTTGATTGTAAACTCATGAGAGTGGTTCCTCTTTTCCCTTTTTGATTGTAAACTCACGGGAGTGGTTCCTCTTTTCCCTTTTTGATTGTAAACTCATGAGAGTGGTTCCTCTTTTCCCTTTTTGATTGTAAACTCATGAGAGTGGTTCCTCTTTTCCCTTTTTGATTGTAAACTCACGGGAGCGGCTCCTCTTTTCCCTTTTGGATTGTAAACTCACGGGAGTGGCTCCTCTTTTCCCTTTTAGATTGTAAACTCACAGGAGTGGCTCCACTCAGAATCCGTGTCCACATATTTGCTTTTCAATGACCTAGCCAAGAGTATCTCCATATATAACTGCATTTGTAATGTGTCCATCGCTGTCCCGTCCACAACGGGATGGCCGAGTGAGCAGCTGTGATGGGTGCGTGCGTAGCTGACAGAGCAGGCTCCTCTTCCCTCTTAGATTGTAAACTCCCGGGAGTGGCTCCTCTTTTCCCTTTTGGATTGTAAACTCACGGGAGCGGCTTTTCCCTTTTAGATTGTAAACTCACAGGAGCGGCTTTTCCCTTTTAGATTGTAAACTCACGGGAGCGGCTTTTCCCTTTTAGATTGTAAACTCACGGGAGTGGCTCCTCTTTTCCCTTTTAGAATGTAAACTCACGGGAGTGGTTCCACTTTTCCCTTTATGATTGTAAACTCACGGGAGCGGCTTTTCCCTTTTAGATTGTAAACTCACGGGAGTTGCTCCTCTTTTCCCTTTTAGAATGTAAACTCACGGGGGTGGCTCCTCTTTTCCCTTTATGATTGTAAACTCACGGGAGCGGCTTTTCCCTTTTAGATTGTAAACACACGGGAGCGGCTCTTTTCCCTTTTAGATTGTAAACTCACGGCAGCGGCTCCTCTTTTCCCTCTAGGGCTAATGTCAGATGAACTCAGTCTGAGCGCACTCTGCGTGCTTGCATAATGGACGGACGTACTGCCGGAAGATACTGTAGACACCACACGTCTGTTTTTGTTGACGGACGTAGAACAAAAAAGAGGGAATTATGGGAAACAAAATTAATAAGAAAAATGATAAAAATTGGAAAATGATATGAAAAGCCATTTTGTGCGTCAAGGTGCTGGACGTTGCAAATGCGATGCATCTGACTTCGTGTCACCACACACAGAACGCTATGTGGACGTGGCACACTCTGCGCGTCCGACGTAGCGGTTTTAAGTTCTTGCCTACATTGCGTCCGGTGCCACGATCACTGCGTTCGTCTGAAACGGGCCTAAGATTGTAAGCTCATGTGAGCGGCTCCTCTTTCCCCCTTTAGATTGTAAGCTCTTGGGAGCGGGCTCCTCTTCACTCTTAGATTGCATGCTCACGGAAACTGGCAACTCTTTTCCCTTTTAGATTGTAAACTGATGGGAACAGAACCCCTCTTAGATTGTAAACTCATTGGAACAGGACCCCTCGTAGATTACAAGCTCATGGGAACAGGACCCATCTATATAGGCTTACATGGTATGGGCTATATGTATAATGGGTTAAAGGGCCGCCGCCACTCACCATCAACTTGAGACTTCTAAAGTGCTCTCTGGTCTGGGTCTCTGTGTCCTGGGCGGCTGGCTTCCACCACTGTTTACCTCCTGCTCCTGCCTCCCTCCTTCATAGTTTGGAGGGACGCAGGCACTGACAGGTAGGCTGGGTTCCACACTCTGTAGGCTCCGACTGATGCCCCTGTCAAGCGTGCTCTCCCCTTCAGCGTGTGCACAGCACGCTGTGCATCACGTGGGTAAGGTACCACGTGTGGGGCCGGCGCAACGCAGCTGCGTTGCACTGGTAGCTTAGCAGATATTTATGGGGAATGGCTGGGCTCTGGACACTGAGCTGGAAAGAGGTGAGATAGGGAGAGGCGGTTTGCGCACGCCTCTCCAACAGCTCTGCTTCCCCCCCTCACTCGCGCATGCCAGCGTTTTTTTTTTCGTTGCGCATGCACATTGCGTCCACCGCCTGCAGCGACGGACGCGAACATTTTTATATATAGAGATGGAACTACTACCTCCAAATGGTAGACAATATAGGGAATAAACCATATATATACATATTCATCTTAATGAGGCAAATAAAATGGCCATTTTGAGACAAAATTCAGTAATTACCAGTGTAATCCAGAATTTAGCCACAAAATGTATACATAAAGCATTTAAAAAAAATCTCAAGATGAAAAAAGTGATATTATTTACTGAAAAAGCTAACTGAACCCTAGTCCTACCCATTTTATTCTAAATAACTGAGCATACAGAACTTCAGTGTATGAAGGAAAAGAATCCCGTTTACTAGGGATGCACAGATACCAATAATAGTATCGGTATTGGTGCAGATACCGGCATTTGCACGAGTACTTGGTACTCGTACAAATGCCATGGATACCTCTACCGATACTTACAAGCCAGCGCTGGACTGACTTAACGGTATCCGAGGGGCTGGGGCAGCTGGCAGAATGCATTAAAAACATTCCGACAGCATTCCCCTCTGGTTGGCTGCTTTCCACTGAGCGACCGCTGGGCTGTGATGCAAAATCCTAAATTATTTAGTGGAAAGCAGAAACATGACATCAAATAAACGTATCGGTACATGGTACAATGGTGAGTACCTGAAAAAAGTATCGGTACTTGGTCTTAAAGAAACGGTATTGAGCCTCCCTACTGTTTACTATTGCTATTTAGAACATTAAAACAAATGTGGCTGTGCATTCTCTGTCATTAAAATACTTTATAAATAAAGGGGTTAAGGCAGACATCTGTTGTGTTGAATTTGAATTGTGCATTGAATTTATTAAAATTTCACAATATGAGTTGAATTTATGAAATAAATTAACTTTTCCACGACATTCTAATTTGTTGAGATGCACCTGTAAATATATATATTTTATTCCTTATATTTTGGATCGTCCATATATTTTTGATGTAGCAGAGCCATATACTGTAGGCATATTCCTATTACTGACTAAAAACATTCATGTGTCCAGTCTGGTGCCCCACAACTTGTAATGTCACTAACCACCACTTTTTTGACTGAACTCTATTTTTAAAGTTGTTATAAATACTGACATGTTTTTTTTCTTCAAAAGCTGTAGAACGTTAGAAGATCAGTTGAACACTTTAAAATGTCATTTCACATGGAATCTGCAGAAGAAGCAGGGTGACAATGAATCCATCGAAGAAAAGCTGAACAGTCAAATGGAATTTCTAGTTACAGACAATAAATACATGGTGTACAATCTGATGGCCTATATAAAACATGTACAAGGTGATTACACAAAGGCCATCGTCATGCTGGAAGAAGCTGAAGAGCTGTGTCTGTTGAATTCAAATCAATCCCCAGCTAAACTTCTGGTTATCTATGGTAACTATGCATGGCTGTATTACAAGTTAAATGAATATGAAAAGTCTCAGCTCTACGTTGAGAAGGTGGAGAACATTTACCAAGAACTGAAACAGTCAAATGATCCTAATCTATTCAACTGTCCTGAAATATATGGAGAACAGGGATGGACTCTGCTAAAGTACAGTGGACATTATTATGAACAAGCCAAAGAGTGTTTTGAGAAGGCGCTGGAATCTGCCCCAGAAGACCCTGAGTGGAATACAGGCTATGCCATTGCAGTTCATCGATTGGAATGTCTTCCAAATTATAAATGTTCTGATCACCGTTCATTAGACCTGCTGAAACGAGCAACAGAACTCAATCCAAAGGATTCTGAGGTGAAGACACTTCTTGGATTGAAACTACAGGAGCTATGTAGAGAAGTCGAAGGACTAAAATATATAGAAGAAGCTCTAGCACAAACACCAAACCATCCATCTTGTTTACGTTATGCTGCAAAGTTTTATAGGAAAGCAGGAATGATCGATGAAGCGCTCCATATTCTAAAAAGAGCTGTGAGTTTACAGCCTAAATCTTCATTTATTCATCATCAGATTGGCCAATGTTACAGGAAAAAAATATTCTCCGGTAAAACAGATCATCAAAACAGTCAACTATCCACAGAGGAAAGAAACAAATTTATTCAGAAGGCAATATTTCACTTTGAACTGACCTTGGAGTTTGACAATTCATTCACATATGCTTATGTTGATTTAGCAAATATGTATAAAGAAGCGAAGGAATATACAAAAGCAGAGGAGAAGTTTAATGAAGTGTTATCCTTCCAAAATCTTATAGGAGAAGATATGCAGCAAATTCACCATCATTTCGGTAAATTTGCAGAGTATTGTAAGAAATCTGAAAGTAAAGCCATACATCACTACAAAAAAGCACTGCTGATACCCATCTCTACCCAAGATAGAATGCAATGTGAGAAGAGGTTGGAGATTATTGCAAAACGGAAGCTTGAGAGAAATCCAAGGGATTCTATCGCCTTGGGTCTACTTGGGTTAGTCTATAAAGTGCAAGAAAACATCTCCAGTGCAATTGAATATTATGAAAAAGCCTTGAAGTATTTTCCATCCAATGAAGAATATTCCAGGGCTCTGCATGAATTGAAGACCAAAGCCATGAACTAAGAACTTACAATTGAGGAGATACAAGAAAATGATCATCTCCTCCTGTACTGTTTGTTCAATGTATTGTAACCCTGTCTATACTGTGCTTATTGTACAGCGCTGCGGAATATGCTGGCGCTTTATAAATAAAGAATAATAATAATAATAATTGTGATGTACCAAACCATAGTATTTGTGGCTAATGCTATAGCCCAGCAGAGCCGGTAATAAGGAGCTACCAAGATGGGAAAATGGTGCAAGCCAATAAGTCTTAGATGCTCCATATTACCGGTTTAAATACAAGTCAGCCATAGCTTAGCAGGTCTGCTTATACTTTTAGGAACCAATATGTGCCACCACTGGTATGCTCTCCTGAAGACCATAGGATTACATGGATCATGAGGGGTTATTCAGAGAGAGACGATCTGGCCTCGAAATGTAACCGGACACTGAAATTCAGCATACGGTGACATTTCTTTGCTGTTCGGCTATTTAGAGAGAAGGCAGTTCGCCAATTTTTGCCGAACTACCAGCCAGTACAGTGCTGTTCGACAGCAGTAAGATCCCCCATAGAGAAGCAGTGGTTAATCTATTCAGAGACAAACAGCAGAGAAAAGTTGCCAAAATGCCCTGCTGTTTGGGGTTTTCATTCAATATTCTGGTTTTAATTCAATATCCAATAAACCATTTATTCTTTTAATCTGCAGTAAAAAGTGTCTTTATGGATTTTTTAGGCATTTTTCAGCAAAACAAATTTCCGTGTTATTAAAGCGTATTTTCTTTTTTCTGTAACAGACTTTTTTTATCATTCATAGGACTTTATATGTAAATTCCAGGCATTTTCGTTCAGTAGTTTTTTGCAAACCACGTTTCAATTTTGACACTTTCAAGTGTACTGTTCTTTTTTCTTTTTACCTCGTTCGTCTGCTTGTCGGCTTTTTCCAGCGCCTGGTCTGCACTGTGATCGGCAGCTCGTCGACTTTTTCCGGCGTGTTCGGCGATATTTTTGCGGCGGTTTCCGTGGGTTTTTGGTGAGTGTTCAGCGCGTTTGCGTTGGGTTTTCCCTGCACTCCTTGGACCCTGCGGCGAATGCTGAATATACCACAGGGTTGGGAACTTTAATTCACCTTTGAAGCACGAGGAATGAGAAAGCACCGAAATGTCAGTGACATTCTCAGTGACATGCTCTCTGAATAACCCCTATGGTGCAGTGGGACATAGAAGAAATGTTCGTTCCCTGTATCCTCTTATTTACGGAGAGAGCACCCAGTGGATTGTTCACCGGCTCAAGTTGATATGCGGTGTCAAGACCCAACTTCATCCTGTTTTATCCTCACAACATTTGGGATTAAATTGTATTATTTTAAGGCAGAATCCAACATTCTCATAGTTAGGTCCATATTAGGCTGTAGGACCAGGAGCAGATATTACCTGAACATTATATTTTGCCATTTTTTCATTTTAGAGACTAAAAAATATTATTGATATGTCTATCATTACCTCGGTGGGAAACAATTGTATGGTTTAGAGCTGTGCCCTTTAACATTTCCAAGCACTTTACACGTTTGTCTCGTTTTATTGAATTATTCTTACCTTTACTCTATACTTACCAACACACTGCTTGATGCTCCTGATGACGTCAAAAGGGCAAAACGCTTAGACTTGGCATACTAATTTTTTTCTTTTTAACTTTGAGACTGTCCCTGACTCCCAGAGGTGGCATACTGCAGACTTCACTGCAGGAAATCAGCCACCCACCCCCCCCCGCGGTCTGAGTCCCCGTTTTATGTTTTAGGTGTTGTGTGGCTCTTTATGAACTTAGCCCCCCCCTCCACAAACATGGGGCAGATTCTTTCTGTGACATGGAATATGTTTTCAGTGATACTGTAAAAGTTTTATTTTTGAACCTTCGTCTATTGCATTTCTATCCGAATACTCAAACATTGTATCTTCTAGGATTACAATATTTTTGAAGATCTGTTTTGTCAGGGACTTGTACCCAACCATTTTCAACAAAACGTGCATATCAAACAGTACCGTATTCGCAAACACTGGCGGGAAAGGCTGTTTCTTTGTATAAGCAGCACACATATTGAACATTTTCTACTAGGTTTAAAAACAACTCATTACATGGGAAACATTGCATTAGATTCAATATGGTTTCAAATCTTTTGACCAAATTGTAATTTTGACCTAATTTTGTCACGTTGGACAAATTTACTTCCAGCCAAGTCATATGCATTATTTACGTTAGAAATTCTTGAATTTCTCATATATCTGTTATTGTATCACAAACCCTATTTAAAAAGTACATATTTTTACTTTAGAAATTCTTGACTTTGATATAGCAATGGCTGCAATCAAATAATGATAATAAATATGACACCATATAAACATTAGCTTCTTTGTCCATCAATAGCCACCAAGAATTGATCAGTATAGTATTTATAACTGATTTAATATGTTAATGGGTTTTTCATTTCGAGTCTTCCGGTTTAATAAAATTCTTGATAACGTGCCTTTAAAGAATTATATCCAGTGTATACAATATGATTGAAATGTTTTATTTTGTTCAGAAGATGAGAACTGGTGTATTTCAACCTTTTTTTATTTTCAATATATTACTTCAAAATAAAACGAATCACTAAAAAAATGTTAAAACGACAGCTACTCTACAATAGTCATGTGTATTTGTTGTCATTTATATATATATATATATATTCAGAAAAATAACCTTAAAAGGATGGCAGCTCAATTTAATCATGCCGCAAAGGCTGGGATAATATAACGTAGTCTCTGCACCAGACTAGCAGTGGGATATAAAATACAGGTATCCGGTGCCTCAAAGGAGACAAAAGAATTCTAATAACTCTTAGAAACATATGACAGCTAGTCACTGGTGTATCTTGGCCTAGGCCAACAAGGCCCAGGCCTAGGGCGGCACTTTCCAGGGGGCGGCGGCCCGGTGGGTGGCCCCACCCCTAAAAAAAAAAAAAAAAAACATTTTTTTTTTTTTTTACTTTTGAAAAATATTTTACCAGGAAGGAAACATTGAGATGTCACTAATTTTTAGAAAATCACTAAAAGGTACAAAAAAAATCAAAGACTTTTTACTGCAGATTAAAATAATAAATGGTTTATTAGATATTGCATAAAAAAACGGGAATATTTTTAACATTGAAACCTATGGGGTTCACCTGAATAAACCTGCTGATTGAAACCACGGAACATCAGGGCATTTCACTGACATTTCTCTGCTGTTTGGTGTTCTCTGAATAGATTAACCATTACTTCTCTATGGGGATTTGCACTGCCTTCAAACAGCACCGTACTTGCTGGCAGTTTGCCAAACTTGTGTGTGAGCATATCACCAGAGCAGTGGTGTACTTAGAGGAGTGGCGGAGGGCGGGCCGCCCCAGGTACCAGTGTTTATTGGGGTGTCATTAAGGGTACTAGGAGGTGCCACTGTCACTGTGTGTCAGCTTTGAGCTGTGTTCTCAAACAACGAGCAGCGGAGCATGGCGTTTGCATACGGAATAAAATCGAATAGAATAAAAATCCCCCTCTCCTCCCTCCATAGCTCCTCCCCTGCCCGCAGCAGCTCTAGGAGAGGGGAGGGGGATGTGATTTGTGTCCAGAGAGAGAAGATGACAGTAAACGGCAGGTAAAGGGGGGGGGTTTATCAGCAGAATATGAAGCCCTGTCTGCTTACTGCTGTTTAAAGTGGACCTTTCCTTAACCAGCACTGCAGTGATAGAAATTTGTCATTGAGCTGCCTGGCTCCTGGTGAGGCTGCTTGCGTGCAGGTCACACTCGGTCCGGCCAGTCAGGTGGTACTGAGTCTCGGTACCACCTGACTGGCTGAACCACGTGACACGCATGCACGCAGCTGCCCGCCCCTTCGTTAACATGGACTGTCACTCTATTCTGGACTGAACACCCACCGGGAAGGGAATCAAAGCCACGGTGCACCCTCTGGCAGTGGCACCCCACTGCTGACAAGATGGCTCCACGCACAGGCACAGCCGTGATCCTAACGTGGCCTGGAGGGACCTCCTGCTGAGTATGTACACAGTCCCTGCTGACTCTGCACACAGCCCTACCGTGGACAGAGGCCGGTAAATGTAGAATAAATAATTGCTGTGTGCTCATATACACTCGGTTTGCTGGGAGTTTTATTGCAGTGGATTCTGATGCACTCATACACACCGCACATTGCATTGCTGGGAGTTTTATTGCTGTGGATTCTGATACGCTGACACACACCAAACATTTCATTGCTGGGAGTTTTATTGCTGTGGGTTCTGTGATACACACTGCATAGTACTGTGAGTTTTATTGCCCTGGAGCTCTGGGATACACTCATACACACTGCACATTACTGTGAGTTTTATTGCTGTACAGCTCTGTGATACGTTCATATGCAGTGCACATTTCTGTGGATTTTATTGTTCAACAATTAGAGAGGCTGTGTTCCAGTATACTTGACATGCGTGGCTGTTCTTTGTAAAAATGCTTGAATTTAAACCTTCATAATTTTATTTCTCAATAGATACATTTGAAATGGTATACAAAATATACAAGTAGGCACTTGGTATCCACTTTTAATATAAAGAGAGGAAAAGGCGGAGCTTAAAGAGGAAGGGTGGGGATTAACCAGGAAGAGGTGTGCCCTTGACAGGAGGGGGTGCCTCAAATTTAAATTAGGGGGTGCACGAGTTTAGTCAGGCCTAGGGCAGCACAAAACCTAAATACACCACTGCAGCTAGTTCCTTATTGTTGGCCAAAAAGCATGATCACAACACGTAGAGAACAGAATTTTAGAATCGGAACCTAGATCATACGTTGACTGGAACTGCTGATAGGACTTCTATTTGTATGTTGAAATGCCCAAATAAGTATCCACAATACACAAAGTATTCAATCGCAACGTTAAAGTGCACCTGTCCTACTTACCAATAGGCAACAGTTAACGGGTGAGTGTAAGGGTCAGTGAACCTTAGTCAGGATCAGATAAGTCTTGTCGCTGCAGTGCTACATATAAAAACAATGCTTTCATTCTGGACGTGTAACTCAGCCCAGAGACTGATCAATTACAGATCCAGGCACATGCGTCTAATGGCTCAGATAATGTCAGGGCTCCTTACAGGAGGGACTAGAACTCAGCCAGGTCCTCTTACTGTCATTTGGATTAGAATAGGCAGCATGTGGAGGTAACAGACAGACCCCACACCCTGCCTGATATCACCAAGTGTTGGGAAAAACATGGACAGCTGTCTGCCTGACACTTTCAGTTAGCTTCCAGTAAAATCTTGTATTGACCGATGCTCGTTTATGTTGCTATCTGGCAGTAGTCACGTCTCGTGGAGGCTCGAGCTTAGGATAGAGTGATACAAAAGTAGAGAGACAACGGGTTTATTGGTAGTAAGGGTGAAACATGGCAGTAGCAGGGCACGGGATGTGAGAACACACAAGGCAACAGGGAGGCACACAAATAATATAGAGCACAGGACAATACGGAGACTATACAGTGTATAGGGAAACAGACTATACAGAGGAATAGGGAACATAGCAAGATATAGGGGTTATTCAGAGAGTGCCAATCTGGCCCCAAAATGTCACCGGACAGGGAATTTTCCCATACGGTGACATTTCGGGGCCATCAGAACAGGCAGGTCACCAAATTTTGGCGAACTGCCTTCAAGTATGGTGCCTGCTCAAAGGCAGTGAAATTTCCGATAGAGAAGAAATGGTAAATCTATTCTGAGAACGCCGAACAGCAGTGAAAAGTTGCCGAAGTGCCCAGCTATTCGGTGTTTTCATTCGGCAGGTTTATTCAGGCGAACCACATAGGTTTCAATGTTAAAAATATTCCCGTTTTAATCCAATATCTAATAAACCATTTATTCTTTTAATCTGCAGTAAAAAGTCTATATTGATTTTTTAGGATCTTTTAAGCATTTTTCATCAAAATGTTTTTCCTTTTTCCTTTAAAAGTGTTTTTTCTGTAACAGACCTTTTTATTATCATTCATAGGATCTTATATGTAAATGAGAAAAGGGGAGTGTTTGTGAGGGTCCTGAGAACGAGCAACAGCACTAATGGCCTGCTCTACGGTGGGGGCCCACTCAGATCTCACAAACAAGGTTTTAGCTTTATTGTGCCATTACAGGGATGAATGCACCATATGCAAATCAGCCTGCTCTCATCCAAAAAGGGTGGCCAGTACTGACTGCCAAAGACGTCATCCCTGCACGAGAGGTGCAGCAACCCCCGACGAATATTTCGGCCTTATTGGGCCTCGTCAGGAGGGTATAGCTGACACCCCTCTAGGCACATCAAGCAAGGGGTCCACGTCTGGATTACCCATTACACTCACACCCCCCCTTTCTCTCTTATATGTAAATGCCAGACATTTTCGTTTAATTTTTTGCAAACAGTACTTAAATTTTAAAACTTTCAAGCAAACTTTGTTTTTTTCTTTACCTCGTTCGTCAGTTTGTCAGCTTTTCCCAGCAGCTGGTCTGCAATGTGATCGGCGGCTCGTCAGGTTTTTCCGGCGTGTTCTGCGTTGTTTTTCAGCAGGTGTTTGGCGGGATTGCAGCGGATTTTCCCTGCACTCCGGCGACCCAGTGGTGAATGCTGAATTCACTGCAGGGTGGGGGAAGCTTTGATTCCCCGAAGTGCAGGGGAACGAGAGGACACCGGAATGTCGGCTCTCTGAATAACCCCTATAGAAGCAATAGAAGACATATGCTGTGCACTTGCTTTAGTAAGACCGACATCATTTTATTATATACCCCTTACCACAGTTCATAATCTGGTAAGACCCACCAGTTACCATTAACCCCTTAATGGTTTCCTGTGAAGAAGCATTCTATAAACTCTCCCACTGGTCAAGCCATAAGTGACAGCTGTCAGAGGTGCATTACCAACAGCGAAGCAAAGTGCTTGACCGAAAGGTGAGAAGCTTTATACATATTCTTTCCTTGCTACAGGGGATCACCTAGATCAGGGATGCTCATCCTTGGCCTTCCAGATGTTATATATTTCCACACATTTGAGACTAGCAGGTCTTTTCATAGAAAAGTGAAACACAGGAGAATGACTGGAGAAGTGAAAATTCTTGGGCAAAATAGCCAAACCAGAAAAAGTCTCCCATTTTTCTCACTTTCCAAATTGGCTATTTGGTCTAGATTGTTCTCTTCTCCTGCCAGTTCACCTGGGTTTCACCTTTCTCTGAATAACCCTGTATATTCAGAAGGCAATCATTGTGTACTAGTCTAGGAACATGAAACATCTTTCACGTCTGGCTATATTGATACAGCAAATATCTGCAGAGAAGCAAATAATGATCAGGGAGCAGGGGAAATGATCAGAAAAGTATTGGCCTTTGAAAATATTACAGAAGATAGACAGCAAATTCATTCCTTTATGGTATATTTGAAGAATATGACAAGAAACCCAAAAGTGAAGCTATAACGCATTAAATCATTACAATGCGGCACTGCTAATACCCGGCTCTTACAAAACCAGAGAGAAATGTGACACTGTTTTGAAGAGAATAGCAATTATAGAAAAGCTTATTATGGAAACGTTTACAGGTCTGATCTTCCCAAGGATGAATTAGGCTTGTGCACCAATTTTTTTTTTCGGTTCGATTTGTTCGGATGTTTAAAATTTTCGATTCGGCTCGTTGTGACCGATTTCTGTTTCGATTCGGTTCGGTTCGGCTCGTTTGTCGTGTACATTTTTTTTCAGAATATCGACCATTTTTCGTGTTTTCGGGTCACTTTGCTCGTTTTTTGTATCGACTTTTCGTGATTTCTGAAATTTTCGTTTTTTTCGGAACGTCTGTTCTCCTCGTTTCAAAGTGTTTAACTCTATTCGTTTTGACATAAACTACTATGGTTTACTTTTTTTATACTTTATATATTTTTTTATAATTAATTTTTGGTTCGTTTTTCGGATCCGATAATTCATTCTGTCGATACGATAATTCTGTCGATTCTATCGTGTTTTTTTTTTATTAAATAAAGATCCTTTTTTTCTTATGAATATACATTTCACAACTTTATTTAATCATATTAAAATGGTATGAAAGCCAAGGAACAAAAAAAATGAACAAAACGATTTAAAAAACGCTAAACTGACCCGAATGCCACAAGAAACAAGTGATACGCATTTACAAATACAAAATTTACAGAATCAGCGATATAACCGATAATAGTTAAATATACGATGTCCAGAATTACCGAAATGGAACCGAAATCACGAATGGAACCGAAATCATGAATAGAGCAAAAATAAATTTCGATTTGACACATTTCAAGTCCATTCGAAAAATCCGAAAATTTTTCGTTTCGGCTCGGAAAACTTTTCGGATCTGTCGGTTTTCGGGTCCGATCCGATTCGGAAATTCGTCCGAATCCGAAGACACGAATCGGGAAATTTCGTGAAAATTCCGAAATTCCGGAACCCGAAACGCACATCCCTAGGATGAATCAGGGCTGTGTGAGCTGAAAAGCATGTGAGCAAAGTGCAATACAAAGCAAGTGAATGCAGCCAGGGTTTGGGAAACTGCAACATACACGACAAAGAAAAATGTACAGAAACTCATGTGATCAATAAAGCAGAGGATCTCGTAAAAACAAAAGAATTAGTCAATGGAATTCAAATTAAAAAATAGAGTTTTCTTCATTAGCATAAAGGTAACAGTAATGTTGCACAAGCCTGTGGAATATAAGGAGTTGAATCAATAAATCATAACAAAGTGCCCTAGTAACATCTGCATCATGAACCAAGAAGACAAACAGGTCTATTCCCTAAAAGGTGAAACTCAGGAGAATTTGCAGAAATGAAAAATCCAGGTTGAAATAGCCCAACCAGAAAATTCTCCCATTTACCTCACTTTCCAAATCTGCTATTTGGTCTAGAATGTTCTCCTGCAAATTCAGATTTTCACCTTTAGTGAATAGAGACTGAAGGTCATCTATAGGGGGTTGTTCAGAGACATCCAAAATGTGGCCGAAATGTAACCGGATGCTGAATTTCAGTGAACGGGGACATTTCTGGGCCATTCGGCTATTCAGAGAGCAATTTGCTAATTTCTGTCAAATTGCCAGCACGTACAGTGCCCGTTCGAGGACAGTGAAATCCTCCATTAAGACGCAATCTATTCAGAGAACACCGAACAGCTGACGAATGTCAGTGAAGTGTCCTGTTGTTCGGTGGTTTCATTCGTCAGGTTTATTCAGGCAAATCCCATAGGCTTCAATGTTAAAAATATTCCAGTTTATATATCTAATAAACATAGGCGTGCGCAGCCTATTGCATTAGGGTGTGCACCCAAAAGTTCAAACACATATATATATATATATATATATATTCACGCACCCTTATGCAAACATACACACACACACACTCACGCATTCAGCCAAAATATATCATTACTATAGG
Source organism: Leptobrachium leishanense (assembly GCA_009667805.1). Taxonomy (NCBI): domain Eukaryota; kingdom Metazoa; phylum Chordata; class Amphibia; order Anura; family Megophryidae; genus Leptobrachium; species Leptobrachium leishanense. The sequence goes on from CM019068.1 coordinate 63,181,285, forward strand.
GGTCATTCACAGAGCGTTGAAATGTCGCTGACTGTTGTTCCCTGCACTTCGGGGAATCAAATTGCCCCACCCTGCGGTGAATTCACCATTCACCGCAGGGCCCCCAAAGTGCAGGGAATCAGCCACTCGGAACAGGAACCAGGACGCCGCGATCGGCCGGAGGTGACTGCGAGAGGACAGCGAGGGAACCTAGGGACAGGTATGTAACAGCCCAGGTGTGGCTCGGGGTTACTGCTTTCAGCATTGAAATTTAACCGCGAGCCACACGCGGGAAAACCATAAATGCACTGATTTTGACGTATAAAAATGTCAAAATCGGACTGCCAGGGAGGTTAAGGTCTTGTTGCCAAGCATCAATATTTAGTCTCCTACCTGTATCTCACGATGCTTTATTCACTATTCTTACTTTGTGCAGTGCAGGCAGAAGATATAGCAGAGATTTTAGGAGCAACACCAGCCTTTTGGATGCAGGGCAAGGGGACAACGCCGGGCTGAGACAAGGACACGGGTGCCGAATTTTGCACACAGCAGCCTGTTTAAAGAAAAATACCTGCATTTACACACACAGCCATACGTTCACATAACTATATATCCCCTAAACCCCGGGGGTATGTAGCAATAAAACTCTCAGTAGTGTGTGGTATGTGTGTGAGTGTATCACAAAATCCACAGAAATAAACCCCCCCAGGAATGTGCTGTGTGTATCAGCGTATCACAAAATCCACAGCAATGAAATCGCCCAGTAATGTGCTGTGTGTATCACAAAATTCACAGCAATAAACCCCCCAGTAATGTGCTGTGTGTGTGAGCGTATAACAAAATCCACAGCAATAAAACCCCCTTGTAATGTGCTGTGTGCGAGCGTATCACAAAATCCACAGAAATAAACCCCCAGTAATGTGCTGTGTGTATGAGCGTATCACAAAATCCACAGAAATAAACCCCCAGTAATGTGCTGTGTGTATGAGCGTATCACAAAATCCACAGAAATAAACCCCCAGTAATGTGCTGTGTGTGTGAGCATATCACAAAATCCACAGAAATAAACCCCCAGTAATGTGCTGTGAGTGCAAGCGTATCTCAAAATCCACAGAAATAAACCCCCAGTAATGTGCTGTGTGTGTGAGCGTATCACAAAATCCACAGAAATAAACCCCCAGTAATGTGCTGTGTGTGTGAGCGTATCACAAAATCCAGAAATAAACCCCAGTAATGTGCTGTGTGTGTGAGCGTATCACAAAATCCACAGAAATAAACCCCCAGTAATGTGCTGTGTGTGCGAGCGTATCACAAAATCCACAGAAATAAACCCCCAGTAATGTGCTGTGTGTGTGAGCATATCACAAAATCCACAGAAATAAACCCCCAGTAATGTGCTGTGTGTATGAGCGTATCACAAAATCCACAGAAATAAACCCCAGTAATGTGCTGTGTGCGAGCGTATCACAAAATCCACAGAAATAAACCCCCAGTAATGTGCTGTGTGTGTGAGCGTATCACAAAATCCACAGAAATAAACCCCCAGTAATGTGCTGTGTGTATGAGCGTATCACAAAATCCACAGAAATAAACCCCCAGTAATATGCTGTGTGTGTGAGGTTATCACAAAATCCACAGAAATAAACCCCCAGTAATGTACTGTGTGTGTGAGCATATTAAAAAATCCACAGAAATAAACCCCCAGTAATGTGCTGTGTGTATGAGCGTATCACAAAATCCACAGAAATAAACCCTCAGTAATGTGCTGTGTGTATGAGCGTATCACAAAATCCACAGAAATAAACCCCCAGTAATGTGCTGTGTGTATGAGCGTATCACAAAATCCACAGAAATAAACCCCCAGTAATGTGCTGTGTGTGAGGGTATCACAAAATCCACAGAAATAAACCCCCAGTAATGTGCTGGGTGTGTGAGCATATCACAAAATCCACAGAAATAAACCCCCAGTAATGTGCTGTGTGTATGAGCGTATCACAAAATCCACAGAAATAAACCCCCAGTAATGTGCTGTGTGCTAGCGTATCACAAAATCCACAGAAATAAACCCCCAGTAATGTGCTGTGTGTGTGAGCGTATCACAAAATCCACAGAAATAAACCCCAGTAATGTGCCGTGTGTGTGAGCGTATCACAAAATCCACAGAAATAAACCCCAGTAATGTGCTGTGTGTGTGAGCGTATCACAAAATTCACAGAAATAAACCCCCAGTAATGTGCTGTGTGTGTGAGCGTATCACAAAATCCACAGAAATAAACCCCCAGTAATGTGCGGCGCCTATAATATATAAAAGTTGCCCCCTCTCCTGCTTACTTTTTTTTTTTTTCATTTGCAGGGAGGGGGTTGATTTTTGGTCGTGGGGGTCAAGGAGGGGGTAACCCGGCTGGCCGCATCCAATGGATAGCCGCCGGGACCTCTCACCCCTGCAGGCCTGGAGGCAGCCTCCGCTTCCCTGGTGGTCCGGTGGATGTGGGTGCTGCACCGCGATCTGGGCTTACAGACCGCAGTGCACGTCCCACAGCGAGTGACTGGACTCGAGCTGAGCGCCCGATCACAGGTGCCCTGTCACCTGACCGCTGGCGCTCTGACACAGTCAGTAAGCACCGGCGGTCAGATGACAGGTCATCAGCAATCGCCGGCGCTCAGCTCGTGGCCAGTCACTCGCTGTGGGACGTGCACTGCGGTCTGTAAGCACAGATCACGGTGCAGCACCAACAACCACCGGACCACCAGGGAAGCGGAGGCTGCCGCCAGGCCTGCAGAATTGCAGGGTCCCGGCTGCTATCCGTTACATGCCAGCCAGGCACACCCGGCACACCCCGTGCGCACGCCTATGCTAATAAACCATTTATCATTTTATTCTGCAGTAAAATTCTAATTTTAGATTTTTCAGGATTTTTTGGGGGGGATTTTTTGCATTTTTTTTTCCATTTTCTTAAATCTTTTTTCATTTTTCTGTAACAGACCTTTTTATTATCATTCATTGGATCTTATATGTAAATTTCAAACTTTTTCATTGTGTAGTTTTTTGCAAACAGAGTTTCAAATTTTCAAGTGAACCGTTTTTTACTTTCACCCTGTTCGTCTTAGTGTCGGCTTTTTTCGGCGGCTGCTCTGCGCTGTGATCAGCGGCTGCTCGGATTTTTCGGCGTGTTCGGCTTGGTTTTTGCGGGTTTTCGGTGAGTGTTCGGTGAGTATTCGGTGAGTGTTCGGCAGGTTTGCGGCGAGTATTCCCTGCACTACGGGGGCCCTGTGGTGCTTGCTGAATATACCGCGGGGTCGGCAAACTAGGAATTGCCCCGAAGTTCGGGGAACAAAAAGTCACCGAAAGTGAAGTGACTTTTAGGGTCTCTCTGAATAACCCTGATAATCAGATCAATACACTAAAGGTGAAACGCAGGAGAATTGACTGGAGAAGCGAAAATTCTAGGTCAAAATAGCCAAACCAGAAACATTAATTTACCTCACTTTCCAAATTGGCTATTTGGTCTAGATTGTTCTATTCTCCAGCGTTTCAACTTTTAGTGAATAGACCTGAGTGAATAATGAAAGAACTGGATAAGGTGAACAATTCCAGTTCGATTGATTTTGTTCATATAGCTTATCAAAAGTAACATTTCCATATCAGCAGCAGAAAATTTCCAAACCATTTGCATATACCTAAAGAGACAGCCCAGGACCGTTTATACCAAGTTTGGACTCTGCTCACCCTTGCATGAATTGTACCAAGAGCATTTAAACGTTATCTTTGACATAATAAACACTTTATGGTATATGAATCACAATTTGTTGATTATTGCTCAAATAAGGAACTTAATAATGGTGTTTGGAATTTAGACTCTGCACATTTCTATTTCTGGACTTTACCATTATCGTAGATTTCAATTTGCGTCAATGGAAGCCCATGGTATATATGCAAAACGCTGCGTTTATAAAGTACATAACCATTACCTCCAAAAGATATTAGCAGTGGTCACTGTTATTCTATAAGATGAAGAAGCTGGTATCTTTGTAATATATATATATATCACCATGTTTGCATTTCTACCATGTAGAAAAGAGCACGTAAGGGTAAAAGAGCAAAATGTAAAAAACTCACAATTGTTGAGTGCTACGTCTTATTCCCCAAATCATAAACTATCCATAGGTTTCCACTCTGGGACTGTTTGCTTTCAGTAAATGTATTCACGTCCTAATGGTCATGTTAAAACATTCAAAAGACACATCAACCAAAGGACACCTAAGGGTCTAGTCACAAAGTACTGAAATGTTAATGCTTTTCACTTCGGCGATTCCATTTTGCCATACAAGTCATGATACTGGAGGGGACAGTTTACAACACAAAATATCACACAATGGATGCACCCAGTGACACAGGAAAGATTTTCTGAAATAAACAAGAGAAAAACAAAGTACATGTTGGTAAGATATCAGCAACACAAAATAAACACAATAAGGCCATTTTTTGGTGGTAGTGCCCTTTAAACTTTTGATCTTTTGTTAAAAGATACGAATATACTCCGCTCTCGTGGATATTGTACAATTGCAAAACCTCAAATAAAACTTGTTAAATAAGTACAGCACAATTATTGGCACCATTTAGTCAATACTTTGAGCTTTCTCCCGATGAGTCTTCTCTTACAATGTCTGATGAGGTTGGAGAATACATGGAAAGGGACCCGAGCCCATTCCTCCACACAGTCTCTCCAGATCCTACATATTTCAAGGTCATTACTGGAAGATTGGATTCTCTTCATTCATCAAAAAAGGATTTCTATCGGCTTCAAGTCAGGGGAGTTGGATGTCATTGGAAGGACATTGATTTTGTGGTCAGTAAACCATTTTTTGTTTTGATTTAGATGTATATTTTGGATCATAGTCCTGCTGGAAGATCCATTTTTTAGCTTTCTGGCGGAGGCAGGCCGGTGTTCATTTAATAGAACTAAGAAAATGCTGAAAACAAAAGCACGAGTACCTAGTGGCGCCTTTATAAATATGGTCACTTCTCGTGAATAATAAGAGTTAAATAAATATAATTGTGTTACAAAACAGTGACGTTCGTGCAGCCGATGACAACGTGAGAATGGCAATACTTATTTATATCCCGATTTCGATATCCTTCCGTAAACACAGGTCTGACAATAACGTCCAATAAAACACGAAGTAGAAAATAATGCAATAGTCTTTATGATGAATAGATGGAATTATATAATCCATATATTTAAAAAACTCATATTTTTCACAGCCTTAGTTTACCCGGCTCTGGCGATAAAAGCATGCGGTCAAGTCAAGTGGGACAATAACATTCTCTCTGATAACACCTCAAAGATACAAATGAGAAAACGCCTTCATAGGGCCTATTCCCTAGTGAACGCCGTCAGCGTTCAGATGTGTAAGCGTTACGGCCAGGATAAGTGACTAACGCATGCCCCCCATATTGCCTTCATGATGCTAAACCCTTAAGAAATAATTTAGCGCATCGGTATTTGCGCTACCTTCCGCGAGCTTACTGCACCTTGCGCATCCTATACTTAACATGGGGAGTGTAATCATTAATTTATTTCCATAAATAAAGGTATTACAAAGTCCTAGCTAATTACCGAAGGGCCGTGCTAGCCAAAAGTTTAGCTACTTCTAAAATCTGGTGCTAAATTATTCTGCAAATGCAATTCATTTAGCGCACCCTAAACCCCACCCTAATAAATCCCATACTCCCCTCATCCCAAATAGTACCCAGTCTCCCTCCGCTATGCTACACTATCTCACGAGAGCAAGAAGGTGCAGGGCTTGCGGCCCGGTAGCGCAAGCTGTTAGCAGCCTCTGCCCAATTATTTAACATAAAAAGTACACTATTTTTCGATAAAGTATCCCTTTAAAATATAAGTTAGATGGATAAGAAGCACCAAACCTACATGCAAAGATGCCAACAAATCCTGCAAGAGGGCCATTAGACAATGAAGACACAAAAGGTTAAAGACAGCAAAATATAACCCAAAAGAGCACCAAGCTGATTCCTTCATTGTGGAGGTAACAAACTAGCAAAGCATCGGTGGAAAAGAGGGGGACAAAGGGAGTTTTAGCTGCTAGGAAAAACTTCATGCTGCCGCATCAAATATTGTTCAGGTTTCATGTCAGATCTAGGTTTGTTTTGCCAAGAAATTCTGTGCGCATTATCTTATCTTAGTGGTTTGGTGGTGTTGCCAAAGGGGGATTGGGGCATATTCGGAGAGAAAGCACCATTGGTCCAAGCAATTCAAGAAACCGGCTGCATCGGAGGCTGGCCTCTGACAGGAAGGGGCCCAGACAGCTCCCTCTGCTTCCTCTAGTGGCGGATACAGAGTATGACAGGCACAGAAAAATAATTTTTCAATTTTTTTAATAGTAAAGTATATGATATGATGAAAATAATGGTATCTTTCGAAAGTCCTTTTTATCAGATAACTATGTACAGGTGAAAAAATGAACGTCAATATTCTCATACAGAGTAGGAACCATATATAAATAATCCACTAATCAAACCATAATAATTATTATAAGAATTACCAGCTGGATGGAGTAGAGGTAACATCACTGCTCTATAGCCGTGGAGACACAGGTTTGATCCCGGCAAGAGCACCTCTCCAGTAAGTGTCCTTGGGCAAGACACTTAACGGTACTTACTCGTCACCCAGGAAATACTTGAAAACAAGAGAAATCTCAATGTAAAATACTTTCTCAAAAATAAAAAAACTATCCCATATGCTAGCTTTGCTGCTATTATTCTTTATTTATATAGCGCCAACAAATTCTGAGGCGCTGAACAGTAGGCACAGTATAGACAGGGTTACAATACATTGTGCATGAACAACATTTTAAATACTAGTACAGGAGGTAACGAGGGCCCTATTCCCATGGGGACTCGCAATCTAGAAGGGCTACATTACAATCCACGTGCTAAAACGGGGGACGCTAGGGAAAAAAAGGATTCTCCCTAGCGCTCGTTTTAGCACGGGATTACAATGCAGGCGCTTAAAAAGCTGCCTGCATTGTTACTGGGCGCTACGCCCCGGGATGCGATTGGAGGCGCTCAGCGCTGCCGCAATCATCCACTCGATGGAGTCCATAGGACTCCATTGAGTTTCCCCTCTGCCAGTCACATGACCTGCCGGATCCCACCTTGCGAGATCCGGCAGGTCGGCGTAGTGATCTGCAGGGAGAGACTGGGGGACTTGTTCCCACAGTCTCTCCCTGCTCCCACCAGACGGAGGAGGCGGACAGCACCACGGTCCTCGCCGCGGGATAGTAGGTGAGTATCTGAAATTTGGGGGGGTTGTTTCTGGATGGTGCTAACGGATTCTGCACCAGTGGAATCTGTTAGCACCAAGTCCAGGCTGTGGTTAACATTTTGTTAAAAGGACGTTAATCAGCGTTAGGATTACAAAGTCCTAACGCTGATTAACACTTTGCGCTCCCCATGTTAAGTATAGGGAGCGCAAAGTACAGTAACCTCGTGTTCAAAAGCGCAATAGTCCAAATGCTAACGGGTTTCTTAACTCGTTAGCGTTTGGATTTTAATATGCGGTGGCTACCGGGGCTAACGTTAACGCTCATTCAGGTGAGCGCTAACGTTAGCACCCAGAATGTAATGTAGCTCAAAATGTATATATTCACACACATTTTTATATTTTTCAATGTTTATGTATTGTCAAGATGATCATTTCTCTTACAGGAACAAAAAACCTTGCACGCACAATGTCTAAAAATAGAAAAAAGTTAAAGATGTAAAAATACAGTAATAAAGTTTACAAGAAGACAATAACAAACAGACCCTTACTCAAAGTAGTCACTTTTTTTATTCTACAGGTCACATTTCAACAGAACGTTTGACTCACCTATATGCAGTATAGATACACTTTACAGTTTTGATGACAGCTATGACACGTATTCAAAGCATGAACATTTTTTAAATGTCTGCAGAAAGAATTTACGAAGGTGCATACCTGTGTTTTATGACGCAACTACCAAAAATAGACAAAACTAAAGCTCAGTCACATAAAAACAGCAATAACTCCCCAGGGGAGACAGCAGATCTCTCCAGAGTTAATGATGTTCCCTAGAGCAGTACATGTACTTGGTCTGTACTTCTTGTTGGCACTTTTCATAGTTGGTGCTCAGGAATACCATACTTTCAGGGAGTCAGAGTTTTGCCAAGTCACCCACAGATTTCGTAGGCTAAGGCTGGCCATCCACTGGATCCGTATTCGTGCGGCAACGACATTGAACAAAGTCGTCTGTGTCGTCAGACCAATCCAACAACATTATTGTTAATGTACCGTCGTCCATTGCTCCAGACTTGCGACTTCCAGCGACTTTTGAAGTCTGCTGCAGACTAGTGATCAGACCAAAAATTTTGGAAATATCACACAAGCAACGCAGACATCCAGACGATCAGGGAAGGAGATGGATGCTGAGAAGTTGATTAGGGGAGTTAAAAACGCAATTCTATTCAATTGTTTGATATTTAAATGTATATTTGTGTATGGGAGATGGGTGAGACTCGTCATGTTTGGGTAGGGTACAGGGTGAATTATTATTATTATTATTAATCTTTATTTATAAAGCGCCAGCATATTCCGCAGCGCTGTACAACAGACACAGCATAGACAGGGTTACAATACAAGGAACAACATTTTGACAAACCAGTACAGGAGGAAACGAGGGCCCTATTCCCATGGAAACTCACAATCTACAAGGGTTGCGGGTGGAACAGGGCTCAAAATGTGGAAATGCGCACACAGGCAGCACAATAAATTATTTTGTGCTGTGTATTCCAGCGGTGCCTCCGTGCAGCCCCCCCTTCCCCAGGCTGCGTGGTGGCAGGGATCAGCTGCCTAACCTGACCCAGCTCGTCTCTGTCACTGACAGGGGGGTGGAGAGGTGCTTCCCTGCCTCCTTGCTCTGCTCACACTGAGGTCTGATGACTGGGTATACATGTATCTGGGGTCTGATGTCTGGGTATGTTATATTTGTAGCTTTATTCTAAATAAAAACCTTTAACAGTCTAATTTCTTAAGATAATTTAAGGGGGTGTGTTTAGGGGCAGAGTTAAAGGCTGGGTAGGGGTTAGGTGGAGCAACTGGTGGCGAGTAACTCTTATGACCTGGTTAGTAGCTTAGGACTTGAAATTTTGAGCCCTGAGGTGGAAACAGGAGGACTGCAACCTGCAAGGTGAGCGTGATGGGCTGCGAGGTGAGAGTGCTGGGCTGGTTGCATCAGTGAGTCAGGTGGTAGGCTTCCCTAAATAGGAAAGTCTTAGGGGAGCGTTTGAATGAATTTTAAGTCTTTTCAGCTGCGTAAAGGGATTAAGATTCACACACCGAACTAGCGCATTCAGCTTCTCCATATCCATATCCATTTTTGCACACAGACAAAGGACTGCAGTGATTCCAAAAGCAGAATGCACTATGCAATAGTCTCAGAAAACCCCCCAAAAATAAACAGTTTTTTGGGTCCATATTCGCTGATCGCAAGTCTGATGCAGTGGACGACCCTTGTCAGACCAAGTCGCATGACAGATATCATTCCTAGTCTGACGACCAAGTCGGTCGCACGACTACAGATCCAGTGGACGTCCAGCCTTAACACCAAACCACTGGACCCTAAGGGATCTCACTTCCTGTACAAAAAATAAACAACTGGGTGAAGAAATGAGGCTTTAACCAAAGAAGCATTTAGAGTCACACCCCAAAAAACAGCACATCTATGCCTCGTCCAAACATGCAGTTACGAGCAGTTTCATGTTTGTGCAACTGCATAGTACACATTTATAATTGTGCAATCAAAAAATAATTCTTGCAAATACAGACTGAAAAAGTTTAAAAACTGGTTTACTGCCAAAAATAAGGTGAAATGCACAGCATCTGATGTACTCTTTAAATCAGGACTGATAAACGTTTTTCCTTTAATACCATGAATAATACATCACATACGTCAGGGCTCAAAATTTCAGGTCCCAAGCTACTAGCCAGGCCTTAAGAGTTACTCGCCACCCAACCCTTACCGTTATCTCTGCCCCTAAACACACCCTGTAAAATTATTGTTTAATTATCATTAATAATATAACAAAGCATTGTAAACATAAATCAAAATGTGCAGTGTGTATGAGTGGATCACAGAGCTCCACAGCAATAAACCTCATAGTAATGTGCAGTGTGTATGAACGTATCACAGAGCTCCACAGCAATAAACCTCATAGTAATGTGCAGTGTGTATGAACGTATTATTATTTATTATTATTCTTTATTTATAAAGCGCCAGCATATTCCGCAGCGCTGTACAATAAGCACAGTATAGACAGGGTTACAATATATTGAACAACATTTGACAAACAGTACAGGAGGAGATGAGGGCCCTATTCCTGTAGGAACTCACAATCTAGGAGGGTAGTGTGTATGAGTGTATCAGAGCACCACAGCAATAAAACTCAGTAAGGTGTGGTGAGTATGAGCGTATCAGAGCTGCACAGCAATAAAACTCTCAGTAATGTGCAGTGTGTATGAGCATATCACAGAGCTCCACAGCAATAAACCTCATAGTAATGTGCAGTGTGTATGAGCGTGAGTTTTATTGCTGTGCAGCTCTGTGATATGCTCATACACACTGCACATTACTGAGAGTTTTATTGCTGTGCAGCTCTGATACGCTCATACTCACCACACCTTACTGAGTTTTATTGCTGTGGTGCTCTGATACACTCATACACACTACGCATTACTGTATCAGAGCTCCACAGCAATAAAACTCACAATAATGTGTGGTGTGTAGGAGCGTATCAGAGCTCCACAGCCTTTTATATACCCCCTCTCTCTCTCTTTCTTTTTACCCCCTCCCTCTCATTCTTTTTTTCATCCCCTCTTCCATTCTCAGTCTTTTTTTATCCCCTTTCTTTTTTTTCATCCCCTCTTTCATTCTGTCTTTTTTTATCCCTCTTTCTTTTTTTTCATCCCCTCTCTTCCATTCTCAGTCTTTTTTTATCCCCTCTTTCTTTTTTTCATCCCCTCTTCCATTCTGTCTTTTTTATCACCTCTTTTTTTCATCCCCTCTTCCATTCTATCTTTTTTATCCCCTCTTTTTTTCATCCCCTCTCTTCCATTCTGTCTTTTTTCATCCCCTCTCTTTTTTCCCCTTTCTTTTTTTCATCCCCTCTCTTCCATTCTCAGTCTTTTTTTATCCCCTCTTTCTTTTTTTCATCCCCTCTTCCAAGGTGTCTTTTTTATCACCTCTTTTTTTCATCCCCTCTTCCATTCTATCTTTTTTATCCCCTCTTTTTTTCATCCCCTCTCTTCCATTCTGTCTTTTTTCATCCCCTCTCTTTTTTCCCCTTTTTTTTTTCATCCCCTCTCTTCCATTCTCAGTCTTTTTTTATCCCCTTTCTCTTTTTTCATCCCCTCTTTCATTCTGTCTTTTTTTATCCCCTCTTTCTTTTTTCCATCCCCTCTTCCATTCTCAGTCTTTTTTTATCCCCTCTTTTTTTCATCTCCTCTCTTCCATTCTCAGTCTTTTTTCATCCCCTCTTTCATTCTCAGTCTTTTTTTATCCCTCTTTCTTTTTTTCATCCCCTCTTTCATTCTGTCTTTTTTTATCCCCTCTTTCTTTTTTTCATCCCCTCTTCCATTCTCAGTCTTTTTTTATCCCTCTTTCTTTTTTTCATCCCCTCTTCCATTCTATCTTTTTTATCCCCTCTTTTTTTCATCCCCTCTTCCATTCTATCTTTTTTATCCCCTGCAGCCTTGTAATTACCTACCTCCCAGGCAGCAGTTCCCCTCCGCTCAGAGGGAGGGAATCAGATCACTCCTCACTCGGCTCATGCACAAACGCTTCCAGGCTCTGTGTCAGCACACGTGACACAGACCACCCGGAAGCTGGCTGAGTGCAGACGCTGGGAAGATGTGAAAGCACATCTCTCCCAACGTTCGGTCTGTCCCTGCTTGCGGCGCCGCCCCCCTCCTTCCTCGCTACGAGCAGACCGGATCACATGAAAGGGAATGTCAGTGAGGGCTCCATGCCAACGCTGGCATTCCAATTACAGCCCAATTTCTACTCGCCCTCCCCCAATTTCAACTCGCAAATTGCGAGGGGGCGAGTGCAAATTTTAACCCCTGACATACGTTATAGTGTAGAGGCCAGCAGTAGCTCTGCCTAAAGTTGTACATAATATTAAATGCAACATGCATTACTTTTCAGGTAGTAAAAACTATTTTGTTTGACATAAAATCTATTGGACCATATTACATACATCACGCAAAAATTGGGACGCTAAGGAGGAAAACATGCACATGCAGGTTTCTACTTAGCGTCCCCGTTTTAGCATACTATTACGGTGCAGTGGCTAAACCAGCAGCCTGCCCTGTAACGCGGCGCTAAGCTTCAGGATGCTTGCGGCAGCGCTAAGCGGCACCACGAATATCCCCGCCATGGAGGCTACGTATAGGACTCCATTGAGGTTGCCGCTGCTGGGTCACATGACCTGCAGGATCTCGCCTCGTGAGGACAGGAAGTGGGTGGTACAAAGGAGGAAAGAGATCAGCAGCCTAGTGCAAGGCAAGGGCAGTGTGAGCAGAGCCACGAGAGATGTAAGACGCACGCTGGGGCTGTTAGGGATTGAAACCAGGCCGGAGTGTGGATGTTGCTACAGTCGTGTTGGAGATCGTGCTGTTCCCTGAGCGTTTGACAGAACAGAGCGAGCAGTGAGAGAACAGTCGCAGGTGACACTTCTGGGATCCTGGCAGAGTTGGAGCGCAGAGAGACGGTGGCATCCATTGTTGCAGTGATCAGAGAGAGAGTGTGCATCGGCCGGCTGTGTATTACGCTGAACTGTTCTTGACAAAGTGCGGTTTGGGAGAAGAAGGACATCGTGTGAGGAGAGGCTGCAAACTGTAGAGGAGTGCTGGCGCCTATGTGTTCGTGTTCTGGCGGAGGAGAACCAGATCGGGAGTGCAGGCGTTAACAGCATCAGGTTCCAAGTGGCAGCGAGGACAGATCCTCTAGAGAGAGATCCCTTTCTCCAGCGTTCATCGGTCCAGGACAAGCGGTTACACCGGATGGGTGAGAAGGCTTCGGCCTGGTGAAAACGCAGAACATTGCGCGCTTATTTTTTTCTTTAAGGGCCCCAACAGTGACTAGTCGAAGATTGTTTTTGTTTCAATCACTGGCCAGTTGAATACAGTACCCGGGTACCCTAGACAACACACATATTTTTGAGCTATTTTTCACGGGATTTACACTCCAGAACTGAGGGGGTTAACCGGTTTCTTTTACCGCTGCGTGTTTTTCCCGCGTTACGAATTCTTGTTACTCAAATACCGTACCTGCGTGTTATAGGCTGCTTTATTGGGATCAGTAAAGAATAGGCTTGTGCACCGATTTTTTTTTCCGTTCGATTCGTTCGGATGTTTAAACTTTTCGATTCGGCTTGTTTCGGCCAATTTCTGTTTCGATTCGGTTCGGCTCGACTCGTTTTTCGTGTACATTTTTTTTTCGGAATATCGACCATTTTTCGTATTTTCGTGTCACTTTGCTCGTTTTTTGTATCGACTTTTCGTGATTTCGGGACTTTTCGTTTTTTCGGACCGTCTGTTCTCCTCGACCATTTTTCGTATTTTCGTGTCACTTTGCTCGTTTTTTGTATCGACTTTTTGTGATTTCGGAAATTTTCGTTTTTTCGGAACGTCTGTTCTCCTCGTTTCAAAGCTGTCTAACTCTATTCGTTTTGATGTAAACTACTATGGTTTACTTTTTTATACTTTATATATTTTTTTATAATAAATTTTTGGTTTGTTTTTCGGATTCGATAATTCATTCTGTTGATACGATAATTCTGGCGATTCTATCGTGTTTTTTTTTAATTAAATAAAGATCCTTTTTTTCTTATGAATATACATTTCACAACTTTATTTAATCACATTAAAAAATGGTATGAAAGCCAAGGAACAAAAAAAAATTAACAAAACGATTTAAAAAACGCTAACCTGACCCGAATGGTCTGACTTTAAAAATAAAAACCAGAACAAAAAGGTTTTAAAACAGAAAAATAGTTGATCAAAATGATCAAAAAATGACAAAAAAAAAATTAACCCTTTCGCTGCTGAGGCATTTCACGGCTTCCCTTCACGCCAGTGTGCGGCACTGCGGTCTGCTGCTGAGCTAATTTTTAACAGTTTCGCTCCTCTTGTTTAAACGCGTTTTTTTGAAGCCTTATTTTATAATATGACCCAGACATGTTATATATCGTTCTTTCCGGCAGACTCGGCAGATGATTCATAATATATCATTATCATATGTATGCGTCATGTCCTGTCTGTATATTATAACAAAAAATGCAATATAATTAGAATTTTCAATGTTTGTTTTACAAGGTGTAAAGTATTTTTTTCACATTTTAACATGCGAGTGTTTGTGGTTATATTTTATGAGTTGCGTTTGTTAAAAAAAATTGAAAAGGGGACTTGTTATATTTTTTTGGGTGAAAATTACACTATTTTTAACAAACGCACCCCATACAAAAATCCTTAGTGCAGCATCATTGTTCACATTATAATTGAAATGGGAACAATATTGCTGCATTAACAAAACAAAACAAAAAAACTGTTTATTTTTTTTATATTTTAATTTTTTATAATTTTTAACATTGTCATGTTTGGTATTGTTGGAAAGGCCATGCTCTGGTCGATCCAAAGATACCAAACATTAACCAACCGATAGCTGCCGCGGATCGGGAGATAGGGGGTTCCAATGAAGCTGCCATCAATATTTTTTGATAAATTCTTGGTTATACAATGAATGTGACTGTGGACAAAAATCCGTATTGTTGTGACATCGCCTAAGCTTAACAAAACCAGGCCACGTCGGTAATCAAATCTCAAGGCAGTACAACAAGGTTGTGTTAGTGTGTGACATTTTTTGGCCAGTCAGGAAGTGTAGAATGTGCACAGTCACATTCATGGCCACAAATATGTTGACAAATTTATGACAAAGGGTCCATAGAAATGTCAATACATTTATGTACATATAATTTTAACAGTGTGGAAACCAAGCAATACATATTAACTTATTAAGTAAGGAAAAGCAACGCACACAAACAGGAAAATATAGAAAAAATAGAAAATTTATTTACAACATGGGGAAGGGAAGGGAACATGCCAAGGATGGCAAACTGCCCAACAGTTACTAGCATTTGAGGAGATGTTGGAGCTGGTCCGCATCTTTGATTACAAAGATTATGACTGCCGTAAGGGCCCTTACGGCAGGAAGAATAACACCCGCAAGGATCGTATCCTTGACAAGCTACGCACCACCATCCTGGAGCTGTTCGGGAAGGACCGGACGAAGGACCAGCTCCGAAAACGCTGGTCCGACCTCAAGGCACTCGAGCAGGAGCAGCTGAGGCACATTCCGGTTACATTCGGGAGGAGGCTGCCACTGGTCTCACTGCCGCTCCAGGATGTCAGCGGCATTGCTTATGTGCTCCCGCAGTTCCTGGAGCAGTTCCTGGATGGCGTCGATGGTGGTGACAGCCAGGCGTAGCTCGCCGATCGCCTCCCGATTTATTATCCTCAGCCTGACACTGGAGGACGTGTCCGGTCTGGCTTCTCCTTCTATATATCCAATAAATGAAAGAAGGAAAATACAGTAGTAAAGCAGGTTTCTATTTTTGACTGAAAGTCTTGAAAAAATATAACAGTAGTATATACCAGTGCTGGCGGCCTCCTCCTGCTCCTCCTCCTGCTCCTCCTCTTCCTCCTCCTGCTCCTCTTGTGCTATACATAAAAAAATTAAATTAAAATACAGTAAACAAAATTTTTTTCTGTTTTTGACCAAAAGTCGATGCAAAATTAAACAGTATATACCAGCGCTGGTGGTCGCCCGTGGCTCCTCCTCCACTGGGGCACTGGTGCCCGCCGGGGCAGATGCTGCCTTCTTCTTGTCTTCTGCCAAATCCAAAAAATAACACGTAAATAATGCAGACTGGAAAAAATGGTATATCTATACAATATATTGCCGAAAGTATTGCGACACCCCTCCACTACCCACTAGCACTACCAGCTTGACACACCACTACTCCCATCTCATAGTTCTAAAGTCACAAAATATTTATTTATTTCCTCTGCACATAGACATATATTACCGTTCAATTATATATTTTTTTCAGAAGTAAACATTACGTTTATTCAATAAAAACTATTATTTGTGTTGTGTGCATACAAAACGCATTGTGCTGACTGCTTTTAGTTATTTTATAGAAGGCCTCAGCCTCAGTTTCACTTTCAGTTTCTGCTAATAAAACTGGATATTGCAGAAACAACAGAAATCCGCCAGTTTGTTTTGAAATTTGCATCTAAAGCGTTCCATAATGACACTGCTGCAGCAAACTGAATTGCTGCGCTGCAACAATTCAGCAGCTGCTGTGGACGTATTGAACGCGGCTCTGTTTGGATGCACTTTCAGAACAACTACATGTCCCATCCTACCACTTAGCAGAGACGCAGAGAATTATATTGATGCGCAGGTGGGAACCAATATTGGGCAAGCTGCGGGTCATCTCGTATGCATCACTCAATCACAACAACCCCCCCCCAGCACACTACAGACTATACACACAGTGCCAAAAGAAATCCAGCATTGTAACTTCATCTACATACATCAAATGTCACAATTTTCACGAATACGTAAAATCACAAAAAGGAAGAGCTATGGCAAAAATGCATGTATGACGAGTCGTGAAAACGCAAAGCTATACACAATCACATTGCATGAAAAAAGGACTAGATAAATCAACATATTTCTGTGCACATTAGCACATGCAGGCACATTATTATTATTATACAGGATTTAGATAGCGCCAACAGTTTGCGCAGCGCTTTACAATATAACATGACACTTATGTTTGGCTATGACACACCGGATGTGCCTCAGCTGCTCCTGCTCGCGCGTCTTGAGGTCGGACCAGCGTTTTCGGAGCTGGTCCTTCGTCCGGTCTTTCCCAAATAATTCCGCAATGGTGGTGCGTAGCTTATCTAGGATACGGTTCTTGCGCGCGTTATTCTTTCTGCCGTAAAGGCCCTTACGGCAGTCGTAATCTTTAAGATCAAAGATGCGGACCAGCTCCAACATCTCGTCAAACGCCATGTTGCTGGCCCGCTTCTTCCTGGGTGTCTCTGGGGTGGAAGCAGATGAGGAGGTGTCCGAATGGGACTCTCTGTCTCTTCCTTCAGCCATGATAAAGAATTTCTATATTTTTTGGCAATTGTCAAAACTCTCTACAAAAATGGCTCAATAAAGTTACGACATCCGCGCGCGCGCGCATGCTTGACCCGCGGACGAATCGGATCCGACCCGAGTACGAATTTTCGTATCGACAGAATTATCGGATCATTGGAAACAAAAAAAACAAGTGATATAACCGGTAATAGTTAAATATACGATGTCCAGAATTACCGAAATGGAACCGAAATCACGAATGGAACCGAAATCATGAATAGAGCGAAAATAAATTTCGATTTGACACATTTCAAGTCCATTCGAAAATTCCTAAAATATTTCGTTTCAGCTCGGAAAACTTTTCGGATCTGTCGTTTCCGGATCTAAAAATTTTCGGAAAATCGTCCGCATCCGAAAACACGAATCGGGAAATTTCGTGAAAATTCCGAAATTCCGAAACCCGAAACACACATCCCTAGTAAAGAATAGAATAGAAAAATCCACAACAGTACTGGTGTATAGTTATTTCCTAGTGCGGTGAGACTATCCCGAGGTTTATTCAGCGGCTCCTCCGGGGGTGAGCGCTACACGAATATGTCCCATTGAATGTACACAGTTTCTTTACTGAAAGCATACTAAGAGTAGTGAATGAATTCCTTTTTAAGTTTTGTTTCCCCGTTATCTGTTAGGGACTTGTTATGCCGCTTTGTCTAATGCACAGAGAGTCAAAGTATTTTATTGTCGTTAAATAAATACTGTGTGTATTGCTAAATGGACTGTCTCCCTTATCAGAGTATGTATCCATAAAATACGGTAACTCCACTAAAACTCCTGTAACAGGACACCGAATACACAAAACTGCTAATTATATTATGTATTTACAATTTAAGCCTACTTAGCATAAAGGATAATGGTCTTCCTCTTTAACTCGATCACGGGGGGGGGGCAGAGGTTGATAGTCAAAAATAGCCCAAATTATTTTGGAATATGTCTGGAAAAATAAGAAAAAACACTTCATAGTGCAGTAAATTGAATAAAACAGAGCATGTGCCCATAGGACCTCACTCTCAAGATAGAAATAAACCTCAGGCATATCAATTGTTACCACGAGTCTGCATACTCTGGGAATTTCAGTCTTGGTACCATCCGCCGCTACAGGAAACTCCAAGAAGGCCTCTGCATAATGCAAAAACTAATTTTTGGCAAGAATAGTCAAATTTAAAATCAATGATAAAATCAAATACATTTCCTCTTACTAAAAATTTGATTTAATCGGGGATAATATGCACGGACTCCACCAAAACATAAATAAAATAACTTTGCTGGCTTTGCGGCGCTTCCAGGCGCCATGAGTTTCATTGCCATGTGCAGAATATGCTGGCGCTTTATAAAAATTATTAATAATAATGTCAAATAATCTAAATAATGAAATTGGGATATTGAAAGATTACAATAAATTGTTCCAACGTGTTCAACCTACATGGTTAGAAGTGGAATTTGGACTGAGAAATCCAACAGCTGGTGGAAGAAAAGGAAAAAGAACGCGCAGAGCTCTCCCTACAAAACATATTCTTGTTATGTCAGTTATCACTTCATTGACGAACTACATCAAAAAACATTGTGAGGGATTGGATTCACACAGCAATCCATATTGTGACAAACTAGCGGTAGTATGACAGCATCACACTGTGTTAAGCTTGAAACGGTGAACTAAAACATACATAATACAGGGGTGGGGTCATGCCTATTCCCCGATGGGGCAGCTGTAACCACCAAATGCATCCAGCCCAGCAACATGTATAAAACATAAGGAGAAAAATGTCATCTGCGCTTATTCCCATTAAACCGTGTGAAACAAAACGCAATTAGAGGCTTTGGTTTCTGTTAATGACCATTAAAAGAGTAAGCTCACCCGCCAAACGTCAAGGCACCTCTAGTGAGGGTGAGTCCTATCCAAAATGAAGCCACAGGCTGCTGTGTAGCGAACCATCACTGCCCACGATGCTTTTGAGTCATGAGACAAACTGGTGGGTTACATTTATGCCCTCCCAGAAAAAATCCACCTTGGGATCAAAAAAAAATGATTCCGCTCCGTGTCTTTGTTTTTTTGATCCCAAGGTGGATTTTTTTCTGGGAGGGCATAAATATGACCCACCAGTTTGCCTCATGACTGAAAAGCAGCATGGGCAGTGATGGTTCGCTACACAGCAGCCTGTGGCTTCATTTTGGATAGGACTCACCCTCACTAGAGGTGCCTTGACATTTGGCGGGGGAGCTTACTCTTTTAATGGTCATTAACAGAAACCAAAGCCTCTAATTGTGTTTTGTTTCACACGGTATAATGGGAACAAGCGCAGATGACATTTTTCTCCCGGTGAACTAAAACATGACTTTTATAAACTATGGAAAACGTGAAATTATATGATTGGGAGATGCTGTAGAATATATGGGAAATTGTCATTTTATGAAACTAGACTTGGGTGGAAAATATCAAACATGTCTGTATGTAGGGTTGGAAAAGACAAGAGGGTGGTGATTATTTTTCTGTCCCCATTGAATGTTTGAGTGAAGTTTCCGGAGATTGTCAGTTCCAGAATGGTCGCCTTGGAGGAAGCAGCTGAGGGAACAGCCCCCTAGAAATAGTGGGAACCAGAATGTGGAAAGAAATATCGAAGCTGTGGTAGTAGGGGAATCCACTGTTAAGAGTACAGATAATATAAAAAGGTTGCTGTGTGCCTCAATCAAACAGCTTGCCGTTTCTCATGCTCTTAGGTTCGTCATGTGACCAATCGTGTGGACAGACTATTGGGGGGGCCTGGAGACAATGTGGCTGCCTTGGTTCATGTTGGCACCAATGACAAAAGGAATTCAGGTTATTAGAAATGCAAGGTTAAAGAAGCTTTAAACAATTTATTTTCTGAAACAACAGTTTTGTACTAACAATGTTACCTTGAGTATAATCTTTATAGATGTGGTTGATTGCACCCGAGTAGAGGCGGGTCTGCTGTGCTGAGGAATAAAGATTGGCTAGACAAATGGAGGAGACCATTTGATTTCCTGGATCTCCTTATAAGTATCAATGTAGAGCTTTTTTTGAAAACATTCAAGAAGGGAAGAAAGTGACCATAACAAGGTGGGTTTTGTAACCAATAGCATATAACGAAATTACACAACCAGAACCAAAACAAACACAAAAAACAATATTTCAGTCAGTGACATTAAAGGGGTTATTCAGACATCCGAACTGTCACTAGCAGTTTGATTCCGTCGTTCCCCGCACCTTGGGGAATCAAATTTCCCCACCTTGTGGTGAATTCACTGCAGGGTCCCCAAAGTGCAGGGTAGGTATCTTTGCAAACCATGGAGATAAAATACTTTATAGCAAATAGATAAATTGAGTATATTTTAGCTCACTGTGCAATACAGTATTTCTAAAATAATACCATTAAGGCTAATGTCAGACGAACGAAGTCAGAGCGCATGCTGCCTGCATAACGGACGGACATACTGACGGAAGATACTGTAGACACTACACCAGGGCTCAAAATTTCAAGTTCAAAGCTACTAGAAGGCTTATCAATAAATTGCAATCTTTGAGCTTGGATTCCAATATTGTTGAATGGATTAGGCAGTGGCTGAGTGACAGGCAACAGAGGGTTGTGGTAAATGGAGTTTATTCGGCGCAAGGTCTTGTTACCAGTGGGGTACCTCAGGGGTCAGTACTTGGACCCATTCTATTTAATATTTTTATTAGTGATATTGCAGAAGGTATTAATGGAAATGTATGTCTTTTTGCTGATGACACAAAGATTTGCAACAGGGTTGACGTTCCTGGAGGGATCAGCCAAATGACAAATGATTTAGGTAAACTAAAAAAATGGTCGGAGCTGTGGCAATTGAGTTTTAATGTGGATAAGTGCAAGATAATGCACCTGGGGCGTAAAAACCCAAGGGCTGAATATAGAATATTTGATACAGTCCTAACCTCAACATCTGAGGAAAGGGATTTAGGGGTTATTATTTCAGAGGATCTAAGGGTAAGTAGTCAATGTAATAGAGCAGCAGGAAATGCTAGCAGAATGCTTGGTTGTGTAGGGAGAGGTATTAGCAGTAGGAAAAGGGAAGTGCTCATGCCACTGTACAGAGCACTGGTGAGACCTCACTTGGAGTACTGTGTGCAGTACTGGAGACCGTATCTCCAGAAGGATATAGACATCTTAGAGAGAGTTCAGAGAAGGGCTACTAAAATGGTGTACGGCTTGAAGGAGAAAAGTTACCAGGAAAGGCTTAATGATCTTAACATGTACAGCTTGGAAAAAAGACGAGACAGAGGAGATATGATAGAAACATTTAAATACGTAAAGGGAATCCACAAGGTAGAGGAAGGGAGTATATTTAAAAGGAAACAAAGTAGCAAAACAAGAGGACATAGTCTTAGATTAGAGGGGCAAAGGTTTAAAAGTAACATCAGGAAGCATTATTTTACTGAGAGGGTGGTGGATACATGGAAAAGTCTTCCAGTTGAAGTGGTAGAGGCCAAAACAGTAATTGAATTTAAGCAAGCATGGGATAGGCATAAGGCTATCCTAAACAAAATATAAATCCAGGTAAAGCATCCATGTAATTGGGCAGACTAGATGGGCCGAAAGGTTCTTATCTGCCGACATTTTTCTATGTTTCTATGTTTCTACTAATCAGGCCATAAGAGTTACTCGCCACCAGTTGATCCACCTAACCCCTACCCAGCCCTTTACTCTGCCCCTAAACACACACCCTTAAACGATCTTATGAAATTACACTGATAAAGGTTTTATCTAGAATAAAGTTACAAAAATAACAACCAAACATCAGAACCCAGATACATGTATACCCAGTCATCAGACCCCAGTGTGAGCAGAGCGAGGAGGCAAGGAAGCTCCTCTACACCCCCCTGCCAGTTACAGAGGCGAGCTTGGTCAGGTTAGGCAGCTGATCCCTTCCACTGTGCCGACTAGGGAAGGGGGAGCTGCACGGTGGCACCGCTGGAATATGCTGCACAAAATTAATTATGCTGCCTGCGTGTGCATTTCTACTCGCCCTCACTTCATTTCCACTCGCCAAATGCTAGCAGGCGAGTGGAAATTTTGAGCCCTGCACTACACGGTCCGTTTTTGTTAAGGGATGTTTGAAAAAAAGGGAATTATGGGAAACAAAATGTGAAAAATAAGAATCGGAAAATGATATGAAAAGCCATTTTGTGCGTCAAAGTGCTGGACGTCACAAATGCGGTCCATCTGACTTTGTGTCATCATGTACACAGGACGCTACGTGGATGTGGCGCACTCTGCGTGTCCGTTTTAGAGGTTCTACATTCTTGCCTAACTTGCATCAGTTTGCCACGTGCGCTGTGCGTGCGCAGTTCGGTGCGAACGTACTTCGTGTGTGGGTCTCCAATGATCATAATTCTATACTACGACGGACATTAAACTGTGTGCCAACACGGACGTTAAGGCTCGGGTCAGACGAGCGCACTGATCACGTACGTGTTGCCGCACATTTGTACGTCCGTTATAGCATATAATTATGACCAATGGAGCCCCACACAAAAAGTACGTCCGCACCGAACTGCGGACGCATAACGGACGCGGAAAACAGACACCGGTTAGGCAGGAACGTAAATCCGCTAGAATGGGTGCACAGAGTGCGCTGCGTCCGCAACGTCCGCATAGCTTTGTGTGTGAGTGATGAACGAGGTCAGATGGACTGCATTTATGCTTCCAGTATTTTTGACGGTCAAAATGGTTTTCGTATTTATTTTCCCTGCTACAACCGTCAAAAATAACGTCAGTTAAAAAAACGGACTGTGTGGCCACTACTGCGTTTTCCATCAGAAAGTGCGTCCGTACTGCATGAGCGCACAGCCCATACAAAATGAGCTCATCTGACACCAGCCTATGAGGTAAAGCTAAGAGAAACTAACTGAACCAATTAGGCTCATTAAGAGTTGTTGGCCATGAAATAAAAAAACACATTTCAAATATATAAGTTAGATGGATAAGCAGCACCATAGCTAAATGTGAATATGTTAGCAACGCCGTTACAAAAGCCATATTACAACGTGAAAATAAAAACATTGTCCAAAGAGGGCAAGACAAACAACAAATGGCGGCACGATGCTTTCTTCAATGAGGTACGGGTAACCAGATGGAAAAAGGCCAGTGGAGTAAAAAAAGGGGAATATTATACACTAGGAAAAAACTTAATGCTGAACCGAAAGTCGTTCAGGTTTCATGTCAAAGATCTAGTTTTGTTTCCCAAGAAAAGTTACTCTTCAAGGTTTATTATTACGTGTCGTTTATTGTGGTTTATCAGTGTTCACTTCTTCCAGTGATAACCACACAGATTATAAATGCGTCACCGATTTTCTTCCCTATAAATGCAGGGAGGATCAGTAGGAGAACCAGTCACAATTTTCATAGCACAGAGATTCAAGACACCGGCCAGTTATCACAATGAGGTAATACAGAATTTACTTGAAAAGTATGGGTCTTTGATAAGCATGTATTTTTTTAGGTTGTAGATATTGAAAGAGTGCAATTACTATACAAGACCAGGGACGGCACTCATACACTTTATCTAAATACTCTTTGAAAGTCACATTATTCAAACGAGTAATGGGATTTTAATTTGTTGAAATTGGTAATATTGAATAGACATCTCAGCTCAATTTCATTTCATTACCGTTAAACTATATTTGTCTACTAATGCAACATTAACCCCTTCCCTCCCAAAGTCTAGTTATCTTGATTTTCCACTGTAAAGAATCGAAAAGCACTCAATAGCATACCAAAACACAATTCTCACACCTTTTTAAAGGCAGATTTAAAGACAGTGTGTCCCCGTGGAGAAATTAAATCCACTGTTTTATCCATCTCCAGACACCCTGTAGAGAGATAAAACAATCTGCAAATAGCAGTCCCAAACCGCACTGAAACAAAAAAGTTCAAACACATTACTGCTGCATTACAGCAGGCTGGGAGAGGCCAGAATACAGGGAACGCTCTGGGATCAATCACTGCTGTACAGGGATAAGATTCAGTGGGTTATAATGACTGAAAACGCCTGTACAGTACAGATACAAGGTGTTCCTGTGTATGGAAATTATAGTCACTATGTCACAGATATACTTTTTATATTCTATTGGTATTTTTTGGAAGCTGCATTGCTAATAATCTCATTATGATCACTACAAATCCCCATAAGCAGGAGATCTGACCATATTTATTATTTATCTTTATCATAGTTACAGTATTTGACACAAAGGTCATTTCTGCCTGCATGCTGATAAGGCAAACCATATAGAGTTCAGACGTTTCCATTTCAACAATATTTCTGTAAAGGATAAACGAATACATAAAAAATTGAAAAAGGAGCAATAAATTGTTTAGCTATCTCAGAACAACAATCTGTTCAAATTTTCTATTTTACTCCATATTTGTTAACTTTTCATGCCGTGTTTCAAATAAATGTTATGATAAAAAAATGTCAACAAGTATCACTTGGTAGTGAAGTGGTTTGGGGTGTTTCAAACATATGCTAAAGTAGAGATAACGAGAAATTGGAAAAATAGTCAGCGATCACAATGGCCAGGATTGGGAAAAAGCTGAAATAGCTTTCTTCTGTCTTTAACCACCAAAAGACATTTTAAGTGCAAAATTATTTTGTCAGTTCTGCGCATGGTCTTGTTTCAGGAATGAATCATCTCCCACTGTGTCTAATGATATAATGTTCTGTATAAGGTCAAGTGTATCTGTTTTCAGAATGAAAGCATGAGCTTGTTTTTGGGCATTCATCTAATGGTAGGTATGTATTTTGCGTGTAGAATGTTCATAAAACCTGGGTTCTGGCTGATGTTACTCTTAAAAAAGGAAACCGTGATCCTGGATAGTGGTTTGCTCGCCGTCAACGAGACCACTTAGTCATCATTTCATTTAAGGCATAGGTGGCCCTTTAATAGTGATAACTATGTGTCTGTCACCTCTAGCATAAAAAGGACTGCGTATGACCTCAAATAGTGAGTCACCTTTCCCGACCAAAAATAAAAATAAACTCAAATATTCAAAAAACAAATCGCATTTCCCATTACGCAAATCTCAATACTGGTAAATTGAGTGCAAGCCGCCAGGTCACAGCCAAAAAATGTAGGGTCACATCCTAAAAGGACCTACCGTATTTTTCGCTCCATAAGACGCACTTTTCTCCCCCCAAAAAGTGGGGGGAAAAGTGGGTGCGTCTTATGGAGCGAATGCCCCATGATGATATGCCTCAGCTCACCTGCCGCCGCCGCGTTTGGCTCCCTCTGAGCGTGCGTCCAGCGGCAAGGAGCTTGGGCACTCGCCTGGGGGAGCCACGTGACCGCGAGATCGCGGTCACGTGGCTCTCCCAGGCGAGTGCCCAAGCTTCCTGCCGCCAGACGCACGCTCAGAGGGAGACGAACGTGGCGGCGGCAGGTGAGCTGAGGCATATCCATGAGCTGCTGGGGCATATCCATGTGTGTGCTGGGGCATATCCATGTGTGAGCTGGGACTTATCCATGTGTGTGCTGGGGCATATCCATGTGTGAGCTGGGGCATATCCATGTGTGAGCTGGGGCATATCCATGAGCTGTGGCAAATCCGTGTGTGAGCTGGGGCATATCCATGTGTGAGCTGGGACTTATCCATGTGTGTGCTGGGGCATATCCATGTGTGAGCTGGGGCATATCCATGAGCTGTGGCAAATCCATGTGTGAGCTGGGGCATATCCATGAGCTGGGGCAAATCCATGTGTGAGCTGGCATATCCATGAGCTGGAGCATTATCCATGTGTGAGCTGGGGCAAATCCATGAGCTGGGGCAAATCCATGAGCTGGGGAAGTATATCCATGAGCTGGGGCAAATCCATGAGCTGGGGCAAATCCATGAGCTGGGGCAAATCCATGAGCTGGGGCATATCCATGAGCTGGGTCAAATCCATGTGTGAGCTGGGGCATTATCCATGTGTGAGCTGGGGCAAATCCATGAGCTGGGGCATATCCATGAGCTGGGGCATATCCATGAGCTGGGGACATATCCATGAGCTGGGGACATATCCATGTGTGAGCTGGAGCAAATCCATGTGTGAGCTGGGGCATTATCCATGTGCTGGGGCATTATCCATGAGCTGGGGGACAGTATCCATGAGCTGGGGGACAGTATCCATGAGCTGGTTGACAGTATCCATGAGTTGGGGCAGTATATCCATGAGAGGAGCTGGGGCAATATCCATTATTACACTATTTGATTCCGAATATTTATTTTCCTGTTTTCCTCCTCTAAAGACTAGGTGCGTCTTATGGTCAGGTGCGTCTTATGGAGCGAAAAATACGGTAGTCCCATAACTGAACAATGAAACAATATACCCGATTTAAAACAATTGAGTGGCACACGCAAAGACTAAGGACTATAATGCTAAACCGGGGTTGCCAATGAGAAAAACCTGCGCCTTCCGGTTTCTCCTTAGCGTCCCCATTTTAGCGGGATATTATGGTGCATTGGCTAAACCAGCAGCCTGTCCCATAACACGGCGCTAAGCCTCAGGATTAAAACATTTTATTCTGACATTGCAAACTGTTTACAAAAGGCAGCATTTTAGCTGTCAAAACAATTGCAATCATGAATAAAAATTTAATTGCGCACAAAAATTGCTATCTATTCACATGTAAAGAGACAAAAACGCACTCTTAAATCCATGCAGGCCATGAAATAGTAAAAAAATAAGCAATTCTCATGTTAAAAAAGACATGCCAAATATCACCCCATATAAAATACACAGATACATTTAGTACCCATTCTGACTGAAAGTAGTGCTTGATAATCACATTTGTGATTAGTTCCATTTTATCAACACACATGTGATTATATATTTATCGATATTACACTATATATTATTTGCTCTTAATTTCTTAGATCCTTTTCTTCTATATAATTTTATATAAAGATCAATATGAAGATACGTATGTGTGCACTTACCTGCTCGTTTCTGATCCTTCAACCTAGCAATATGGAAACATTTTACATTTGGATAAGAAATGCAAATCCACTCATACGTTTCCACAAAACTCACTGCAAAAATCTAAAATGTGTATCCTCACTGGGTTAACATGGTGGTGTGCTAAAGAATAGTGCATTATTGTTACAGTACAAAATACTTACATATCTGCTTATTATTGCAGTGAAAAGACATTAGAAGATCAGCTGAAAAATTTAAGATGCCATTTCACATGGAATCTGCAGGATAAAGAAGGCTATGACATCTCAAAAACACAAACGTTGAGTGATCAGATGGAATTTCCACACGCGTACAATAGATACATGCTGTACAATCGGAAGGCTTATATGGCATATGTACAAGGTGATTACACAGAAGCCATGGCCAGGCTAAGAGAAGCTGAAGAGCTGTGTCTGTCAAATTCAAATCAATCCCCAGCTAAACTTCTGGTTATCTATGGTAACTATGCATGGCTGCATTACACCTTAAAGGAACATGAAACAGCTCAGCTCTACGTTGAGAAGGTGGAGAACATTTACCAAGAACTGAAACAGTCAACTAACCCCAAACTATTCAACTGTCCTGAAATAGATGGAGAACAGGGATGGACTCTACTATTGTACAGTGTACTTTATTATGAACAAGCCAAAGAGTGTTTTGAGAAGGCGCTGGAATCTGCCCCAGAAGACCCTGATTGGAATACTGGCTATGCCATAACGATTTATCGATTAGAGTCATTTCAAGATGGAAAATATCCTGATCACCATTCATTAGACCTGCTGAAACGAGCAATAGAACTCAATCCAAAGGATACGGTGGTGAAGACACTCTTTGGATTGAAACTACAGGCGTTAAACAGAGAAGATGAAGGATTGAAATATATAGAAGAAGCTCTAGAACAAACACCAGACCTTCCATCCTGCCTACGTTATGCTGCAAAGTTTTATAGGAAAGCAAGAATGATCGATGAAGCTCTATATCTTCTGACAAAAGCCCTGGGTTTACAGCCTAAATCTGCATTTCTTCATCATCAGATTGGCCTATGTCACAGGGCTAAATTTTTTGTAGCTAAGAAATCAGAACATCGTGACAATCCCAGACAGGAAGAAATCAATGAACATATTGAAAAGGCAATTGATTACTTTAAATTAACATTAGAGTGTGATAAATCATTTAGAGGTGTTCATGCAGATTTAGCCAATATGTACAAAGAAATAGGGGAGTATCAGAAAGCAGAGGAATTGTTCAAAACAGTATTATCCTTTAAAAGTCTCAGAGAAGATGAAAGACAGGTAAATCTATATCAATATGGTAGTTTTTTATGGTATTGCAAGGCATCTGAGGATAAAGTTATGAATCTTTACAAACAAGTACTGCTGATCCCTGGTTCCTGCTCACTGAGCAAGAAATGTGAGGGTATTTTGGAGACAATGGCAAAAAGGAAGCTTAGAAATCAATGGGAGAATCCGATGGCATTGGGTTTACTTGGGTTAGTCTATAAAGTGCGGGGAAACATCCAACACGCAATTGAATATTATAAAAAAGCCTTGCGGTATGATCCTTCTAATGAAGAATATTCCACTGCTCTGCAGGAATTAAAAACCAAATCCATGAACCGGGACTGACAACTAACTGAGGGGATATGACGTTGGCAAGTAGCCTTGAAGTTTGATTCTACCAGTGAAGAATATACAGGGCATTCAGGGAATGTAGAAAACAAATATAAAATTATATCCAGTAAACTGAGTCAATGTTATAAAGAGACTGAAGTAGAAGACTGTTATTCTGTATTAAGAGCCAGTTTTATATTTTGTAATTAGCACAACCATTAAGGGGAATATTGTATTACAAGCCAAGGGAACCTAGAACCAATTACATCTGAAACATTGTTAACGAGTAATCAGAGCATTAACAATGTAAATGATTATTGTGTTTCTGTTTTTATTAGTATGAATTGCAATATACTGTATTGAATAAAAAGATTAACTTGTAAAGTTTAACATACTATGCACTAATTATTTTCAAGCATTTTACACTTAATTATAGTCACAGCTTTATTGAAATACTATCAGGGTTATCCAAAGAGATTCAAAAAGTCACCGCACGTTGGGTGACTTTTCGTTCTCTTCAATTCGGTTCCTTTTGCCGATCCCATTTCGGTGACCCTGCGGTGTATTCAGCAAACACCACAGGGTCCCCGAATTGCAGGGAAAGGCTGCCGCAAACCCGACGAAAACTAACCGCAAAACCCACCGAATGCAAGCTGAAAAGCCACAAAAACATCTGGATAAACCCGTCGAAAAGCCCGAGCAGGAGCCGAACACACGCAGCCGAAGCAGCTGAGACCGCAGACGAGGGAGGTGAATAAATTAGCAAAACCGTTTGTATGAATCTGTGAAATTGAAACGCTGTTTGCAAAGAAACTACTGAGCGAAAATGTCTGAAATTTACACAGGAGGTCCAGGAAATGATAATAAAAAGGGCTGTTACAAAATAAATAAGTAAGCTGAAAAAAAAAAAAAAAACGGACTTTTAAAAAAAAAAGAAAAAAAAAAGATCTGAAAAATGCTTATAGTATCCTAAAAAATATATAAATAAAGAGACTCTTTACTGCAGAATTTTATAATGAACGGTTTATTAGATATTGAATTAAAACGGGAATAATTTTAACATTGAAGTCTATGGGATTCTCCTGAATTAACTTGCCGAATTAAACCACCGAATGGCAGGGCATTAGGGGAACCTTTCACTGCTGGTTTGTGTTCTCTGAATAGCCGAAGCAGTGCTTTTTATGGGGATTCACTGCCCTCGAACAGGGACCGAACAGGCACCGTATGTTCAGGCAATTCGCTAGGATTTGGCGAATTGCCTGCTCTCTGGATAGCCGAATGGCCAGGAAAGGTAACCGAACGCTGATTTTCAGCGTTCGGTTACCTTTCTCAAGCAATTCGGATCTCTTTGGATAACCCTGTATGTGTCATACTTGCAATTAACACGTGCACAGCAATCTGGGCATCATATATGGTTTAACCCCTTCCCTGCTGAGCCATTTCACGCCTCTGTGCTGAGCTCATTTTTATAGCTTTTGCTCATCATGTTTAAACGTGTTTAAGCCACGTTTTATTATATGACCCAGAAATATTATTTTTTTTTGCCGGTAGACTCAACAGATTCATAATATATCATTTCTATATGTATAATTGGGCAGACTAGATGGGCCGAAAGGTTCTTATCTGCCGACATTTTTCTATGTTTCTATGTTTCTATGTTTCTATACGTCATGTCCTGCCTATATTATAACAAAAAATTGTTAAACGGAATCCCCTATCTCCACCAGGGGATTTCCTTGGGGAAATCCCCGGGCAGCTAGGGGTTCCCCGGCTATCTGACGTCATCACGCTATGCGCAATGACGTCTGGCAGCAAGGGGGGACCCGGAGGTGGAGCCACCATCCAAGATGGCTGCCTCCACCAGAGCTAGGCCGCGATTCAGAACCGCACGGTGCTGAATCGCGACCCGGTGTCCGAGGGGCTAAAGCCAGGCACCGCTTAAAAGGGGAGACTCTCCCCTTCTAAGCGGTGCCTGACTTGTGGTGCTGCTCTTTCCCGATCGGGAAGAAGAGTGATCTGAACAGATCCCCCCAGCAGTGGCGTAGCGTGGGTTGTCAGCACCCGGGGCCAGCCAAGAATTGTGCGCCCCCCCCAACCTGTGGACACGTTATCGATATTGCCCCAGCTCTCACATGGTTATTGCCCCAGCTCATGGATTTGCCCCCAGCTCATGGATTTGCCCCCAGCTCACACATGGATTTGCCCCCCAGCTCACTCATGGATTTGCCCCAGCTCATGGATTTACCCCAGCTCACTCATGGATTTGCCCCCAGCTCATGGATTTGCCCCAGCTCATGGATTTGCCCCAGCTCACTCATGGATTTGCCCCAGCTCACTCATGGATTTGCCCCCAGCTCATGGATTTGCCCCAGCTCATGGATTTGCCCCCAGCTCACTCATGGATTTGCTCCAGCTCACTCATGGATTTGCCCCAGCTCACTCATGGATTTGCCCCAGCTCACTCATGGATTTGCCCCCAGCTTATGGATTTGCCCCAGCTCACTCATGGATTTGCCCCAGCTCACTCATGGATTTGCCCCAGCTCACTCATGGATTTGTCCCCAGCTCATGGATTTGCCCCAGCTCACTCATGGATTTGCCCCCAGCTCATGGATTTGCCCCAGCTCACTCATGGATTTGCCCCAGCTTACTCATGGATTTGCCCCCAGCTCATGGATTTGCCCCAGCTCATGGATTTGCCCCCAGCTCATGGATTTGCCCCAGCTCACTCATGGATTTGCCCCAGCTCACTCATGGATTTGCCCCAGCTCACTCATGGATTTGCCCCCAGCTCATGGATTTGCCCCCCAGCTCATGGATTTGCCCCCCAGCTCATGGATTTGCCCCCAGGTCACACATGGATTTGCCCCAGCTCATGGATTTGCCCCAGCTCATGGATTTGCCCCCAGCTCATGGATTTGCCCCAGCTCATGGATTTGCCCCCAGCTCATGGATTTGCCCCCAGCTCATGGATTTGCCCCCAGGTCACACGTGGATTTGCCCCCAGGTCACACATGGATTTGCCCCCAGGTCATGGATTTGCCCCAGCTCTCACCTGGATTGTTGCCCCAGCTCCGGCAGGGGGTTGAGGGGACCCAGATGCCGGGCAGCGCGGGAGCGCCTGCCCGGTCTTGAACAGTCCGTCCTGTGAAGTGGATGCAGCTGTGTGCGTGCGCAGCCGGTCACGCGGTCCGGCCAGTCAGGTGGTACAGAGACTCAGTACCACCTGATTAGCCGGACCACGTGACCGGCTGCGCACGCACACAGCCGCATCCACTTCACAGGACGGACTGTTCAAGACCGGGCAGGCGCTCCCGCAATGCCCGGCATCTGGGTCCCTCAACCCCCGGGCCAGTTTTAGGGGCGCGAATGCGCCCCTAACAAAACTGCGCCCGGGTCCACGGCCCCCCCAGCCCCCCCCACGCTACGCCACTGCCCCCCAGCCCTTTCAGGCGCTCTCCCAGCATTACCGGGGGGTTGCCTGGAAATGACGTCATTGTGCATGGCACGATGGCGTCATTGATGTCGGGAGGCGCTTAACTTCAGCGTCTAAGGAGGCTGAAGCCAGAACGCTGCGGGACCCTGGACAGAGAGGCAAGTATCTCGGGGGGGCTCCCGCAAGTGGAGCACGTTTGGGGAACGTCCCTCGCATAAAGCGGGAGTCAATTAGGACGTTCTCCACACGTGCTCTGCAGTGAAGGGGTTAAGTTGCTGAAGGGAAAGGTTGAATGAATTCTACAACTCCTAGCTTCATGGTAAAAAAAAATTATTCGCAACAACCCATTCTATGGAAAAGTATCACTTGTGACCGACGACTGATAAGTACAGTTTCTTTCCATTTGTTGCCAAACCGAGATCAAGCCACTATTTTGTAGGGATGTGCATTTCGGGATTTCGGAATTTTCACGAAATGTCCTGATTCGAGTCTTCGGATTCGGCCAAATTTCCGAATCGGATCGGATCCGAAAACGGCAGATCCGATAAGTTTTCCGAGCCGAAACGAAAAAATTTCGGAATTTTCGAATGGACTTGAAAATTGAAATGTGTCAAATCAAAATTTATTTTCGCTCTATTCGTGATTTCGGTTCCATTCAGGATCTCGGTTCCATTTCGGTAATTTTGGACATCGTATTTATTGATTATATCGCTGATTCTGTAAATTTTGTATCATTTCCATTTCCAATGATCCGATAATTCTGTCGATACGATAATTCTGTCGATACGATAATTCTGCCCATTCTATCTTTTTTTTTATTAAATAAAGATCCTTTTTGTTCTTATGAATATGCATTGCACAACTTTCTTTAATCATATTAAAATGTTATGGAAGGGACAAAAATGATCAAAACGATTTTAAAAAACGCAAAACTGACCCAAATGGTCTGATTTTAAAAATAAAAACCAGAATAAAAGGTTTTAAAATGGAAAAAAATCTGAACAATGTTACAAAATTATCAGAAACGAAAAATAAAATGATTTAAAACGAAAACAAAAAATAAGAATGCAGCATATGAATACGCACACTGCGGGGAACAAGCGCCTCTCTGCGCGGTATAATTAATGCAGCATATGAATCCACACACTGCGGGGAAGCACCTCTCTGCGATATAATTTATATGTACATGTCTGTGTTATATGTATATGTATCCTGTCAGTATATTATAACTTAAAATGCAATATAATTTGAATTTTCAATAATAATTTACATGGTGTTTGTAAAGTGTTTTTTTTTTCACATTTTAACATGCGAGCGTTTACGGTTATAAATATATTTTCTATGAGTTGCGCTTGTTAAAAAAATTTGAGATGGGGACTTGTTACATACATTTTTTTTGGGTGAAAATTACACAATTTTTAACAAACGCAACCCATACAAAAATCATTAGTGCAGCATCATTGTTCACCTTATAATTGAAATGGGAACAATATTGCTGCATTAGCAAAACAAAAAAACTATTTGTTTTTTAAATTTATTTTTTAATATTTTTTTATTTAATTTTTTATTTTTAATATTTTTAATTAACTTTTAACATGGTCATGTTTTGGTATGGTTTGAAAGGCTATGCTATGGCTGATCCAACAATACCAAACATTAACCCCTAGGTAGGTAGGTGCCACGGCACGGATCGGGAGATAGGGGGTTCATTGGAACCCCCTATCTCCACCATTGGTGGCTGGCAGCTAGGGGGTTAACTCCAGAATTTACTCTATCCGACATCCCGATGTGAAACATCGGGACTTTGGATAGATTGAGTATTTTATTTTTTGAACTTTCGGATAGTCGAAATCTATCCAAAGTCCCGATGTTTCACATCTGAACTTTGTTTGGATAGAGTAAGTCCGTGCGGCCGTTAAACGTATATACATTACAATTTTCTAACCATCAGCACACTGGATATAGCACTGTTGCTGTCCAGCGTCCTGATCCTGACCGTTAGAAAATCTGACTGCCTATATGTTATTTCCAATGATCCGATATTTCTGTTGATACGATAATTCTGTCGATACGATAATTCTATCGTAGTCGGATCATTTACGTCCACGGTTCGCGCATGATGGGATATGTCCATGATGGGATACGCGCATATGTCCGTCTCCATTACGGCCTGTCATAAACTTTACGGAGCCATTGTAGAGTTTGAGAATTTTTTTGGACAGTCCAAAAAAAAAACAACATTCTATTATGGCTCAAACTCAAAGAGAGTCCTATTCAGACACGTCATCCCCTTCCACCCCAGAGACACCCAGGAAGAAGCGGGCCAGCAACATGGCATTTGAGGAGATGGTGGAGCTGGTTCGCATCTTCGAGAAGCGTGACTATGACTGCCGTAAGGGCCCTTACGGCAAGAAGAACAATGTCCGCAAGGACCGTATCCTTGCACCACCCTCCTGGAAATGTTTGATAAGGACCGAAAGTAATAACAACCAGCTGCGGAAGCGCTGGTCTGACCTTAGGACGCACGAGGAGGAGCAATTGAGGCACATCCGGCGTGTCATAACCAAACGTGTTATGTTATATTGTAAAGCGCTACGCAAACTGTTGGAGCTATATAAATCCTGTATAATAATAATAATGTGCTTGCATGTGCTAATGTGCACAGATCTAGTCCTTGTTTCATGCAATGTGTATAGCTTTGCGTTTTCAGGACTCATACATGCATTTTTGCCATAGCTCTTCTTTTTTGTGATTTTACGTATTCGTGAAAATTGTGATATTTGATGTATGTAGATGAATGTGTTAATTTTTTTAACAAGCGCAACTCATATAAAATATAACCGCAAACGCTCGCATGTTAAAAAAAAAACTTTACACCTTGTAAATTATTGAAAATTCACATTTTATTGCATTTTTTGTTAGGACATGACGTATACATATAATAATGATATATTATGAATCTGCCGAGTCTGCCGGAAAGAACGATATATAATATGTCTGGGTCATATAAAATAAGGCTTCAAAACGTGTTTAAACATGAGCGAAACCGTTAAAAATTTGTCAGGACCCCTGTCTGGAGCCCCCCAGCACCCCACGTAAAGCCCGCCGCAGACGTAAGAAAAACAAACTTAGTGCTGCATTGTCCTGAATACAGGGCAGCACTTCCACAACTGCGTTTCCTATGTCCCACCTTGCTCTCAGCACTGCAGGCCTAACAGGTGCCTCTAATCCACACAGTGACTGTTTCCCTACTTAAGGGTGGAGCACCCAGAAGGCAATGCTTCAGCATTATGGTTCCTGAGCCAGCAAGCGAAGCACACTGATCCAGAATCTATCCTGTGCTTACTCTCAGCATCAAGTCTCCCGAGCTATCCAGAGACTTCATCCTAGACCCCTGCATCCTGGTTTCCCGCTGATCATCTGTCTCCTGAATTTCAACAATCAAGAAACCATTCAGCCCTTTTCCTGTCCTGTCTCGTATCCCCAGTAAGTCTCCTACGTGTGTCTGCCCTCTGTGTCCCATTGTATTGTGTCTCCTGCATCCCTTTGTGTCCACCAAGATTGCATATTCCATTGGTCGCTCTCCTTAAGTTCTGCATAAACCTGGACTTATTATTTGAACCTGACAATAAACCCCTTTTTTCCCTAACCTGGTCTCCGTGTGTCACTGCATCCTGGGTTCGGAACCTTGCCTGTCACGCTGGTGCCTTACAAAATTAGCTCAGCAGCATGCCAGACAGCGCACAGGCGTGGCCGTGAAATGCCTCAGCAGCGAAAGGGTTAATTCTTTTTTTTCTGTTTTAAATCATTTTATTTGTTGTTTTTTTTTTCGTTTCAGATAATTTTGATCAACTATTTTTACGTTTTAAAACCTTTTGTTCTGGTTTTTATTTTTAAAGTCAGACCATTTGGGTTGGGTCAGTTTTGCGTTTTTTAAATCGTTTTGTTCATTTTTTGTTCCTTTCATACCATTTTAATATGATTAAATAAAGTTGTGAAATGCATATTCATAAGAAAAAAAGGGATCTTTATTTACTAAAAAAAAAACAATAGAATCGTCAGAATTATCGTATCGGCAGAATTATCGTATCGACAGAAATATTGGATCAGAAAAACAAACCAACAAATAATTAATTATATAATTATAAAATACTATTATAACCATTAGTTTTAGTTTACGTCAAAACGAATAGACACTTTGAAACGAGGAGAACAGACGTTCCGAAAAACACGAAAATTTCCGAAATCACGAACAAAAAGTCCATCCAAAAAACGAGCAGACCCGAAAACACGAAAATTGCCGTTATTCTGAAAAAAAAGTCGATATGAAAAACGAGCTGAAACGAACCAAACCGAAACAGAAACGAGCCGAGACGAAAATTTTAAAAATCCGAACAAACCGAAAAAAAAAGGTGCACAAGTCTACTATTTTGGCATTTTGTACATCAGACTTGCTTGGTGAAATGGTTAACGGGTTGTGCAAGATATAACTTTCAATACATCATGTGTTATGAGTCATGTTTATCATTTTGTGTCATACCTGATCTGTACGGAACAGATGCCATTTTTGTGTCCTTTAGCACCTTCCTAAGGCAAGCATTTTCAGCAATAAGTGGTCTATAATTTGGACTTCATGACCTTCCTGATATGTTACTGTATATTGATTGGACAAAGTACTAGCCATTGTCCTCTGTATGTTTCTATCTTACACAATAAAGCTCTCCGCAACCATGCCTCAGACATTTTAACAACGGATTTTTGTGTCAATGTGTTTCTGTGTCCCCCAGAGCTCCGAGATTTGTACAATTCCAAAGGAGAAGGGCGCCCGAGAAAGCAGTTAAGCCACTTGGGTTGGTATTTTAATACTTTCTGCCAAATGTTAGGTTTTGATTCTAATCACTATTAAAACATATTTGGAAGAATCTCATCCCAAATAGTGTATCAAATCTCAATCTCGATAGCAATCTGTAATGGCGAGCCCCCAAATAGGGTGATGGGGAGCCCCCAATCTGCGGAGGTTGAAGCCTTTAGGGCAGGTATGTGGTAAACAGGCAGTAACAGGTTCAAGCACAACACCTTCAGACTATTACTTAGTTCTCCTGTATTACTCCCTGGATTCTAACAGGCTACTAAGCTCCAAAGGTTTCGAGACCAATGGATAACTTAGAGCACCCAACAATATAGAGGAAAGCAAAACTTGAGCTCTAGAACTAGAAGGTATTTGGCAAGACAGAATGAATTGTGTAAGCTGCAGGGCAGCACTCAATACTGATACAATAATACAGACTGATGAACCAGACACTCCCAGCCAGGGAGCACAGACAAGGCCCTGAGTGCCACTCAACAGCAAGCTGGCTTCGTGGCCAGATGTCTGCTGAGCGAAAACAGCTACAACTTGCACAAACACAATAATACATAAAACAGACAAGATTATAACTAGAGAGGTCCAAAATTCCAAGCAAAAGGTCATACACAGGATATCAGAAATACAACAGGGGCCAGGCAAGAGAGGAATCAAACACAAGAGCCAGAGGTCATACACGGGTTGTCAGAACAAGAGGAACAATGATATAGTGCACAGGAACTAGGTAGAATAAGGTCTATCCTGGTCCAAGGATCAAGGGGAATCCTGGGCCTACATATAGGGCAGAACAGGTCATGTGACCGCAGACCAATAAGCCCAACAGATGGCCTGCAGCCTGAAAACAAAAACAAACAGGAATACCTGCTACCACCAGCAGGGGGCAAGGCCGAGACGTGCCAATCCAGTAATGATTATACTTTTTTGGATCTGTCATTTATTGCTCCTTTTTGAATTGACAATGCACTTATTTCTGCCACCTTATGTGACGTGGCGTGGCGTGGCGCTTGTAAATTGTATGGTATTGTTCAAATTAATTCAGATGTGAAGTGTTGTATTTTAAACAATATTGTTCATTTAAATACTTAAACCCAGAAGTACCAAGCTTTTTTAAATGTATAGTGAAGCAACCAATGAAGTGAGCATTTTTATGTTCAAAGCATCTGTGGGAGTGACCTCGCACATAATTTAAGACAATAAAGTCACAAGTTTATTTATAAAGTATTTTACCAGGAAGGATACATTGAGATTTCGCTCGTTTTCAAGTATGTCCTGGGTTCAAGAACATTGAAATTTTAGACGAAAGTGTTCAAAAGATAGGCCTTAAGAATGGGTTAAACCCATAAAGCATAAAGAAAAAAAAAATCTAATTTCTTGAAAAGTCAACTTGACGAGATGCGAGACTTGCAACTCTCCACAGCAAAGAAAAATAAAATGAGAAACTGAAGACTGGAAACAAGAGATACAATAAATCAAAGCATAAAATAAGCAAACCAAGAACAAGCTCCACAAATAAATGCTAAACAGCAAAAAACACATGAAGAAATAGCAACATCTGTCTGAGTGGCCCTCATTTTCCAAAACACACATGTTGTGGTAGGGCCGCTCAGAGAAGCACAGAAGTTGGAGGGTGCACTGCTTTTTTATTGAACTTCCACAAAACTAACCGGGTAATTCAAAGAGATCCGAATTGCTTGAGAAAGGTTGCCGAACGCTGAAAATCAGCGTTCGGTTACCTTTCTTGGTCATTCGGCTATCCAGAGAGCAGGCAATTCGCCAAATCGTGACGAATTTCCTGCACACAGAATTGCCTGTTCGAGGGCATTGAATCCCCATAAAAAATCTTCGATGTCAGCCAAGCCTCCAGGTCCCCCCCACCACCCACTGACAACCTCACCATATGTGTGAGGATGTCAGTGGGCCAGTTAACCCTCTAGCTGCCATGTAGAGATAGGTGGATCCTTTGGATCCCCTTATCTTTCGATCCGTGGCAGCTAGATGGTCATATTTGACATCATTGGAAAGGCCTGATCATACAAAAAGATCCTAAAAAAATTTTAATAAAAGACTTTTACTGCAGATAAGAAGAACAGTTTAATAGATATTGAATAAAAATGGGAATATTTTTAACATTGAAG
The DNA here is from genome assembly GCA_009667805.1 of Leptobrachium leishanense. NCBI lineage: Eukaryota > Metazoa > Chordata > Amphibia > Anura > Megophryidae > Leptobrachium > Leptobrachium leishanense. The sequence continues at coordinate 63,220,609 of CM019068.1, forward strand.
GCTATGGGATTTGCCTGATCAAACCTGACGAATGAAAGCACCAAACAGCAGGGCATTTCACTGACATTTCTCTGCTGTTCAGTGTTCTGTGAATAGGATAACCATTGCGTCTCTATGGGGACTTTCACTGTTGCCAAACACTGTACTTGCTGGCAGTTCGCCAAAATTTGGCAAACTGCCTGCTCTGAATAGCCACGAAATAGCACCATACGGGGAAATCCCTGTTCGGTGCCATTTCGGGGCCAGATCGACTCTCTCTGAATAACCCTGTAAGGTATCTTTGCAAACCATGGAGATAAAATAATTTATCTATTTGCTATAAAGTGAGTATATTTTATCTCACTGTGCAATACTGTATTTCTAAAATAATACCATTAAGGCTAATGTCAGACGAACGCAGTCTGAGCGCACGCTGCGTGCATAACGGATGGACATACTGACGGAAGATACTGTAGACACCACACGGTCCGTTTTCGTTAACGGATGTTTAAAAAAAGGGAATTATGGGAAACAAAATATGAAAAATTATAAGAATCGGAAAATGATATGAAAAGCCATTTTGTGCGTCAAAGTGCTGGACGTCGCAAATGCGGTCCGTCTGACTGTGTCATCATGTACACAGGACGCTACACGGATGTGGCGCACTCTGCGTGTCCGTCTTAGCGGTTTTACATTCTTGCCTATCTTGCGTCAGTTTGCCACGTACGTTGTGCACGCGCAGTTCGGTGCGAACGTACTTCGTGTGTGGGTCTCCATTGATCATAATTCTATACTACGACGGACGTTAAGGCTCGTGTCAGACGAGCGCACTGATCACGTCCGTGTTGCCGCACATTTGTACGTCCGTTATAGCATATAATTATGACCAATGGAGCCCCACACAAAAAGTACATCCGCACCGAACTGCGGACGCATAACGGACGCGGCAAACGGACACAGGTTAGGCAAGAACGTAAATCCGCTAGAATGGGCGCACAGAGTGCGCTGCGTCCGCAACGTCCGCATAGCTTTGTGTGTGAGTGATGGAACGAAGTCAGATGGACTGCCTTTATGTGTCCAGCATTTTTGACGGACAAAATGGTTTTCGTATTTATTTTCCCTGCTACAACCGTCAAAAATAACGTCAGTTAAAAAAACCGACTGTGTGGTCACTACTGCGTCTTCCGTCAGAAAGTGCGTCCGTACTGCACGAGCGCACAGTCCGTACAAAAGGCGCTCATCTGACACCAGCCTAAGAGGTAAAGCTAAGAGAAACTAACTGAACCAATTAGGCTCATTAAGAGTTGTTGGCCATGAAATAAAAAAACACATTTCAAATCTATAAGTTAGATGGATAAGCAGCACCATAGCTAAATGTGAATATGTTAGCAACGCCGTTACAAAAGCCATATTACAAAGTGAAAAAAACAACATCGTCCAAAGAGGGCAAGACAAACAACAAATGGCGGCACGATGCTTTCTTCAATGAGGTACGGGTAACCAGATGGAAAAAGGCCAGTGGAGTAAAAAAAGGGGAATATTAGACACTATGAAAAACTTAATGCTGCCCCGAAAGTCGTTCAGGTTTCATGTCAAAGATCTAGTTTTGTTTCCCAAGAAATGCTATTCTTCAGGGTTTATTATTGCGTGTCTTTTATTGTGGTTTATCAGTGTTCACTTCTTCCAGTGATAACCACACAGATTATAAGTGCGTCACCGATTTTCTTCCCTATAAATGCAGGGAGGATCAGTAGGAGAACCAGTCACGATTTTCATAGCACGGAGATTCAAGACACCGGCCAGTTATCACAATGAGGTAATACAGAATTTACTTGAGAAGTATGGGTCTTCGATAAGCATGTATTTTTTTAGGTTGTAGGTATTGAAAGAGTGCAATTACTTTACAAGATCAGGGACGGCACTCATACAGTTTATCTAAATACTCTTTGAAAGTCACATTATTCAAACGAGTAATGGGATTTTAATTTGTTGAAATGGGTAATATTGAATAGACATCTCAGCTCAATTTCATTTCATTACCGTTAAACTATATTTGTCTACTAATGCAACATTAACCCCTTCCCTCCCAAAGTCTAGTTATCTCGATTTTCCACTGTAAAGAATCGAAAAGCACTCAATAGCATACCAAAACACAATTCTCACACCTTTTTAAAGTCAGATTTAAAGGCAGTGTGTCCCCGTGGAGAAATTAAATCCACTGTTGGATGTTCCACAAGGTGTTCCTGTGTATGGAAATTATAGTCACTATGTCACAGATATACCTTTTTATATTCTATTGGTATTTTTTGGAAGCTGCATTGCTAATAATCTCATTATGATCACTACAAATCCCCATAAGCAGGAGATCTGACCATATTTATTATTTATCTTTATCATAGTTATAGTATTTGACACAAAGGTCATTTCTGCCTGCATGCTGATAAGGCAAACCATATAGAGTTCAGACGTTTCCATTTCAACAATATTTCTGTTAAGGAAAAACGAATACATAAAAAATTGAAAAAGGAGCATTATTTAAATTGTTTAGCTATCTCAGAACAACAATCTGTTCAAATTTTCTATTTTACTCCATATTTGTTAGCTTTTCATGCCGTGTTTCAAATAAATGTTATGATAAAAAAATGTCAACAAGTATCACTTGGTAGTGAAGTGGTTAAACAGAATATTATGGTAAAACATGAAGAAATAGAACTTTCTTCTTTTTGTAGTGACACAGAAAAGTAAACATGACTAAGAGCTCAAAAATATTTATGCCAAAGACAAGCACTTTAAGCCCTTTGGCAAACATAGTTTGGGGTGTTTCAAACATACGCTAAAGTAGAGATAACGACAAATTGGAAAAATAGTCAGCGATCACAATGGCCAGGATTGGGAAAAAGCTGAAATAGCTTTCTTCTGTCTTTAACCACCAAAAGACATTTTAAGTGCAAAATTATTTTGTCAGTTCTGCGCATGGTCTTGTTTCAGGAATGACTCATCTCCCACTGTGTCTAATGATATAATGTTCTGTATAAGGTCAACGTGTATCTGTTTTCAGAATGAAAGCATGAGCTTATTTTTGGGCATTCATCTATGGTAGGTATGTATTTTGCGTGTAGAATGTTCATAAAACCTGGGTTCTGGCTGATGTTACTCTTTAAAAAGGAAACCGTGATCCTGGATAGTGGTTTGCTCGCCGTCAACGAGACCACTTAGTCATCATTTCATTTAAGGCATAGGTGGCCCTTTTAATAGTGATAACTTTATGTGTCTGTCACCTCTAGCATAAAAAGGACTGCGTATGACCTCAAATAGTGAGTCACCTTTCCCGACCAAAAATAAAAATAAACTCAAATATTCAAAAAACAAATCGCATTTCCCATTACGCAAATCTCAATACTGGTAAATTGAGTTCAAGCCGCCAGGTCACAGCCAAAAAACGTAGGGTCACATCCTTAAAGGACCTAGTCCCATAACTGAACAATGAAACAATATTCCCGATTTAAAACAATTGAGTGGCACACGCAAAGACTAAGGGCTATAATGCTAAACCGGGGTCGCCAATGAGAAAAACCTGCGCCTGCCGGTTTCTCCTTAGCGTCCCCATTTTAGCGGGATATTATGATGCAGGGGCTAAACCAGCAGCCTGTCCCATAACACGGCGCTAAGCCTCAGGATTAAAACATTTTATTCTGACATTGCAAACTGTTTACAAAAGGCAGCATTTTAGCTGTCAAAACAATTACAATCATGAAAAATAAAACTTTAATTGAGCACAAAAAATACTGCATATCTATTCACATGTAAAGAGACAAAAACGCACTCTTAAATCCATGCAGGCCATGAAATAGTAAAAAAATAAGCAATTCTCATGTTAAAAAAAACATGCCAAATATCATCCCATATAAAATACACAGATACATTTAGTAGCCATTCTGACTGAAAGTAGTGCTTGATAATAACATTTGTGATTAGTTCCATTTTATCACCACACATGTGATTATATATTTATCGATATTACACTATATATTATTTGCTCTTACTTTCTTAGATCCTTTTCTTCTATATAATTTTATATAAAGATCAATATGAAGATACGTATGTGTGCACTTACCTGCTCGTTTCTGATCCTTCAACCTAGCAATATGGAAACATTTTACATTTGGATAAGAAATGAAAATCCACTCACACGTTTCCACAAAACTCACTGCAAAAATCTAAAATGTGTATCCTTACTGGGTTAACATGGTAGTGTGCTAAAGAATAGTGCATTATTATTACAGTACAAAATACTTACATATCTGCTTATTATTGCAGTGAAAAGACATTAGAAGATCAGCTGAAAAATTTAAGATGCCATTTCACATGGAATCTGCAGGATAAAGAAGGCTATGACATCTCAAAAACACAAACGTTGAGTGATCAGATGGAATTTCCACACGCGTACAATAGATACATGCGGCACAATCGGAAGGCCTATATGGAATATGTACAAGGTGATTACACAGAAGCCATGGCCAGGCTAAGAGAAGCTGAAGAGCTGTGTCTGTCGAACTCAAATCAATCCCCTGCTAAACTTCTGGTTATCTATGGTAACTATGCATGGCTGTATTACACCTTAAAGGAACATGAAACAGCTCAGCTCTACGTTGAGAAGGTGGAGAGCATTTACCAAGAACTGAAACAGTCAACTGACCCCAAACTATTCAACTGTCCTGAAATAGATGGAGAACAGGGATGGACTCTACTATTGTACAGTGTACTTTATTATGAACAAGCCAAAGAGTGTTTTGAGAAAGCGCTGAAATCTGCCCCAGAAGACCCTGATTGGAATACTGGCTATGCCATGACGATTTATCGATTAGAGTCATTTCAAGATGGAAAATATCCTGATCACCATTCATTAGACCTGCTGAAACGAGCAATAGAACTCAATCCAAAGGATTCGGTGGTGAAGACACTCTTTGGATTAAAACTACAGGCGTTAAAAAGAGAAGATGAAGGATTGAAATATATAGAAGAAGCTCTAGAACAAACACCAGACCTTCCATCCTGCCTACGTTATGCTGCAAAGTTTTATAGGAAAGCAAGAATGATCGATGAAGCTCTATATCTTCTGACAAAAGCCCTGGGTTTACAGCCTAAATCTGCATTTCTTCATCATCAGATTGGCCTATGTCACAGGTCTAAATTTTTTGTAGCTAAGAAATCAGAACATCGTGACAATCCCAGACAGGAAGAAATCAATGAACACATTGAAAAGGCAATTGATTACTTTAAATTAACATTAGAGTGTGATAAATCATTTAGAGGTGTTTATGCAGATTTAGCCAACATGTACAAAGAAATAGGGGAGTATCAGAAAGCAGAGGAATTGTTCAAAACAGTATTATCCTTTAAAAGTCTCAGAGGAGATGAAAGACAGGTAAATCTATATCAATATGGTAGTTTTTTATGGTATTGCAAGAAATCTGAGAAGGAAGCTATAAACCTTTACAAACAAGTACTGCTGATCCCTGGCTCTTGCTCAGAGAGTAAGAAATGTGAGAGTATTTTGGAGAAGATGGCAAAAAGGAAGCTTAGAGATCAATGGCGGGATCCTATGGCATTGGGTTTACTTGGGTTAGTCTATAAAGTGCAGGGAAACATCCCCAGCGCAATTGAATATTATGAAAAAGCCTTGGCGTATGATCCTTCTAATGAAGAATATTCTACGGCTCTGCAGGAACTAAAAACCCAGCCATGAACCAGGAACTGACAACTGAGGGGATATGACGTTGGCAAGTAGCCTTGACGTTTGATTCTACCAGTGAAGAATATAGCAGGGCATTCAGGGAATGTAGAAAACAAATATAAATTTCCAGTAAACTGAGTCAATGTTATAAAGAGACTGAAGTATAAAACTGTATGAAAGATTCGACATTCTGTATTAAGAGCCAGTTTGATATTATGTAATTAGCACAACCATTAAGGGAAATATTGTATTACAAGCCATGGGAACCTAGAACCAATTACATCTGAAACATTGTTAGTGAGCAATCATAGCATTTAACAATGTAAATGATTATTGTGTCTGTTTTTATTATTATGAATTACAATATACTGTATTGAATAAAAAGATTAACTTGTAAAGTTTAACATACTATGCACTAGTTATTCAAGCATTTTACACTTAATTATAGTCATAGCTTTATTGAAATACAATCAGGGTTATTCAAAGAGATCCGAATGGCTCCCGAAATTCAGCGTTCGGTTACCTTTCTTGGCCATTCGGTTATCCAGAGAGCAGGCAATTCGACAAATCTTGGTGAATTGCCTGCACATACGGTGCCTGTTCGAGGGCAGTGAAATCCCCATAGAGAAGCAATACTTCAGCTATTCAGAGAACAAAAACCAGCAGTGAAAGGTTCCCGAAATGCCCCGTCATTCGGTGGTTAAATTCGGCAGGTTTATTCAGGCGAATCCCATAGGCTTCACTGTTAAAAATATTCCCGTTTTAATTCAATATCTAATAAACCGTTCATTATAATATTCTGCAGTAAAGAATTTATAGCTTTTTTAGGATATTTTAAGCATTTTCGTTTTTTTTTTTCTTTACTTTACTTATTTTTTCTGTAACAGCCCTTTTTATTATCATTCATTGGACCTCATGTAAATTTCAGACATTTTCGCTCTGTAGTTTCTTTCCAAACAGCGTTTCACTTTTCAAACATTCAAGCAAACTGTTTTTCTAATTTATTCACTACATTCGTCTGCGGTGTCTGCTTTTTTCGGTGGCTGCGCTGCATGTGATCGGCTCCTGCTCGGGTTTTTCTGGTGTTTTTGGCGTGGTTAATCCAGATGTTTTTGCGGGTTTCGGTGTGCATTCACCGGGTTTCGCGGTGAGTTTTCGGCTGTTTTGCGGCGACTTTTCCCTGCAATTCGGGCACCCTGTGGCACTTGCTGAATACACCGCAGGGTTGCCGAAATGGGATTGCCAAATCGATCCGAATTGAAGAGAACGAAAAGTCACCGAACGTGCGGTGACTTTTCGATTCTCTTTAAATAACCCTGTATGTGTCATACTTGCAATCAACACGCACACAACAATTTGGGCATCATATATGGTTTAAGTTACTTAAGGGAAAAGCTGAATGAATTTTACAACTCATAGCTTCATGGTAAATTTTTTTATTTACGCAACAACCCAATCCATGGAAAAGTATCCCTTGTGACCGACGACTGATAAGTACGGTTTCTTTCCATTCGTTCCCAAACCGAGATCAAGCCACTATTTTGTACATCAGACTTGCTTGGTGAAAGGGTTAACGGGTTGTGCAAGAGTTAACTTTCAATACATCAGGTGTTATGAGGCATATGTTTTTGGATGTGAATTACTTGGATTTTGCCTTAGCCTTCGACACAGTTCCACACAAAAGGTTACTATTTAAATTAAGAAAAATTGGTCTAGATGAGAATACTTGTTCTTGGATAGAAATCTGGCTAAAAGATAGGGTACAGAGAGTGATCATAAATGGTACATTTTCAAGATGGACATCAGTGGTGTCCCTCAGGTGTCTGTTATAGGACCAATACTATTCAATTTATTTATAAATGACCTTGAGATAGGCAATGAAAGCAATGTATCAGTGTTTGCAGATGACACAAAACTAGGAAAAGTAATGCAATGTGAGCAGGATGTTACTTCGCTGCAGAGGGATTTAGATAGGGATGAGCTGTTCGGTTCGATCTGTTCGGAGATCGCATCGAACGTTCGGCTGTTCGCGAAATCTGAACATTTCCGCGTGTTCGGTTCAAGTTTGCCCACAATGCACTTTTCCACTGGCCTGAAGCTTGTAATTGGCAACAGCCTTGCACCTGACCAAAGGTCAGGTGCAAGACAGGCGCAATACTATGCCAATCACAAATCACGGCTCCGAGTCCTGATTGGGCAAATTTTGCCCAATCATGGGCTCACAGAGCTAAGTCCCGCAGCACACTATATAAGGCTTCACACAGCCCCGGCACGTGTTTTTTGAGAGGAGATTAGGCTTGTGCACCGATTTTTTTTTTCGGTTCAATTCAGTTCGATTTTTTCGGATGTTTAAACTTTTCGATTCGGCTCGTTTCGGCCGATTTCTGTTTCGATTCGGTTCGGTTCGACTCGTTTTTCGTGTACATTTTTTTTTTGGAATATCGACCATTTTTCATATTTTCGTGTCACTTTGCTCGTTTTTTGTATCGACTTTTCGTGATTTCGGGACTTTTCGTTTTTTCGAACCGTCTGTTCTCCTCGACCATTTTTCGTATTTTCGTGTCACTTTGCTCGTTTTTTGTATCGACTTTTCGTGATTTCGGAAATTTTTGTTTTTTCGGAACGTCTGTTCTCCTCGTTTCAAAGCTGTCTAACTATTCGTTTTGATGTAAACTACTATGGTTTACTTTTTTATACTTTATATATTTTTTTATAATAAATTTTTGGTTTGTTTTTCGGATCCGATAATTCATTCTGTCGATACGATAATTCTGGCGATTCTATCGTGTTTTTTTTTTATTAAATAAAGATCCTTTCTTTCTTATGAATATACATTTCACAACTTTATTTAATCACATTAAAAAATGGTATGAAAGCCAAGGAACAAAAAAAAATGAACAAAACGATTTAAAAAACGGTAAACTGACCCGAATGGTCTGACTTTAAAAATAAAAACCAGAACAAAAAGGTTTTAAAATGGAAAAATAGTTGATCAAAATGATCTGAAACAAAAAAAAAAAAAAAAAGATTTAAAACAGACAAAAAAAATTGAACTCTTTCGCTGCTGAGGCATTTCACGGCTTCCCTTCACGCCTGTGTGCGGCACTGCGGTCTGCTGCTGAGCTAATTTTTAACAGTTTCGCTCCTCTTGTTTAAACGCGTTTTTTTGAAGCCTTATTTTATAATATGACCCAGACATGTTATATATCGTTCTTTCCGGCAGACTCGGCAGATGATTCATAATATATCATTATCATACAGTTGTGTTCAAAATTATTCAACCCCCACTGAAATTGAGTGTTTTGGCCAGTTTGACATTGATTTTGATCATTCAGTCATCTTGCTTACAATTAAATCAAAGAGGCACGTGTAGGTCAGACAAATATAACATTACATTTATAATGAAATAACCACAAATGTCTTTTTCTGTGCTCACATCATTATCAGTTTTATTCAACCCCCAAGTGACATTCAATCTTAGTACTTAGTACAACATCCTTTTACAGTTATAACAGCTTTTAAACGTGAAGCATAGCTTGACACAAGTGTCTTGCAGCGATCTACGGGTATCTTCGCCCATTCGTCATGGACAAAGCCTCCAGTTCAGTCACATTCTTAGGCTTGCGCACTGCAACTGCTTTCTTTAAGTCCCACCAGAGGTTCTCAATCGGATTTAAGTCAGGTGACTGCGATGGCCACTCCAAAATGTTCCAGCCTTTAATCTGAAACTATGCTCTAGTGGACTTGAGGTATGCTTGGGATCATTGTCCTGTTGAAAGGTCCAACGTCTCCCAAGCCTCAGGTTTGTGACGGACTGCATCACATTGTCATCCAATATCTCCTGGTACTGAAGAGAATTCATGGTACCTTGCACACACTGAAGCTTCCCTGTACCTGCAGAAGCAAAACAGCCCCAAAGCATGATTGACCCCCTGCCATGCTTCACAGTAGGCAAGGTGTTCTTTTCTTCATAGGCCTTGTTCTTCCTCCACCAACATAGCGTTGATCCATGGGCCCAAACAGTTCTAATTTTGTTTCATCAGTCCACAGAACACTATCCCAAAACTTCTGTGGTTTGTCCACATGACTTTTGGCATACTGCAGTCGACTCTTCTTATTCTTTGGAGACAGCAAGGGGGTGCGCCTGGGAGTTCTGGCAAGGAGGCCTTCATTACGCAGTGTGCGCCGTATTGTCTGAGCTGAAACTTCAGTACCCACATCTGACAAATCTTTTCTCAGTTCCTCAGCAGTCACACGGGGACTTTTCTCCACTCTACGCTTCAGTAGCGCACAGCAGTCGAAGTCAGCATCTTCTTTCTGCCACGACCAGGTAGCGTTTCAACGTGCTCCGTGACATCCACAGGTGTTTTCAATACCTGATTGAAAACACTTGAATGAACCTCTGTTCTTCAGAGTGGTAGTCTTTAAGGGGTTGAATAATTGTGTCAATGAAGAATTCACAAAAGAAACATTTACTACTGTATTACAAAACCAATTGATGTCATTTTAGTTGCATATGGTTCTTTAAAAAGTCCTTGTAGGATTTCATTCTGAATACAATTACAAATGTACACTAAATTCCCTAAAACCCTTTACAGCATTGGGGGTTGAATAATTTTGAACACAACTGTATGTATGCGTCATGTCCTGTCTGTATATTATAACAAAAAATTCAATAAAATTAGAATTTTCAATGTTTGTTTTACAAGGTGTAAAGTGTTTTTTTCACATTTTAACATGCGAGTGTTTGCAGTTATATTTTATGAGTTGCGTTTGTTAAAAAAATTGAAATGGGGACTTGTTATATTTTTTTGGGTGAAAATTACACTATTTTTAACAAACGCACCCCATACAAAAATCCTTAGTGCAGCATCATTGTTCACATTATAATTGAAATGGGAACAATATTGCTGCATTAACAAAACAAAACAAAAAACCTGTTTATTTTTTTTTATATTTTAATTTTTTATAATTTACCAGATACCAAACATTAACCGATAGCTGCCGCGGATCGGGAGATAGGGGTTCATTGGAACCCCCTATCTCCACCATTGGTCGCAGTTAGGGGTCAACTCCAGAACTGACTTCATTGTGACGAGGTCTTGGGACTGTCGGCAGCTGCCGTTCCCCCATGCTGTTGTCTTCCTGGAAAGACGTGACCATGTTGGCGGGCAGCGTCTTAGCGGGCAGCGGTGGGAGAGAGTGAGCTCATAGCTGGGAGCCGAGGAGGTGTTGCGTGAAGCTGCAAACATGGACAAATAAACTAGACCTGAGCCTCACTGAGGATCTTTGGGTTGTGTCGGAGAAGACTTCACGGAGTGCTGCCATCAATATTTTTTGATAAATTCTTGGTTATACAATGAATGTGACTGTGGACAAAAATCCGTGTTGTTGTGACATCGCCTAAGCTTAACAAAACCATGCCACGTCGGTAATCAAATCTCAAGGCAGTACAACAAGGTTGTGTTAGTGTGTGACATTTTTTGGCCAGGCAGGAAGTGTAGAATGTGCACAGTCACATTCATGGCCACAAATATGTTGACAAATTTATGACAAAGGGTCCATAGAAATGTCAATACATTTATGTACATATAATTTTAACAGTGTGGAAACCAAGCAATACATATTAACTTGTTAAGTAAGGAAAAGCAACGCACACAAACAGGAAAATAATTAGAAAAAATAGAAAATTTATTTACAACATGGGGAAGGGAAGGGAACATGCCAAGGATGGCAAACTGCCCAACAGTTACTGACATTTGAGGAGATGTTGGAGCTGGTCTGCATCTTTGATTACAAAGATTATGACTGCCGTAAGGGCCCTTACGGCAGGAAGAATAACACCCGCAAGGATCGTATCCTTGACAAGCTACGCACCACCATCCTGGAGCTGTTCGGGAAGGACCGGACGAAGGACCAGCTCCAAAAACGCTGGTCCGACCTCAAGGCACGCGAGCAGGAGCAGCTGAGGCACATTCCGGTTACATTCAGGAGGAGGCTGCCACTGGTCTCACTGCCGCTCCAGGATGTCCGCGGCATTGCTTATGTGCTCCCGCAGTTCCTGGAGCAGTTCCTGTATGGCGTCGATGGAGGTAACAGTCAGGCGTAGCTCGCCGATCGCCTCCCGATTTATTATCCTGACACTGGACGCGTCCGGTCTGGCTTCTCCTTCTATATATCCAATAAATGAAAGAAGGAAAATACAGTAAGTAAAGCAGGTTTCTATTTTTGACTGAAAGTCTTGAAAAAATATAACAGTAGTATATACCAGTGCTGGCGGCCTCCTGAGGCTCTGACTCCTCCTCCTACTCCTCCTCTTCCTCCTCCTGCTCCTCTTGTGCTATACGTAAAAAAATTAAATTAAAATACAGTAAACAAAAAATGTTTCTGTTTTTGACCAAAAGTCGTTGCAAAATAAAACAGTATATACCAGCGCTGGTGGTCGCCCGTGGCTCCTCCTCCACTGGGGCACTGGTGCCCGCCAGGGCAGATGCTGCCTTCTTCCCGTCTTCTGCCAAATCCAAAAAATAACACGTAAATAATGCAGACTGGAAAAAATGGTATATCTATACAATATATTGCCGAAAGTATTGCGACACCCCTCCACTACCCACTAGCACTACCAGCTTGACACACCACTACTCCCATCTCATAGTTCTAAAGTCACAAAATATTTATTTATTTCCCCTGCACATAGACATATATTACCGTTCAATTATATATTTTTTTCAGAAGTAAACATTATGTTTATTCAATAAAAACTATTATTTGTGTTGTGTGCGTACAAAACGCATTGTGCTGACTGCTTTTAGTTATTTTATAGAAGGCCTCAGCCTCAGTTTCACTTTCAGTTTCTGCTAATAAAACTGTGGATATTGCAGAAACAACAGAAATCCACCATTTTGTTTTGAAATTTGCATCTAAAGCGTTCAATAATGACACTGCTGCAGCAAACTGAATTGCTGCGCTGCAACAATTCAGCAGCTGCTGAGGATGTATTGAAGGCGGCTCTGTTTGGATGCACTTTCAGAACAACTACATGTCCCATCCTACCACTTAGCAGAGACGCAGAGATTTTTATTGATGTGCAGATGGGAGCCAATATTGGGCCAGCTGCGGGTCATCTCGTATGCATCACTCAATCACAACAACCTCCCCCCCCAGCACACTACAGTACACACAGTGCCAAAAGAAATCCAGCATTGTAACTTCATCTACATACATCAAATATCACAATTTTCACGAATACGTAAAATCACAAAAAGGAAGAGCTGTGGCAAAAATGCTTGTATGACGAGTCGTGAAAATGCAAAGCTATACACAATAACATTGCATGAAAAAAGGACTAGATAAATCAACGTATTTCTGTGCACATTAGCACATGCAAGCACATTATTATTATTATACAGGATTTATATAGCGCCAACAGTTTGCGCAGCGCTTTACAATATAACATGACACTTACGTTTGGCTATGACACACCGGATGTGCCTCAGCTGCTCCTGCTCGCGCGTCTTGAGGTCGGACCAGCGTTTTCGGAGCTGGTCCTTCCTCCGGTCCTTCCCAAATAATTCCGCGATGGTGGTGCGTAGCTTATCTAGGATACGTTCTTGCGCGCGTTATTCTTTCTGCCGTAAGGGCCCTTACGGCAGTCGTAATCTTTTTTATCAAAGATGCGGACCAGCTCCAACATCTTGTCAAATGCCATGTTACTGGCCCGCTTCTTCCTGGGTGTCTCTGGGGTGGAAGCAGATGAGGAGGTGTCCGAATGGGACTCTCTGTCTCTTCCTTCAGCCATGATAAATAATTTCTAAATTTTTTGGCAATTGTCAAAACTCTCTACAAAAATGGCTCAATAAAGTTACGACATCCGCGCGCGCGCGGATGCGTGACCCGCGGACGAATCGGATCTGACCCGATTACGAATTTTCATATCGACAGAATTATCGGATCATTGGAAACAAAAAAAACAAGTGATATAACTGGTAATAGTTAAATATACGATGTCCAGAATTACCAAAATGGAACCGAAATCACGAATGGAACCGAAATCATGAATAGAGCGAAAATAAATTTTGATTTGACACATTTCAAGTCCATTCGAAAATTCCGAAAATATTTTGTTTCGGCTCGGAAAACTTTTCAGATCTGCCATTTTCGGATCTAAAACTTTTTGGAAAATCGGCCGCATCCGAAAACACGAATCGGGAAATTTCGTGAAAATTCCGAAATTCCGAAACCCGAAACGCACATCCCTAGAGGAGATTAGAAACATAGAAACATAGAAAAATGTCGGCAGATAAGAACCTTTCGGCCCATCTAGTCTGCCAATTACATGGATACTTAACCTGGATTTATCTTTTGTTTAGGATAGCCTTATGCCTATCCCATGCCTGCTTAAATTCAATTACTGTTTTAGCCTCTACCACTTCAACTGGAAGACTGTTCCATGTATCCACCACCCTCTCAGTAAAATAATACTTTCTGATGTTACTTTTAAACCTTTGCCCCTCTAATCTAAGACTATGTCCTCTTGTTTTGCTACTTTGTTTCCTTTTAAATATACTCCCTTCCTCTACCTTGTGGATTCCCTTTACGTATTTAAATGTTTCTATCATATCTCCTCTGTCTCGTCTTTTTTCCAAGCTGTACATGTTAAGATCATTAAGCCTTTCCTGGTAACTTTTCTCCTTCAAGCCGTACACCATTTTAGTAGCCCTTCTCTGAACTCTCTCTAAGATGTCTATATCCTTCTGGAGATACGGTCTCCAGTACTGCACACAGTACTCCAAGTGAGGTCTCACCAGTGCTCTGTACAGTGGCATGAGCACTTCCCTTTTCCTACTGCTAATACCTCTCCCTACACAACCAAGCATTCTGCTAGCATTTCCTGCTGCTCTATTACATTGGCTACTTACCCGTAGATCCTCTGAAATAATAACCCCGAATCCCTTTCCTCAGATGTTGAGGTTAGGACTGTATCAAATATTCTATATTCAGCCCTTGGTTTTTTACGTCCCAGGTGCATTATCTTGCACTTATCCACATTAAAACTCAATTGCCACAGCTCCGACCATTTTTTTAGTTTACCTAAATCATTTGTCATTTGGCTGATCCCTCCAGGAACGTCAACCCTGTTGCAAATCTTTGTGTCATCAGCAAAAAGACATACTTTTCCATTAATACCTTCTGCAATATCACTAATAAAAATATTAAATAGAATGGGTCCAAGTACTGACCCCTGAGGTACCCCACAGGTAACAAGACCTTGCGCCGAATAAACTCCATTTACCACAACCTTCTGTTGCCTGTCACTCAGCCACTGCCTAATCCATTCAACAATATTGGAATCCAAGCTCAAAGATTGCAATTTATTGATAAGCCTTCTATGCGGAACAGTATCAAAAGCCTTACTGAAATCTAAATAAGCAATGTCTACTGCACCACCTGTGTCTATTATTTTTGTTACCCAATCAAAAAAATCAATAAGATTAGTTTGGCATGATCTCCCTGAGGTAAACCCATGTTGTTTCCGATCCTGTAATCTATGTGTTTTTAGATGTTCAACAATCCTTTCCTTTAACATGGTTTCCATTAATTTCCCCACTACTGACGTAAGACTAACTGGCCTATAGTTCCCAGATTCCTCCCTACTACCCTTCTTGTGAATGGGCACAACATTTGCTAATTTCCAGTCTTCTGGGACGACTCCCGTTAACAAGGATTGGTTAAATAAATCTGTTAACGCTTTTGCTATTACATCACTGAACTCTTTTAATAATTTAGGGTGGATCCCATCAGGCCCCATTGACTTATTTGTCTTTACTTTAGACAGCTGCTGTAGAACCTCCTCCTCTGTAAACTGAAATGTAATTGTCTCGTTAGTGTTTCCTCCTAACTGAGGTCCCTTTCCTTTCTTTTCTTCTGCAAAGACTGAACAAAAATATTCATTGAGGCAGTCAGCGAGACTTTTATCCTCTTCTACATACCTTCCTTCCTTTGTTTTTAATCTAACTAATCCTTGTTTTACTTTTCTTTTCTCGTTTATGTATCTAAAAAATGTTTTGTCCCCCGTTTTTACTGACTGAGCTATTTTCTCTTCTGCGTGTGCTTTGGAAGCTCTTATAAATTGCTTTGCCTCTTTCTGCCTAATCTTATAGGTTTGCCTATCTTCTTCACTCTGAGTTGTTTTATAATTATTGAATGCTGTCTTTTTGTTCTTCACTATTTTGGCCACTTCTGCAGAGTACCACAGTGGTTTCTTCCCCTTTTTGTTTTTGCTAACAAGTCGAATGCAATTGCCTGTGGCCTTCAATAAAGCTTCCTTTAAATAAGCCCATTTCTCCTGGACTCCCTTTAAACTCCTCCAGTCTGATAATGACTCCTTCACACAAAGTCTCATTTTAGAAAAATCTGTTTTTTTTAAAGTCTAAAACTTTTGTTTTTTGTGTGGTGCGGCTCCATCCCTGTTCTTATATTAAACCATACTGACTGGTGATCACTAGATCCCAAATTTTCACCTACAACAACGTCCGATACCAAACCTCCATTTGTGAGTATTAAATACAATATGGCCTCTTTACGGGTCGGCTCCTCAACTACTTGTGTTAGAGATAATCCCAGTAGGGAGTTTAGAATATTTGTACTCCTGGTGCACCCAGCTGTTTTGGTTTTCCAGTTCACATCAGGAAGATTAAAGTCTCCCATGATAATAACTTACTAACTTGTTTTGTTAGTGGGTCTTCTCAGTGTCAGCAGCTATTGGGGGGTCTCACTTCTACAAGATATCTGGGAATTGTTGTAATCTGTGTGTTCTCACTGCCAGCAGCTATTGGGGGGTCTCACTTCTACATGATATCTGGGAATTGTAACCTATGTCTTGTCACTGCCACCCATCAGGGGTCTCACTGATTTATAGGAGGTTCCTGGGAATTGTAATCTGTGTCGTCTCACTGCCAGCTATCAGGGGGTCCCACATACTTCTAGCAGATATCATGTCATGTCACTGCCACCCATCGGGGGTCTCACTGTTTTATAGGTGGTTTCTGGGAATTTTAATCTGTGTATTGTCACTGGCTGCCAGCTATCAGGTGTCTCACTGAGTTATCTAGATTAAAGATTTCCAGATCTCTGGTATAACAGTTGAATCAGAGTTCTGCATATCTCCAATTTTTATAACAGAGTTGAATCAGAGTTCTGTATATCTTTAATCTATATATCACTCACCATGTCAGAAAGACTAAAAAGGACAGGCAGACGCTCCCAGACACAGATAAGAGGGCAAGCAGCCTCTGTGTTGGGAGGCTGTGCCTTTGGTCGTCGTGGACATGGTGCATCCTCTGCAGGGGCATGCTTGTCGTTTCTAACTGGTGCTAGCCGTCTTAAGCAGCAGCAGCTAAAAGGAAACAAAATAGCAAAACAAGAGGACATAGTCTTAGATTAGAGCGGCAAAGGTTTAAAAGTAACATCAGGAAGCATTATTTTACTGAGAGGGTGGTGGATACATGGAACAGTCTTCCAGTAGAAGTGGTAGAGGCCAAAACAGTAATTGAATTTAAGCAAGCATGGAATAGGCATAAGGCTATCCTAAACAAAAGATAAATCCAGGTAAAGTATCCATGTAATTGGGCAGACTAGATGGGCTGAAAGGTTCTTATCTGCCAACATTTTTCTATGTTTCTATACAGAGGATTTGGTGGATTGGCTAACCAGACCATCCTCATCCTCTGAGTCCTCTGGCAGCCGGGCTTGTAGTGGTTTACAGTCCACCCCAGCTGCCAAAACATCTAATTCAGCCTCCATGTCCACAGCTACTCCTGCTGTAGCCTCACTATCACACACGGAGGAGTCAGCTGAATTGTTTGACTACAATGACAGTGATATGCTGCTTGAGGATGCGCAGCAACTACAGTGCTCTGATTCAAACTCTGAGGTTGAGGAAGGGGGTGCCAGGGACACACAAATAACTGGCACTCATGTTGCCCCAGCAGCTGCAGCATACTGCCAAGTTGGCTCCAGTGACGAGGAGATAGGGGTGATGATGATGATGAGGTCACTGACTCCACCTGGGTGCCTGATCGAATAGAGGAGTCAAGGAAGGAAGAGGAGGCACAACAAAAATGAGGCAGAACATCCTCTATGACCAACCGTAGCCAGTCCAAGGCATCAGAAGTGTCACGCTCCTCACTGGCGGCGGTGCCGCAGATGATAAAGCACGCTATTGTATTCATCATACTGCAGGGCAGCACCCTTCAGTTGCTGCCACAGAATATCTGTTGCCTTATCCAGCTCTGCACTGAGTATCAGGTGCATCTCATTATTCAGCTGGCTGTCTCTATATAACTCAACCACACTCTTACCTAGATGCTTCAGCATCAAACTTCATTTCTAAGTGGAACTCGTGCAGCCAGGAGCCTGTTACGCTGACAAGCCTGTGTCCAGGATTTACCGGAAGATCTGACGGCTTGCTTGCCTACCAAACAACCGCCTTCCATACCCCTGGACCTGTCTGGCTTCATCCAAGTGAACCCCTCTGGCTTCATCCCAGAGAACCCCTCTGGCTTCATCCCAGAGAACCCCTCTGGCTTCATCCCAGAGAACCCCTCTGGCTTCATCCCAGAGAACCCCTCTGACCTCATCCCAGAGAACCCCTCTGGCCTCATCCAAGAGAACCCCTCTGGCTTCATCCAAGAGAACCCCTCTGGCTTCATCCAAGAGAACCCCTCTGGCTTCATCCAAGAGAACCCCTCTGGCTTCATCCAAGAGAACCCCTTTGCTCCATCCAGGTGAACCCCTGCATTTGTCTAAAGGACTTACCCGTGTATCATAGACTCCCTGCATACTGGACTTTTCCCCTTTACATCAGTTTATCCTGCTTTAAGAATCGTCCCTGTGTGGTCAGTCTGTCTGTCTGTCCGCATCCCTTTTCCTGTGTTATCCCTTCATGTTCTGAGATGCTTTCCAAATAAACCCCTTTATTGTTGCAATCCATTGCCTCCTTGTGTCACTGTACCTCTGGGCTCGCAACCTCACCCACCTGCCTGGTTGAACGTTACAAGAAGTCATGGCTGCTTAGGTGCAGAGCGCTGTTGTCTCAAAGCACATGTACAGGAAGTCTGCTGTCTGGAAGTTCTTTAAGAAATGTGCAGCAGACCGCACCGTTGATATTTGTAATCTATGTCAGATGAGGATCAAGCATGGGAAAGACATCCCACGCTTGGGTACCACGTGCTTGAGGTGACATATGACCACCTGCCACGCATCCTGTTGGCACAACACTTTGCATAGGTCCTCCTCCTCATCTCATCTGTCTCTACCCCCACTATATGTCCTGCCATGTCATTGCCTACAACCTCCACTGACAGGGATGATGCTACAGTATTGGGTGTACCAGGTCTTTCCTCACAATGTGACAGCTTCCCATCAGCTGAAGATTTATGCAGTCAGATTACATTGCCCCAGCTGCTGCGGCGTAAGAAAAAATATAGTCCCAACCATCCCCAAGCACAGCGTCTAAATGCCAGCTTAGCAAAATTAATCGCATTACAGCTGCTGCCTTTCCAGCTGGTGGACTCTGTTTCCTTCTGTGAATTTGCTGAATGTGCTGTACCATAGTGGCAGGTTCCAAAATGCCATTTCTCTTCACGGAAGGCCATTCCAGCACTATACCAGCACGTGGAAGACAATGTTATTGAGTCATTGGGAAAGGCAGTCAGCAGCAAGGTGCACATTACTTTAGACACGTGGTCCAGCAACCATGGACAGGGCCGTTACATTTCCTTCATGGCACACTGGGTAACTCTGATTGCAGCTGGGAGGGATCCAGGACGGGGCTCTGTGCTGGAGCTTGTTCATCCACCACGCCTCCAGAAAGCTGCTTGTATGAGGTCTGTCTGCTCTACCACATCTTCCTCCTCTGTCTCTGGCGAAGTGGCAGTCAAAACCAAAGCGTGGCAGGGGCTACGCAATGGCTCAAGCAAAAAGATGCCATACTGTGCTTGAGCTGGTTTGTTCAGGGGACAGGAGCCACACCGGGCCATAAATTCTGTCAGCTCTGCAGGGGCAGGTGCAGAGATGGTTAACACCATGCCAGCTTCAGCTGGAAATGGTCGTCTGTGATAATGGCAGCAACCTTCTCTCCGCCCTACGCCTGGGTAAGTTGACGCATGTACCATGCCTAGCACACGTCCTAAATCTGGTGGTACAGCGTTTCCTAACCAGGTACCCAGGGCTGGCAGAGCTTCTCAGCCAGGCCAGAAAAGTCTGCAGCCACTTCAGATGGTCATTCCCAGCAAGTGTTCGCCTGGTCGCCTGGCAGAAATTCAAAGATAATTCCACCTTCCCACAAACCGTCTGATCTGTGACATGCCCACCAGGTGGAACTCGACATTAGCAATGCTGCAGCATCTGCACAAGCAGCAGAGGGCCACTAATGAGTACCTGAGTATGGCACAAGGACAGGTTCAGGTCAACTTGTTTTTTTTCCCATCGCAGTGGCTGATGATCAAGGATGCATGCACTGTACTGTCACCATTTGAGGAGGCAATGAGGATGGTGAGCAGGGACAGTGCATGCATCAGTGACACAATTCCTTTAGTGTTCCTGCTGGAGCGCACTCTGCAGGGAATTATAGATGTGGCACTAGAGGCAGAGCAGCAGGAGGAAGAGGAGGCCTTTCCTAGCTCTCAAGGCCCCAGTCTTTACACAGACAGCATTCCTGCGGGTCCTCAGATCAGACAGGAGGAGGATGAGGAGGAGGAGGTATATTTAAGTAGTGGAGGCATTGAAGGTGGGGATTCCTCAAGGGATAGTATTGTGTGCCCAGAAACCCAAGGACTAGTACGTGGCTGGGAGGAGGAAGTGCACGATGGGGTCATCCTCATTGACCAGGAAGACTCGGAAGCTAATGCCACCTCCAACCTACGCTGCATGGGCTCCCTTATCTTGCAAAGCCTGCTAAAGGACCCCAGGATTCGTGCTATCAAGGAGAGGGATCATTACTGGTTGGTAAGCCTTCTTGATCCACGATACAAGGGTAAAGTTGCAGCGCTCATCCTGCCCGCACAGAGGGAAGACCGGATGAAACAACTTGAGTACGCTCTAAAGCGACACTTGTGTAACACCTTTCCAGGCACTGGTAGGTTACCAAGTGATGACACACGTGCTTCTGAGGCTGCGGATGATCAGAGGAAGAGCGGTGAAGGCTTGACTGATGCCTTTTTAAATTTTTTTAGTCCACGACGCCCAGGGACGTCAAATGTAGGCACCCATTGCCAACGCCTTCACCATATGGTGCAGGACTACCTAGGGGCAAGGGCAGACCTGGATACCTTTACAGCAGATGATCCACTGGCTTACTGGGTGTTGAGATTGGATCACTGGCCAGAACTTAGCCAATATGCTATGCAGCTACTAGGTTGCCCTTCATCCAGCGTGCTTTCTGAAAGGACGTTCAGTGCCGCTGGAGGTTTTGTCACAGACAAAAGAGTGCGTCTGTCCATGTACAACAAAACACTATGAGGTTTTCGTTTGTTTCAATGGCCATTGCAACGTAAGCTCACTCGCCACTTCACGGCACCTCTTTGTAGAGTGACAACAGTTTTGCAGCCGTTCCTTTTTCCATGTTTTTGTGCCTTGAAGGGGCAAGTGAGCTTACGTTGCAATGGCCATTGAAACAAACTAAAACCTCAGTGTTTTGTTGTACATGGAAATACATAGAAACGAGCGCAGAGGACACCTTTTTTCTCTTGTTATGTTTTATACATATATATATTCATTCATTCATTCAGAGCGCCAAACTGATATTAGAAGCAACGGTCTACACTTCTAGGCTCAAAAAAGTAGCCAAAAGACCACATGCACAAAAAAATACCTAACAGCAAAAAGCACCCGTTAACAAAGTGATAAATAAATAGAAGCAGCTAAAATCATCATAATTTGGGTCCGCACAAACCAGCTCCCAGATGCGGAGGCGAGGTTCCCAACGTTTCGGCGAGGATTCACCTTTATCAAGGCTCCTAGATTCAAAGCAAATTTGTTAAGCTCTGGCCTACCATCCCCAGAATTCTTTGAATGCAATACATGGCCAGAGAATCATGGGAGTTGTAGATCAGAAATGGGGGGGGGGGGTTGGCAGTTATAGTATCCTTTTGCTACAAAGCACAGACCTCCTTTAGAAAAGAAGTAGGATTAACACAGAGACAGCAGATAGGTCAACAATGCCAAACTCTTGACTTTCTTTTTTTAATTAAATTTGTGTCAAGTTTCAAGATCCAAAATATTGAATATAATTCTAAATATAAACCCTTTGCGTTGTTTTTCCCATCGTCCCGCAAGCCTTGTAACTTGTCTGAGT
Organism: Leptobrachium leishanense; assembly: GCA_009667805.1. Classification (NCBI taxonomy): domain Eukaryota; kingdom Metazoa; phylum Chordata; class Amphibia; order Anura; family Megophryidae; genus Leptobrachium; species Leptobrachium leishanense. The sequence goes on from CM019068.1 coordinate 63,242,676, forward strand.
TGGAGCATCAAGGCTGGCCATCACTGGGCTAGGCATTATTTTAACCAATACGTTGCTGCTACTGGACTTGGTGACAATTTTAATGACTCTCCTGCGCTTTAAACTCTCCTGCGCTTCCTCCTTTTTTTAGAGTGAACTGGTTACATACAGGGGCTATCCAAATGAAGAGCATCACATCGTTACAGAAGATGACTATATCCTGGTTGTCAACCGAATACCATCTGGGAGAAAATTGTCATCTGCAGGTATGGCTTCTCAACATATGGATGATTTTATCTTCTGACACATGAGCCCTAACGTTATGAGTAACTATGGGTACCTGCTGGTAACTTTATAATACAGTGCATAAAAGATCACCACGGGGAGGTTTTCAGAAAGCGTCAGTGTTTTTCTAATGTTGCAAACACCGGCAGCAAGCCCTACACAAATTAAGGATCCAAAAGGACAAAGGTGAAGCTTCTCCTGCGGCTGTTCTGGAGTTTTTGCCTGTGAAGTGCCAGTGCTTATTGCCGTTTTGACAATTGTGTTTTTTGCTAGTGTTGGCAAACACTGTCGTTTTTTTTATTTTATTGTACATAATACAATTAGGAAGATAAACTTTTTAAGATCTCATATAACTTAAATTTTCACAAATGACTTGAATGTTCACAAATCTTTTCATTCTCCTATGATCCTGAGTTCACACCAACAACAAGCGACAAAACAAAGACACAGAAACTGACACCACAAAAAAAACACAACAGCACAGTATCTCTCCCGTCAACTCCGTCTATAGTTACTCCGTTCAGATAGGCGAGCCCAAGGACCTAAAGGACATCCATCCCACCCACCTATTTCGGTACATAATCATTAAATCGTGTAGTTTTGCAAACATTTCTTCATATTTACAAATCTTATTACTTCAGATATTGACCGTCTTTTAATCAACCCCCCCCCTTTTGTCTTTTGTGCAAATCCTCTGTTTTGATTTACTAGAAAATCTGCAAGTTCCTCAACTCTCTATTTTAATATATGATGAACGGTTCCTGTTTCTAATGGTGAAAAGTTAAAAAACAAAACCTGAATAATCGCTGCTCAAAACGAACATTTTAATCTAGCGGCATATTCTAAGGCTGTGGTTATTGTATTCATAGAAGATGTTGTGCGCGAGGAACCCGAATTTGGACGTACATAAAATTCCGCCATTTAAACACTAGTGTTACTGCTGCTTCCGCTCTGAACACAATAATAAAGTAAAACGAATGTCTTTGGAAAGGTTCGCCGAAGATGACTGGTAGTAAATGGGACAGCTGTGGCGTAAAGGAATATCGTCACTGTGAACATGCATTATTCCCCAGTTCCACAAAAGGTTGAAGAACCGACTGTGACTGAGGTCTGCAGATCTGAGACCTGTTTTCACAGCAATACCAGTGATTTAAGACGCGTGTCGGGATTACTCCTTGTCTACGTGTGCCTTACCTTCTACGTCTTTCCCAACCTGCTCAGAAATTCGCCTATTGTGCCCTAGGACCTCTTGCCCCATGTCTTTCTCCAGACTTTCTGTCCCATTTGAAAAAGCTTCTCCCCATAGCACAAGTTAAGAGCATAATGGAAAAATTTTTTTTAAGAATTTGATGGTTCAAGTGTGTAATTGATATTTTAATACTTTGTGCGTGGGGGGGTCTTCTGTAGAGCATGTGAAGAGTTTTATATGGGGCTCAAAGCGGGTTTTGTTTTAATTTTTATTTTTTTTGGTTTGTTTATTATTGAATCCTTAAGGCTAGGGTCAGACGAAAGCATTTTTCCCCGCGAATGTGAAAAAGTGCGTCCGAACGCATTGACGTATTTTTTCACGGAATGCGCAAAAACGGTCAGACGACGCGCATTTTCGGGCGTGATTTTGTACGGATCGTCAAAACTCTTTTTGTGTCTGGACGTTATGTAGGCTGGACATTAGCAGCGTCTGACATCTCCTAATCACGCAAACACGCCGCTATGCTGCAGCTGCGCACTCAGTACGTCAGTACTAGCGGTTCAGCGTTCTCAGAAAAATGCGTTCAAATTCCGCTTGCGTTGCACGGCCGGACTTTTGTGCGGCCGTACATGGTATATTGGCCGTCATTGCCCGTCATCTGCTGCTAGTGCGGCCGTAATTATGTGCGCCAGAACGCACGTTAAAAGTGCGCTGGTCTGACCCCAACCTTAATAAACCGCACACAAACAGCCCAGAAACTGTTAATAATTATTTTAATTTGGTAAACTTAAGCTCTTGCCTTGCGGGGTTTTTTCTTCTTCCTGTGCACACTTCAGTTTGTCCTGATATATTACACCTATTGTTTGTTTTTTTTTTTTGTTTTTTTTTCCCCTGAACGTCAATTCAAAAATAGCATTAGCAAAGGGCCTAGAAATAAAATTTCCAAAGATTAGCAGTCTGTGTTAAACGGTATAAGAAATAGACCGTTATTTGGTTTAATACAGACTAATAAAGTTTTGCATTTTTACTTCTAGACCATAGTGGCGCTATTGCTTCAGATATAGTACTGATTGTTACACGCCGGACACAGCATGTCTGTCGCGTTTCACAATGAAATTAAGGCCCCATTCACACTAAGCGATTTATTGCCCATATTTCCATACGATGTCGCTCCATGTAGCTTCTCCAATGCATTTCAATGGAGCTGTTCACATCTCCCAGCTCAATGTCGCCTGTAACTTGTCGCTCGTACATAACCCTTTTTCCGCGTATTTTGCGTGATTTTCCGCCTAGACATCAATGGTGTCGTGCAATATGACGCATAGCGGCAGTATTGTGTGATTTTCATGTTGCTCCGTGTGAATGGGGCCTAAAGGTTGTGCAGGTCAGGGGTCAGCACGCTTGGCCCTCAAACTACATCATGACGTTCAGTTGCTCATTAGTTTGGTAGAGAGTCATGGGAAATGTAGTTACAAAACCTCTGGAGGGACAAACGTTGCTGATCTCTTTGTAGATAAGTTGCAGCTTTACCTCTAGGGTATTGGTGTGTGAGAACTGGAGATGAAAACAGAACATGCACACATCTGACGATTTATGTCTGGGAGCTGCTAAGTAGTCACACAGGAGAAGTAGTAGTCACACACACACACATAGTGTAGGTGTGTGTGTGTTTTAAACGCCCTTTATTGAGCCGTCACATTAGTTGTTCCTTTAGATCTATTTAAAAAAAATATATATTCTCCCCAGATGTGTAAAATATATATATTTCCCCCCCCTTTACAAAAGAGAGATAATGATTTTTAAACCAGATCTTCCATCCATACTAAAGCAGAGCTGAACCAGATGACTGAACGCAAACTTGGGAAACAGCTGGCATTTTACAAGCCTATCCTGGCTCTAGTTCCCTAACACAGTAGCCTGTTAGAACAGGTCTCTGTATCAGACATATTATTTTTTTCCTCCACCCCCCCCCCTCCGAAATGTACTTTTTCCACACGGAATAACACCATTTTCTTCGTTACATAGGCTGCTCTCCTTGTTGTAATTAAGTGTGCAATGTTCTGTATGGGTTTGATGGAGTGACACCATCTGCTTCAAGAGACTGAAGGCGTTGGACCGGCACAGATGTTCTGGGTTGGGCTGCAATAATAATAATATGACACCAGACCTTCAGCTGCACAGTTTCCTTACTCCCTTGGCCCACGGTTGTCTACTGGAAAAACATCTCCAGCCGCCGTGCCAAACTCTAACATGAGGTTTCCTTACGGCTGGGACAATGTGTACATGTCCATGCGAGACCAATCATATACTGGGAACAAGAGAATTAAGGAGAATCACGTTATTATTTTTTATTATTGCTTTTGGTAACATGAGGATCCGAAATCTAACATACGCCTTCTTTCGCAGGAGATGACACAACGTAACATTATTTGAACACATAATGTTGCCTGCCAGATTTCACTTTATGGAGCTGCATAGCCTTGTTAACCTACTTCATCTGGAAGCGACAGTGTGATATCAGCGGCAGATCTGGCACGTTCTGTACCATGAATTAGCAACGTCTGATCTTGTTCCATTTAATTTTTTTTTTTTTTTTTTTTTTTGTTCTTGGCGGACATGCTAGTGTTTGTGTGTGATGTCCCCTCACTGCTGTGTAGTGTGCGCTGCAGGAGCGTACCTTTTGGGGACGCTGCTCTGTGTAGTGCGCACTGCAGGAGCGTACCCTTTTGGTATGTGCACTGTAGGAGAAGGTAGAAATAAAGCGGGCGATTCTGCTAAGGCTTGGGGCGAGAAGGGTTGGGATCAACTTATAGAGGGAAAATAAAGGGCTCTACTGTAAATCAGAAGTTCAGCTGCACTGTTTTCGCATTTTAAGGGAAGGAGTTGAGTTTGTTTTATTTTTTGTTTTCTCCAAGCCTTTTCAAGGTTTTTAAAGGACATGTGATGCGATTTTGTATTTGGTAAAATATATATTTATGGTACATATACCACCTTTTTTAGGGGGTGAGGTTAGCGAGACATTTGTTTTTATTTGTAAAAGCCATATAGAAACATTTAAATACGTAAAGGGAATCCACAAGGTAGCGGAAGGGAGTATATTTAAAAGGAAACAAAATAGCAAAACAAGAGGACATAGTCTTAGATTAGAGGGGCAAAGGTTTAAAAGTAACATCAGGAAGCATTATTTTACTGAGAGGGTGGTGGATGCATGGAACAGTCTTCCAGTAGAAGTGGTAGAGGCCAAAACTGTGATTGAATTTAAGCAGGCATGGGATAGGCATAAGGCTATCCTAAACAAAAGATAAATCCAGGTAAAGTATCCATGTAATTGGGCAGACTAGATGGGCCGAAAGGTTCTTATCTGCCGACATTTTTCTATGTTTCTATGTACAGCTTGGAAAAAATACGAGACAGAGGAGATATGATATATTGCCTCTGCCATAGAACGGAGAAAAAAAATACATTTCACATTTACTTTTTTTATCTTTACACATTACGGGCCATATTACATAGTTGGTGCTAACTTAACCAGAGCTGTTGTAAACTTACCAGAGCCATTATAGCCTATGGAGGTTTTAAGTTTACAACAGCTCTGGTTAAGTTAGCACCAACATTGTAATACTGCCCTACATGTTTGGTATCCTAGTAAAGACCAGACTCTGACCTTTCCAATAACACCTCATTTAATCTTGTGTGGTGTACAATTCAGAGATGCAGGTTTCAAAGTTCCACTGTCTTTCCTCACTGCAGTGCCACAGTCTAGGTTGTCAATGAAACAATGCGTTGCATCATCAGCTCCACACTTGCTGGCAGTGTGGGAAATGGGAAGGTGAGTTAGTGCAGTATCATTGTTCAGTTTATAATTGTAAACTGAGTCATGCTGTTTAGAAAACAATGAAAAATTATTTTTACATAAATTTAGCCTGATTTGTTTGCTTAATCTGGCTTTTCCAATGATACGTCATGTGTCTAGCCCCTAGGGCTCCAGAGCTAGAGTGGTCTAAATCAGTGTTTCTCAACTCGTATCCTCAGGAACCACTCACAGGCCTTGTTTGTGGGATATCCAAAGCTCAGCACAGGTGATCTAATTAGCTGCTCAGTGATTGCAGTATTCAGTCTGCATTTCCCCAAGGTGATCTGCAAAATCTGGCCTGTAGTGGGTCCCGAGGACTGGAGTTGAGAAACCCTGGTCTAAATGATTGTCCCGTTGTACAGCGCTACGGAACTTGTTAGCACTTTATAAAAACTTGTAACTGTAAATTGTAAAAATAAAAATCCTATTTTTTTTTTTTTTGTTCTAGCAAGGCACCCCCTTGTGGCAGGCGCCTATAGGCACATGTCTACTCTGCCTAGTTAGAAATCTGGCTCTGCCTCCCCAGATGATTTGTAACTACATCTCCTATGTTGCTCAAGCACTCATTAGGTTGGCTGACGCTTGTGGGAAATGTCGTGCCAAAACATCTGGAGGGCCAAGCTTGCTGGCCCTTGCTTTAGAAAGTTTTGGGGTTTTGCCTGTTCATGTTTTAATAAGTAATCGTGATTTTTGGCCAAACTGGACATCCTGTTTCACAACACATATTTCTGTTGACTTCCTTAATCTTGCATCGTTTCTTCGTTTTCAAATCGCTGTGAAATGCAGATATACGAGAAAAAGGCTTTTCTAAGAACCTTGCTTTAAATCTTCATATTTTCGTTCTGCCTTTGTGGGATCGTTTGATCTCGATGCCCTACTGCGTTATGTGAGCACCTCCTAGTGTTAAATACCGCTCATTTGTGGATCACTTCTTTAGGGATAGACCGATATGGTTTTTTCCAGGCCGATACCAATTATCGTCCGTCTCTCTGGCCGATAACCGATATCAGGGGCCGATATTCTGTGCACTTAAATTTTTGAAAACGAACGCCATTTCACACAAATCTGGTATAAACTGAACATGTTTATTCATATTTTAAACATTAAATTAGGGGGTCGACCAACCCTGCATGCAGATCTCGGAGAGAGCAGGGTAAGACCCGGTCACCGGCCTGAAAAAAAGTTTACTGTGTGTTCAACTGTAGATCGCTAGCTGGCTGTCTGTTCCGTTTTAAGTAATTACAACCAGGTTGTGCTGCTGAGTGCTCTGCTCCCTTCACTAGCCCCACGCAGTCACTGTCTGTCACGCACTAACCAACCCCACTAGCTGCAGCAGCACCCCCTCCTTCCTCAGCTCCATCTTTAAAGCCCTGTTGCTCCGTCCACTGACTCCATCCATAATGAGCAGTTACGACCCGGGACACAGCACTGCAACCCAGAGCTCAGCCTGACCTGAAGCCCCCTTAAACACAGCCCTGCCTGAAGTTCAACCTGTAGCAGGTGAAGAAAAAATGGCCCACAACCATGGTCCTCCAGATGTTTTAAAACTATTCTTCCCTCAAGGCATTCCCTATACAGGAGATGCAGGGATTCGTTGGACCCCTGTATCTCTGGTACCGTACAGTCAGGTCCAGAAATATTGGGACATCAACACAATTCTAACATATTTGGCTCTATACACCACCACAATGGAGTTGGAATGAAACAAACACAATGTGCTTTAACTGCAGACTGTCAGCTTTTTAATTTGAGGGTATGTACATCCAACTCAGGTGAACGGTGTAGGACTTACAGCAGTTTGCAGATGTGTCTCCCACTTGTTAAGGGACCAAAGGTAATGGGACAGAATAATAATCATAAATCAAACTTTCCCTTCTTAATACTTGGTTGCAAATCCTTTGCAGTCAATCACAGCCTGAAGTCTGGAACGCATAGACATCAGAAGACGCTGGGTTTCATCCCTGGTGATGCTCTGCCAGGCCTCTACTGCAACTGTCTTCTACTGCAACCTGCTTGTTCCTGGGGCATTTTCCCTTCAGTTTTGTCTTCAGCAAGTGAAATGCATGCTAATGGGATTCGGGTCAGGTGATTGACTTGGCCATTGCATAACATTCCACTTCTGTCCCTTCAAAAACTCTTTGGTTGCTTTTGCAGTATGCTTTGGGTCATTGTCCATCTGCACTGTGAAGCGCCGTCCAATGAGTTCTGCAGCATTTGGCTGAATGTGAGCAGATAATATTGCCTGAAACACTTCAGAATTCATCCTGCTGCTTTTGTCAGCAGTCACATCATCAATAAATACAAGAGAACCAGTTCCATTGGCAGCCATACATGCCCACGCCATGACACTACCACCACCATGCTTCACTGATGTGGTATGCTTAGGATCATGAGCAGTTCCTTTCCTTCTCCATACTCTTCTCTTCCCATCACTCTGGTACAAGTTGATCTTGGTCTCATCTGTCCATAGGATCTTGTTCCAGAACTGGGACTGCTTTGTTAGGTGTTGTTTGGCAAACTCTAATCTGGCCTTCCTGTTTTTGAGGCTCACCAATAGTTTACATCTTGTGGTGAACCCTCTGTATTCACTCTGAAGTCGTCTTCTCTTGATTGTTGACTTTGACACACATACACCTACCTCCTGGAGAGTGTTCTTGATCTGGCCAACTGTTGTGAAGGATGTTTTCACCGGGGAAAGAATTCTTCAGGCATCCACCAGTTATTTTCTGTGGTCTCCCGGGTCTTATGGTGTTGCTGAGCTCACCGGTGCGTTCCTTCTTTTTGAGAATGTTCCACACAGTTGTTTTGGCCACGCCTAATGTTCTTGCAATCTCTCTGGGTTTGTTTTGTTTCTTCAGCCTAATGATGGCTTGCTTCAGTGATAGTGACAGCTCTTTGGATCTCATCTTGAGAGTTGACAGCAACAGATTCCAAATGCAAATGGCACACTTGAAATGAACTCTGGGCCTTTTATCTGCACATTGTAATTGGGGTAATGAGGGAATATCACACACCTGCCATGGGACAGCTGAGAAGCAAATTGTCCCATTACCTTTGGTCCCTTAACAAGTGGGAGGCACATCTGCAAACTGCTGTAAGTCCTACACCGTTCACCTGAGTTGGAGGTGCATACCCTCAAATTAAAGCTGACAGTCTGCAGTTAAAGCACATTGTGTTTGTTTCATTCCATCTCCATTGTGGTGGTTTATAGATCCAAAGATGTTAGAATTGTGTCTGTCCCAATATTTCTGGACCTGACTGTATATCCTGTAGCACAGACTGCAAAATTTCTGCTCGCAAATGGCGAGTGGAAATTGGCTGCGGGCGAGTGGGGCGCATTGAGTCGGGCCCGTGGGATGCTGGGACCCAGATCAGTGGTCCACTGCCTTGCTTCTCAGGTCCGGTATCGGACTCTTCGCGTACGAATCCGGAGCTGATCGATCGTGGCTGCCCCCTCCCGTGCGGCCTGTGAGGTCTGCGGGGTCACTTGCCCACCCACGTGATTAGTCGCACACACTGCTGCGAGTCGGTGACGCATCACGTGTGTGTGTCAGGTGATGCGCGGGAGGGGCGGCACCAACAGCAGTCGTGCTGCAGCACCTCTGAATTGGTAGGTGATTGCTGAAGCGGGGGGAAGGGAGATGAATGAGGGGGGAAAAGAATGAGAATGGGGGGAAGAAAAAGGTAAAAAGAATGAGAAGGGGGGGTGAGGCAGTGGAGCTCTGATACGCTCCTACACACTGCACATCATTGTGAACTATGGCTGTGATGCTCTAAGTGTATCAGAGCACCACAGCAATAAAACTCGCAGTAATGTGCTGTGTGTGTGTGTGTATGTGAATTTTATTACTGTGAAGCTCTGATACGCTCATACACACGGCACATTGCTGTATCACAGCAATAAAACTCACACTCATACACACTGCACATTACTGTGGAGCTCTGTGATACAGTAATGTGCGGTGTGTATGAGCGAATCACAGAGCTTCAAAACAATAAAACTCACAGTAATGTGCAGTGTGTATGAGCGTGAGTTTTATTGCTGTTGAGCTCTGCGATACTCTCATACATGCCACACATTATTTTTCTTTGTTTAAACTGCTGTATGTTAATGATGATTAAATTAATAATTTAAGAGTGTTTAGGGGCAGATTTAAAGGTAAGGGTTGGGTCGGGTGGGGCAACTAGTGGCGAGTAACTCAGAAGGCCTGGCTAGTAGCTCAGGACCTGAAATTTTGAGCCGTGCTATAGCCGGTGTCCGCTACCTCACCTCTCCAGATGATGTTTTAGAACTGCATCGCCCTTGATGCTCAGCTACGCTTTAGTTTGGTAGAACCTCATGGGAAATTTAGTTCCAAAATATCATGAGATGGGAGTTTGCGGACACCAGCTATAGGACATACAGTTTGATACAGGGGTCCAAACAAGCCCTGCATCTCCTGTATAGGGGCTTCCCTCGCATCTTGCCAGGCATTCCCATGTTCTGTTCTCATGTGCACTTCGTGTGTCGTGGCTCAGTGAGCCGCTTTGGCCAAGTGGCGGTAAAAGTCAGATACCAATTATTGGTAATCGGCAAAGCCAATAATCTGTATATCCCCATTTAATATAACCCACATAAACAGTTTACGTGCCCTAACACTGTAGATTATTATTGTGTTTAGCTCTAGTGTTTATAGCCTTTTTTATTTTTTGAGGGATGTGGTTGGAATTATGTGGGGTTTTTATTAAAAATTGACAGGATCTAAAAGAGGGGGTTGGGGGCAGCTTTCTTCCTGTGTATAAAATTGGAGTTTCTAGGCAAGCGCCTAGGCTGTAAAGTGAGAAGCCGGTCCGGAGTGAAAATATACACAAACCTTTAGGGCCCTGTTCCATAGTTGTTGAACTAGAGGAGATGTTACACATAACGTCTCCTGTAGTTATCTTATCAAGTGGAATTGTTATTCCATTCTTGCTGCAAACTGGATTTGCAGCTCCAATGTAGCGATTCCCTGCGTGAGGTTACTGTAAATTAATGTTGCTTATACTTGGTATGGCAGCCTTTGAGCGCACACCGCGTAGAAACGCAAGCTATTCCAAAGTAGACTGCGCTTCCACCTGGGATACTGTATGTCACTGAGAAATGACATCTCCTCGAAGCTGGTATTAAGTGATTTTTGCATTTGCAAAATCACATAAAACTCTATGGGGACCCCCCCCCCAAGAAAAATTCTGTGCGACCTGCCGCTTCCTGTTGCTGGCAGCAGAGAGAGACCTAGGAACAACTTGTTCTTGGTCTAACTACGTGATTCTGTGAAAGTGCGCACGTGGCCTGGAATGTGCAGGTCTCCATGGAGTCCTGTGGGCTCCATGGGTCTGGTAGACTTTTACTTCGTTCCGGGGCCAGGTGCTAACGAAGCGGCTACCCTGGAATATGTACATTAGACTGGAAAATCTGCAGGCACAGATTTTCTTACTTACCCATTCAATTTTACCCGCAACAGATGGCAAAGGGCCCATAATCTAAATTGGGGATAAGTGCTTACATCTTTATAATAAATGTGGAAACGGAGCTAATTCACATCTTGTTGTTTACTGTTCCGGTTGATTGTGTTTCAATGGATATATTTATGTAGTTTTTTTTTTTCTGTTTCAGGTCCTAAGCCCGTGGTGTTTTTGCAGCACGGCCTGCTGGCTGACGGAAGTAACTGGGTCTCCAACCTCGCAAATAACAGCTTGGGATTCATCCTGGCGGATGCTGGATATGATGTTTGGATGGGAAATAGTAGAGGAAACACTTGGTCCAGGAAGCACAAGACATTGTCACCCGACCAGGAAGAGTTTTGGGCTTTCAGGTAATCGGATAGCCATGAACTATTGAACACCTGACTGGAGGATTGAGAATATGGTCAATGGGTTTTTACTTTCGTTCAGAAAAGATGTTAAAGATTCTGGCGAAAGAAACCAAAGAAACGAGTCTGTTTGCATACACCTTAGCACGTGCGCTTTTAAAAATTATTTTAGAATATTTTATAAATGCTTGTCACATTCAGGAGCCAGGTACCCTCTGGCTCCTAAATTTCAGGGTTATGCTGTGGTTGCAATATATTTGTGAGGTGGGGCAATGTGTGAACTGGGGAAATACATACATGTATGTGTAATATGTATGCATGAGCTGGAGGCGTTTTATATGAGGTCTGTTCTTATTGAAAAGCGGTCACATGACATTAAACAAAAGACTCAGTATGGGTGAGTAATTGAAAAAGGTATCAGTACTCGGTCTTAAAAAAGTGGTGTCGGTGCATCCCTAGCTGTAACCAGTTGCATAAACCTCTGCTAAATAAGCAATCTAGTATGGCTTGGCATTGATTGGAGGGTTCTGTGTGAAAACAGACCCAGGATGCGAAAAAATGGGAAATTACAGACGTCATTTGCATGTCTTACCCAGAGTTCCGTGCTGCATATGGGGAATGTAGCACATGAGCTCTGTGATGCAGTTCTCTGAATTGCTGGAATGTGCAAATGACTTCTGCAGTAGTAAACTTTATTATTTGCGGTGTGGAGGCTTTTAATTATTATTTTATTTATTTTGCCCTCCACCACAATAAAATAGATCTCTCGCTTCTGTCACGTCCAAAATGTTTAAGCTCCCAAACTCTGCATGCGGAATCCTATAACCTCTTGGGATTTCTCATTTGAGCAAGATAACTGCTGGTCTTTGTGATTGTGTATAAAAATTTGTATAAAAAAATATTCTACACTAAAAATTAAAATGGCTTAATAATCTCTGGGTTAAACACAACCCAAAATTATTTTTATACACTTCATCATGTTCTCTTTGATGCTGATAACTTTTTCCTGTAATTTGACTGAATATAGCGAGTTTGAAATGTTCAGATCATATCTGGAACGTGCCAATACTTAAGAGGTGTCATTTTTAGTCGTACGGAATCTTTCTTTTTTGCATTAACCATTTCGTTTTGGCTTCGGTCAGTTATGATGAAATGGCACAGCAAGATCTGCCAGCGGTTATCAACTTCATCCTGCAGAAAACCGGGCAGGAACAGCTCTACTATGTTGGCCATTCCCAAGGAACCCTCATTGGTATGTGACCAGGGAACCTGTACTGTTGTCTTCTGATTAGTTTTGATGCAGGTAAAAGTATTGTTTTTACATGCATATAATATATTTTTTTTTTTTTAGGTTTTATAGCTTTTTCAAGCATGCCAGAAATTGCCAAAAAAATAAAGATGTTTTTTGATTTGGGCCCGGTGGTTTCGGCCAAGTTTTCCGTCAGTCCTTTGGTAAAAATGTCTCTTATCCCAGAGTTCCTTGTCAAGGTAGGTTATTGTATAATTCTATACATGTTTAGGTTAAGTTTTAACGAACTCCTTGGCACTATTCAGTGCCTGGTGCTAAAACGGTGAGGCTAACAGGGAAAACCTGCACCTAAAAGTTTCCCCTTAGCGTCCCCATTTTAGCACATATTACAGGGCAGGTGCTAAAATCTGCCACCTGGGTAGAGTAGAGGTAACATCACTGCCCTATAACCGTGGAGACTGTGGAGACACAGGTTCAATCCCAGCAAGAGCACCTCTCCAGTAAGTGTCCTTGGACAAGACCCCTAACGGTACATACTCGCCACCCAGGACATACTTGAAAACGAGCGAAATCTTAATGTATCCTTTCTAGTAAAATCCTTTCTCAAAAAAATAAAAATAATAATTCCTCCGTCTGCACTGTATTGCAGAACAACCCTCCTGGATACTCACAATCACCGATGCGCTAACAGATTTTGTTTTAATTTTTTTGGTAAAACCCGTTAGCGTTCGGCATGTAATGTGAGGTGCATATGTAAAAAGGCACTTAACCTAACACTCACATCTGAGCACTAGCGTTAATAATGTAATATTATATAGAGATATATAGATACAGCAGCCACTCGAGATACTTGGTTCCAGCCTAACAATATGGTCCTCTAAGGTAAAACAGACGCACACTTGAAGTTGTGCGTATGAGAGGTCTTTTTATTCCACCATAAACAAGCGCCACACTTGGTTTTGAATGTTTTTTTTTTTCCTCTCTTGCAATAAACACAATACTAGCTCAATTAGATCACTTACTATAGATACAGTGATCCTGACTACCCAGGTAATCTAATCTAATAAAAGAAAACCACAACTTTTCCTAGAAGTGTTACTACTCTCAGCAGTCTGATTTTTTTAAAACCCTTCTGTCCAGGAGTCAGCAGCCTGAGAATTTACCTGTTGCTTAATTATTTGGCAACAAGTGTGTGAGAGGATAGAGGCCATGCAGGATTCTGGATCCTAAATATCTTCCCCTGATTACTCTCCCAGACATTCTGTTGCCCAACCCAAGCATTCTGTCACAATATACATGCAGAAAGGGAGAGGCTGCACTCAACCCTAACATGTATTTCTTGGTCTCAGTAGCACCCATGTACAAAACACAACAAACAAGGTACTTTCTTGTATGATATATATATATATATATATATATATATATATATATATACAGTTGTGTTCAAAATTATTCAACCCCCACTGAAATTGAGTGTTTTGGCCAGTATGACATTGATTTTGATCATTCAGTCATCTTGCTTACAATTAAATCAAAGAGGCACGTGTAGGTCAGACAAATATAACATAACATTTATAATGAAATAACCACAAATGTCTTTTCTGTGCTCACATCATTATCAGTTTTATTCAACCCCCAAGTGACATTCAATCTTAGTACTTAGTACAACATCCTTTTACAGTTATAACAGCTTTTAAACGTGAAGCATAGCTTGATACAAGTGTCTTGCAGCGATCTACGGGTATCTTCGCCCATTCGTCATGGGCAAAAGCCTCCAGTTCAGTCACATTCTTAGGCTTGCGCACTGCAACTGCTTTCTTTAAGTCCCACCAGAGGTTCTCAATCGGATTTAAATCAGATGACTGCGATGGCCACTCCAAAATGTTCCAGCCTTTAATCTGCAACCATGCTCTAGTGGACTTGGAGGTATGCTTGGGATCATTGTCCTGTTGAAAAGTCCAACGTCTCCCAAGCCTCAGGTTTGTGACGGACTGCATCACATTGTCATCCAATATCTCCTGGTACTGAAGAGAATTCATGGTACCTTGCACACGCTGAAGCTTCCCTGTACCTGCAGAAGCAAAACAGCCCCAAAGCATGATTGACCCCCCGCCATGCTTCACAGTAGGCAAGGTGTTCTTTTCTTCATAGGCCTTGTTCTTTCTCCTCCAAACATAGCGTTGATCCATGGGCCCAAACAGTTCTAATTTTGTTTCATCAGTCCACAGAACACTATCCCAAAACTTCTGTGGTTTGTCCACATGACTTTTGGCATACTGCAGTCGACTCTTCTTATTCTTTGGAGACAGCAAGGGGGTGCGCCTGGGAGTTCTGGCATGGAGGCCTTCATTACGCAGTGTGCGCCGTATTGTCTGAGCTGAAACTTCAGTACCCACATCGGACAAATCTTTTCTCAGTTCCTCAGCAGTCACACGGGGACTTTTCTCCACTCTACGCTTCAGGTAGCGCACAGCAGTCGAAGTCAGCATCTTCTTTCTGCCACAACCAGGTAGCATTTCAACAGTGCCCTTTGCCTTGAATTTGCGAATGATGCTTCCTATGGTCTCTCTTGGTATGTTTAACATCTTTGCAATCTTCTTATAGCCATTGCCCTTCCTGTGAAGAGTAATCACCTCTTCTCTTGTCTTCCTGGACCATTCTCTTGACTTCACCAAGTTTGTAACCACACCAGTAAATGTCTAGAAGGAGCTGAGTATCACAGTCATTTTAAAGCTGCCTAATTGGTGCTTATTATGCTTTATTGCTGCTCCGTGACATCCACAGGTGTTTTCAATACTTGATTGAAAACACTTGAATGAACCTCTGTTCTTCAGAGTTGTAGTCTTTAAGGGGTTGAATAATTGTGTCAATGAAGAATTCACAAAAGAAACCTTTACTACTGTATTACAAAACCAATTGATGTCATTTTAGTTGCATATGGTTCTTTAAAAAGTCCTTGTAGGATTTCATTCTGAATACAATTACAAATGTACACTAAATTCCCTAAAACCCTTTACAGCATTGGGGGTTGAATAATTTTGAACACAACTGTATATATATATATATATACAATTTTCTTTCAGCAGCATCCTAGTGATGGTTAACTTCACTTGTGGGACTAAGTAATATATTTGGTTTAATTGATTTCTAGTTTCTTGCTCCCAGGACACTATTCTCTTAAAGATTAAAAAATGTTTTTATTAACCGCTTCGCTGCGGAGGACGCGCTCGGCGTGTCCAGCCGCAGGGAGCGTAGGCTTCGGAGGACGCGCTCAGCGCATCCTCCCTTTGCAGCCAGCGATCTGCCGGATTCTGGCAGATCGCTATGCCCCCCCGGTGCGGGCTGACATCCTTGATGTCTGCCCAGCATTGGACACTGATTAGATGTCATTGCGCCGTGCGGATGACATCTAATCAGCCCCCCCCCCTGCCATTGCGCGGAAGGGGGGGTCCTCTCTCCCTCCCGATCAGCTTGGGCACGGTCAAAAGCCAGGCTCTGTTTGGAAGGGCACAGCCTGCCCTTCAAAGCGGTGGATGGCTTTAACCCCCTGGGGGCTGGATCACGATTTGGCACCAAGAAGCGCCGTATCGTGGTCCCCTCCCGGCGCTGGACGACATCTTGTATGTCGGTCAAGCTTCCAGGATCTCCCCCTGACTACTGACGTCATCACGCATAGCGCAATGACATCAGTTCTGGAGTTAACCCCTAGCTGCCACCAATGGCGGAGATGGGGGTTCTTTGGAACCCCCTATCTCCTGATCTACAGCTAGTGGTTAATGTTTGGGATCATTAGAACGGCCAGAGCATGGCCTTAACATAGTCATGTTTGGTATCAATGGTAACTGTAAAGAAAAGAAAAATGAAAAGAAAAAAAAATCTAAACTTTTTGCTTTTAATTAATGCAGCAATATTGTTGCCAACGATTTTTTTTATGGGGTGCGTTTGTTAAAAATCATGTAATTTTCCCCCAAAAAAATGTAACTAGTCCCCATTTCTAATTTTTTTTTTTTTTCAACAAGCGCAACTCATAGAAAATATAAGCACAAACGCTCGCATGATAAAATGTGGAAAAAAAAAACACTTTACACGCTGTAAATTATTGAAAATTCTAATTTTATTGCATTTTTTGTTATATTCAGGCAGGACATGATGTATACATATAAAAATGATTATATCGTTCTTTCCGGCAGATTTATAATATATGTCTGGGTCATATAATGAAACGTGGCTTCAAAACGCATTTAAACATGATGAGCAAAAGTGGTTAAAAATGAGCTCAGCACACAGGTGTGAAATGGCTCAGCAGCGAAAGGGTTAATTGTGTTTTTTTTAAAAAAAAAATTATTTGTTTAACCCTTTCAATGCGGAGGACGCGCTCAGCGCGTCCTCCGCATTCCCGCTGCTGTGCGGAGGACGCGCTGAGCGCGTCCTCCCATTGGGGTCAGCGTTCGGCCGGGTTCCGGCCGATCGCTGGCCCCCCCGGTGCGGGCTGACATCTTCGATGTCAGCCGCG
The DNA here is from genome assembly GCA_009667805.1 of Leptobrachium leishanense. Taxonomy (NCBI): domain Eukaryota; kingdom Metazoa; phylum Chordata; class Amphibia; order Anura; family Megophryidae; genus Leptobrachium; species Leptobrachium leishanense. Next base: position 63,259,572 of record CM019068.1, read on the forward strand.
CATCCGGGACCACAGCCGCCGGAATTAGGTGTCATCGCGGCAGCGCGATGACACCTAATTCAGGCGCCCCCCCGCATGTGCGGAGGAGGCGCCTGAAAGGGAGGGGGGAGGTCCTTCGGACCTCTCTCCCTCCCGATCGGCGGCTCTGCGGGGGTTAACCCAGGCATCATTTGGAAGGGCACAGCCTGCCCTTCCAAATGATGCCTGGCATTAACCCCTGGGGAGCTGGATCGCGAATCGGCGCTGAAAAGCGCCGGTTCGCGATCCTTTCCCGGAGCTGGCCGACATCTTGGATGTCGGCCAAGCCTCCGGGAACTCCCCCTGAGGACTGGCGTCATCGTGCGTAGCACGATGACGCCAGTCCTGGACTTAACCCCTAACTGCCACCAACTGTGGAGATAGGGAGTTCCAATGAACTCCCTATCTCCCGATCCGTGGCAGTTAGGGGTTAATGTTTGGTATGGTTGGATCGGCCAGAGCATGGCCGTTCCAATGATACCAAACATGAAAGTGAAAAAAGTTTTAAAAAAAAAAAAAAAATTAAATTAAAAATAAAAATATATTTTAAAAAAAAAATTATAAAAAAAAAATAAACATTTTTTTTTTTCTTTTTTTTGGTTTGTTAGTGTAGCAATATTGTTCCCATTGCAATTATAATGTGAACAATGATGCTGCACTAACGATTTTTGTATGCGGTGCGTTTGTTAAAAATCGCGTAATTTTCCCCCAAAAAAATGTAACGAGACCCCATCTCTAATTTTTTTAACAAGCGCACCCCATACAAAATATAACCGCAATTGCTCGCATGTTAAAATGTGAAAAAAAAACACTTTACACGTTGTAAATTATTGAAAATTCATATTTTATTGCATTTTTTGTTATATTCAGGCAGGACATGATGTATACATATAAAAATGATTATATCGTTCTTTCCGGCAGATTTATAATATATGTCTGGGTCATATAATGAAACGTGGCTTCAAAACGCATTTAAACATGATGAGCAAAAGTGGTTAAAAATGAGCTCAGCACACAGGTGTGAAATGGCTCAGCAGCGAAAGGGTTAATTGTGGTTTTTTTTTTAAAAAAAAAATTATTTGTTTAACCCTTTCAATGCGGAGGACGCGCTCAGCGCGTCCTCCGCATTCCCGCTGCTGTGCGGAGGACGCGCTGAGCGCGTCCTCCCATTGGGGTCAGCGTTCGGCCGGGTTCCGGCCGATCGCTGGCCCCCCCGGTGCGGGCTGACATCTTCGATGTCAGCCGCGCATCCGGGACCACAGCCGCCGGAATTAGGTGTCATCGCGGCAGCGCGATGACACCTAATTCAGGCGCCCCCCCGCATGTGCGGAGGAGGCGCCTGAAAGGGAGGGGGGAGGTCCTTCGGACCTCTCTCCCTCCCGATCGGCGGCTCTGCGGGGGTTAACCCAGGCATCATTTGGAAGGGCACAGCCTGCCCTTCCAAATGATGCCTGGCATTAACCCCTGGGGAGCTGGATCGCGAATCGGCGCTGAAAAGCGCCGGTTCGCGATCCTTTCCCGGAGCTGGCCGACATCTTGGATGTCGGCCAAGCCTCCGGGAACTCCCCCTGAGGACTGGCGTCATCGTGCGTAGCACGATGACGCCAGTCCTGGACTTAACCCCTAACTGCCACCAACTGTGGAGATAGGGAGTTCCAATGAACTCCCTATCTCCCGATCCGTGGCAGTTAGGGGTTAATGTTTGGTATGGTTGGATCGGCCAGAGCATGGCCGTTCCAATGATACCAAACATGAAAGTGAAAAAAGTTTTAAAAAAAAAAAAAAAATTAAATTAAAAATAAAAATATATTTTAAAAAAAAAATTATAAAAAAAAAATAAACATTTTTTTTTCTTTTTTTTGGTTTGTTAGTGTAGCAATATTGTTCCCATTGCAATTATAATGTGAACAATGATGCTGCACTAACGATTTTTGTATGCGGTGCGTTTGTTAAAAATCGCGTAATTTTCCCCCAAAAAAAAGTAACGAGACCCCATCTCTAATTTTTTTAACAAGCGCACCCCATACAAAATATAACCGCAATTGCTCGCATGTTAAAATGTGAAAAAAAAACACTTTACACGTTGTAAATTATTGAAAATTCATATTTTATTGCATTTTTTGTAATAATATACAGACATGACATAACGTATACATATAATAATGACATATTATGAATCTACTGAGTCTGACGGAAAGAACGATATATAATATGTCTGGGTCATATACTAAAATAAGCCTTAAAAACACGTTTAAACATGATGAGCAAAACCGGTAAAAATGACCTCAGCACAGAGGCGGGAAAAGCCTCAGCAGCGAAAGGGTTAATAATGGTTCTTGCCTATTTTTCATTTATGGATCAGTATCTGCAAAATATTCCTGATAACACTTTAGATATGTTTGTTCAGTGTGATCTATGTTCCTTTTTAAAATAATGGATTTCTTGGGTCAGTGGAAGAAAAAACGAGTGTGGAGTTGGATGGAAAACGTACGTAATAAAGTGCAGGACCTTGTTTGATAGTTATCTATTCAACCGTGTAGAATATATAAATGGTTCACTATAATTTAGAGTTTTTGCCCTTGTAACAATCCTCTACGTTCAACAATGCTCAGCTAGCAAACCTCAGTTCTTCATTATTCATCAGTATTGTGAAACTGACAAAAGTAACGTTCACGAATATTAAATTCTGCACTGTCTAGGTTCTCACTGAAGGCTTTTTCATTTTCAGGAAATTTTTGGCAAAAAGGAATTTCTTCCTCAGTCGTCTTGGATCCAGTGGCTTGCCACCCACTTCTGTGCCCACGTGGTAACTGACGAGCTGTGCAGCAATATTTTCTTTGTGCTTTGTGGCTTCAACGAGAAGAACCTGAACATTGTGTGTATAATCCAATGTCTGCTTTTATAACCCATCCATTAAATGCTGTGTGAATTAAGAACATGGGCCTATATTAAAAGCCACTTCTCTTAAAGTTTGATAATGGGCTCATGCCAAGGGCCCTTGTCTGTCTCTGCCGTTAAGATAATTGCTCTCTATGCTTTGCCGACCTTTCTTTGCATATTTCAATTAACTGCTCCTATACTTGGTATAGGAGTCATAACGGCTTGGAGCGAGCTATTCCAAAATTTTCAGCAAAGAACACCAGAATGATACTTAGGGCCCAGAGCCTGGTGTTATTTCCTAATGTAGCGCTAAAACGGGGAGGCTAAGGGGGAAAATCTGCACCTGCAGGTTTCCCTGTAACTTCCCCATTTTAGTGTGAGATTCCGGGGACAGGCGTCACCTCGCCCGGGAAAGCAGCGCTAACCGCTGGGATACTTGTGGTTGTGCTTCGCTGCCGCAAGTATCACTCCTGGAGTCAGTAGGATTCCGTGGAGTTT
>CM019068.1:63263067-63512913 GCA_009667805.1 Leptobrachium leishanense
AAATAGCCTAAAATATATTGTCATTTCACTAAATTCCAAAAAAAGTCCACCAAAATATTCAGCTCCAGGCCCATAGAGATCTTAATCCGGCCCTGGTCAAATCCTCTGTAATGCTCCTAGCCCGCGTCCACAGAACAATCAGCGCTGAAAGATCCGCAATGCGCTGTCAAAACACCCGAGCCTGTTCACACCTGAAAATCCAGTTCACAGTCTAGAGATCCAAGACAACTGGAGGGCCAACGATGCTGACCTGATTTATAGCATAACAATTTTTTGCCCAATACTTTAATCTTTTGTGGTTCTATATTCTATGGATTATGGGGGGAAAAAAAATACTATTAATCGAGAATGGAGAGATGGAGAAGAGGTTACCACATTTTTCTAAAGAAATAAGCAATTTAAAAAGAAAAATTTAGGTAAAGTTACTCGTTTTCTTATACATTGCGTTTCATGAATGATGTTACTATGAAATTTGTATAAAAACACAGTACTTGCTACTAGGTTGGGAAATGAGAGCAATGACAGCGGTGTTGTTCTCTGTATACAATACTTTATTTTTACATTTTAAAACTTTGCAATGGTCGGTTCTTTTCGGTGACACCTCACTTGTACTTGTGGGTCTCCAGATGTGGATATACAGGGGACAAATCCTCTGTAACGCTCCTAGCCCGCAGCCACAGAAGAATCAGCGCTGAAAGATCCGCAATGCGCTGTCAAAACACCCGAGCCTGTTCACACCTGAAAATCCAGTGCTGCCCTGCGGTTTGCCCAGTGGTAGTGAATACCCGGCTTTGAACAATCACGCACACGTGCTGAGGTCATGTTCTGCATGGCCTTGCACTTTGTTGTGTTGCTCTGTGAGAAGCCTGCCGTCAATCCGTCTGCGGTGTTGCCAAAGCCTCCGGCCGTGCCCTCTGCCTTCCAGAGTCCCCTTGCGTTTCTGCCAGCCTCCGTTACCAGCTCATGTGCTCCTGCCTGTATACAGCCAGCTCTTTTCCTGACCTGCCCGTCTGCTGTCTCGTGCCTGTTGGGAGTCCCGGTGTGCGACTTTCGTTTCTGCCAGCCCCTGTTACCAGCCTGTTTGCTCCTACCTTTATTCAGTTCCCCTGGATGATTTCATGAAAGCTAAATGATGCCTCAGCATCCCAAAGACTGTCCACTAGACGGTGGTTTAAATCTGTTGCCCAGCTGCTTGCGGATGACAGTGGCTTCATCACCTTCGTATTGTGGCGAGTGTGCTTGCAACTGCTTGTAAATGGTTTTCCAGCATTTCTCCAATCCTTTTCTAAAAGAATCGCATTTCATGCAGTCCAGTCTCTTCCCAATCTCCACGTTAATATATTCTAGAAGATTGTGCCAATCCTGCACCTGCCCGAGTTCTTTGCCAAGAACATTCTTCACCATGGTGTTCATATGCATGGTAGTGGAGTCCAACTGCATGTCAGAGACTTTGCCTCTCAGTGAACTCTTTGTTTTGGGAATGAGGGCATGGCCATCCACACTTCCATGTTGGGACTTCACATCTGCACTCACTGAGGAACGTCTATGATTTTGATGTCTGATTTTGGGCCTAACCTTTTCGTAGTGATTATAGGAGCTGCTGGTACATGCGTACTGTAAGGTGAGAGGAGCATCTGGTGAGGACGATTTACTGGGTGCGCAGGTCTGTATGGAAGAAAAAAGAGCTGGCTGCATGCTTCCAGTATTCATACCATACAGTTGATCTTCATGCTGACCCAGTAATGAAAGCTTCTGAGAGGACTGTAGAGAATTCTTCCACGGAGTCCCATGTGTTCTTGGATGAGGAACTGGTTCCTTAGATACAGTGAATTCTGGTGTCTTTGCACTCTGTATAATAAATGGTCTTGCCAATTGACCGGGATCTGAAATTGAGGCAAATCTCTCCTCCAATTTGTTTACTCGGCGTTCGATGAGTTCCATTGCTTCCTTATCTGTCCCCTGTTGTTCCAGTAGACTCAGACGCTGTCCTACGGAGTCCAAGACTTCCAATGGCGCACAATCTGTCAGTTTCTCTAGGTTCTGATCCACAATCATAACTGTGTCTTTGAGGAGGTTAATCTCATGCAGAAGATGCTGGAACTGAGAGATCGCCTCTGACACACTGCGTTCATTTTCCTCAATCTTTCTTTTTAGAGTCGCGATCTGATGGGTATAACCACCAGGGCAATCGAGCATTCGTTGTTCCTCTTCAAGGTTCGACAGTTGTGGCTCGACGGGCGGGTTATCCAATGCGGCCATTTCTCTTTCGAGCCCCTGGATCTTCATGTCCATGTGATGGTAACTGCTTGGCAGCTTGCCTTTATTCTTACGTTCTTCACTTTGTTTGTAGAATTGGCTGATTACCTCATTGACATCAGCTTTAATATGCTGAATATTAAAATTCTTCAGCAAAGCATGAAGTAGAGTGTGCAGAGCACCGCTATTCACAGTCCCTGTTCCTGGATCACCTGTAACCAAATTGGCCAAGTCGTAAAGACTTAACGAAGGCATTGCTAGTTTGTCTGACAAATCTGTGCAAACTAAGGGTTTAGCCTCAGCAGTGCTGTGTTCTATACTCAGTTTCCTGGTTGCTGATTGGCTGCTCAGTCTTTCCCATTGTTTATGTCATAGCAGATGTGTGACATTCATGGTTTCTAGGCAACTGCACTCATAACACTTCAAGAAAAGTAGACAACAGATATCTCATGTAGCCCATCATGGTGTAGTATTCAAATACTTGGACACTTGTGGTGAATACTTCATTTGGAACTATACCTGCTCAGTCTTCCCCATTGTTTATGTCATAGCAGATGTGTGACATTCATGGTTTCTAGGCAACTGCACTCATAACACTGTCAGTATATGAGATCATCACCATCATTATTAGCTTGATATTCACAGTACCAAGGAAAGTACAAAGTTAAGCACCGTACACAGACTTACAGTAACAGACGCAACAAAAACATCAATGAAAATGTTTAAAGAAACACAACAAAACGAAAAACAAGTTTCTTTTTTTATGTAATTAGCTGAAACAAATTACTCAATCATACAAGAAATATCTAATTTATTTTCTAAACTAATACCATGTTAAAAAAAGCTGTTAATTTACCAGTTAATGTATATCCACACTTAGTATCTGAAGATATTCAGATGTGTGTTTTCTCATATTTAATAGTATTTTGATTCTGTGTTGAGACAGAAATTAAAGGTTTTTGGTCGTACCAAAGAAATAGCAGAAATCTGCTAGTATCAATGAAGTGGAATCAGGCTGGAAGATGGTCGCTATTATGAGCCAAGCGTCCATCTTGTTCAGAATATTGGTTCACTTGCAAATAGCTAGATAGATTTCAATAGACACTAGAATGAAGCTTACATAGAATCTTAGGAATGTGGTAGATTAACAGAGAAGCAATTAAACGAAGGGAAGATCCGGCCAGCTCTTGGCACGGAGAGACAGGATGACAAATGGATACTGCAAAGTCACTGAGGCCTGCAGAGAGACAAAGAGAGCGTAGAAACCAGACCATGCTTTATCTGTAACAAATAAACATAGCCTTTAGGGAGGTGGGCACAGCCCGGATTGAGTGCGGCAGCAAATCACAAACTGTCAGACTAACATGAAGTTTGCCAATTTACGGTCAATGTATGGAATGCCTTTGTACTAACAATGGGAGGTATTAACCCACGTGGGGTGGAATAAAGTGTCACCGGGAGGTAGACTAATTGGGATGTACTAAATTATGTATTCGGGTATAAGACCCCTCGTCGGGGGGAGAACGGGGCTCACTCTTTGCGATTCAATCCTGTGTGAGCAATTGTGTGACGACACAATAAAGTTTGCCTTTCCTGAAGAGACTCGTGTTCAGACAATCCTTGCTCGTGTCCGGTCCGGCACCGTCCTGAAGTGAACCTTGTGATTCCGGTTACATTTCTTGGGGGCTCTATATCCGGAATACGGGCCCTTGCCGGCACGGCAATGGCTGCTGAACACTGTAGCGGTTGACTGCAGGTGCGAGTGATCCCGTCGGTTGGGCGTCCGTTGAAGGTGAGCTGACATCTGCAGGCGCCAAGCAGGATTTCCTGTTCAGTGGACCTCGTCTCATCCCAAACGGACCCCCGGCCCAGGAAGCTGGGACACCACCGAGTCTGAGGAAACAGCGAGCAGCGCGGCGATAGGTAAAGTGTCTTTTATGTTTGTATGTGTATCAGAGATACCGGTATAAAGGGAAACGTCTGACCGAAAGTCGGATAAGGAGACCCGCGGCCATGGTCTCGTTGACAAACTGAGCCCGCCGCCGAAAGCACGGACAAGCAAAAGAGCCAGAGTGGCTAGCGCGTGTCTGGACCCGGGGGATCAGATGTTAACTAAAGGGTAGTTCTGTAAGAGAGGGAGAAAGTAGCCACGTGGAGTTGCATAGTCATAGTCAGTGTTTGTAAACAGAGCTTCTGCACGTGGATCAGGAAATGAGGAGGGATTTCCGTGACTGGGCTGAGAGCCCTGAGTCAGTGCTAGTGTGTACGTCGTGTAGTGAAGAGGGCCAATTGAGGTCAGAGGTAGCTGCAGAGGTAGTGGTGCCGGGTGGGTAGATTGCCCATAGGCAAATTGGAATTGCAGACGGGAGTGTTGTTATAGAACGGGGTGCACATAGTCACAAGCAGGCAAGAGTTAGAGTTCAATTAACGGGGTATAAGGAGCCAAAAGGAGGGATGGTGTGCCCTCGGCTAGTAGAAAGAGTTGAATTGTTTATGTTTTGTTTTGTGCTGAAAGTATCTGGTACAGTACGTGCTGTGAGTGATTTGAGTGCTGTGAGTGAACGAGCGCCTACTCGCCCTGCGAGAAAGCAAACTTGAGAGTGGACTCCCAAGGTACGTTTCCGGCTCAGGTGACTGCAGTCCGGCTACTGACGGAGGAAGCGGGTCAGACACGTGAGAATTGTTGGCTGAAGTACCAGACTGTAGATTCTAATTGTCATTGCTAAAAAGTAATATCTGTGTTATAAAAAGGGTTACTGTTATTTTTAAGGGAAACAATGGGTAACGGGTCATCCAAGCCCAAGAAGGTAAAGGAGGGTGAGACGCCCCTAGGGTATATGGTGCGGAATTTTGAAGCGTTATATACAACGCATGATTATGGTGTGGAGTTAACTAAGGAGAAGCTGACATTAATGTGTACAATCGTATGGCCACTGTTAGTTCCAGAGTGGCCAGAGCAGGGGTCGATGGACCCAGAGCTAATACAGAGAGTGCATTCCCAAATTACTGGGAAATGCGGACATCCTGAGCAGTACCCGTATATAGATATATGGAGATACTGTGTAAAAGATAAAAGTCATTTTATAATGATGGCGGGACAACACAAGAAGCAGGTACCCCCAAATAATAAAGAGAAAGAGAGATCGGTGTTGGTAGAACACCCAGAGTAGGGTGATTCTTTGCCCCCGCCATACCCGTCATGTTACGGGCAGCTAGAGAAGCTTTGAGTGCCGCGATTGCGCGGGCGGAGAGGGGGGAGCAGGCAGCTGCTACTTCCCGGCCGGCTCCCTTCGCCTCGTCACGCGGGGTTGTGGAAGAAGACCAGGGGACGGCGGGTGGTGGAGACAGAGAGGCCCCACTGGGTAAAATTGAGATGCCCGATGGGAGCGTATATAAATTAGTAGCCCAGGAGGATAGCGATAATGAGAGTGAAGATGAGAAACAGGGGTCTACCACTCGCGCAGCGAATAATATATATAAACCCCGTGAGGCATATCAGCATAATCCCTATAAAAGTAAGATGCAATTGCCCCTACGAGAAGTGCCAGGTCCTTTACTGGCAAATGGAGCTCCTGGGCCAGTGCAATACACATATGTCCCATTCACGACAACGGATCTCTTTAACTGGAAAACACACACACCACTGTTCTCCACTAATCCCGCAGCAGTGGCCAGTATGATAGAGTCAGTCATGCTCACACATAACCCCACATGGGCAGATTGTCAGCAATTAATGTTGACAATGTTTACCACTGAGGAAAGAGCCCGGATAAACAGTAGCGCGCAAAAGATTTTACTCGCCCAAGCCGTAACAGACGCTAAGCCCCAGCCAGAAGCGTGGGCAGAGGAACACTACCCCAAAACAGATCCCAAGTGGCCGTACAGCACCGCAGAGGGTATTGCCCACTTGCAGACGTACAGAACAGCGGTAATAATGGGTGTTAAAGCGGGAGGGAATAAACCCACAAACATGGGAAAAATAGCTGACGTGGTACAGGAAGCTAAAGTGTCTCCAAGCACATTTCTGGAAAGATTACTAGATGCATATAGGATGTATAGTCCTATTGATCCGGAGGCAGCGGAGAATCAGAGGTTAATTAATTCTTCGTTTGTGGGACAGTCACAGAGGGATATACGGAATAAAATACAGAGATTAGATGGGTTTTTGGGAAAAGGTATTAGCGAATTGGTAGAAATTGCTAATAAAGTGTTTCATAACCGGGATCTAGAGGAGAAGCGGGAAGAGATAAAGAGACAGAGAGGGCACACAGGTGTTGTAGGTTATATGGGAAATGGTGGAGGAAGAGGTGCCCCGGACAGAGGGAGAGCAAGGGGAAGGGGGCTAGAGGAAGAGGTAGGGGAGCCCCTAGGGAACCCCTGGGACCCAACCAGTGCGCCTGGTGCCGGGGTGAAGGTCACTGGAAAAACGACTGTCCTGCATTTTTGGCTAAGTTTGGGGGACAAGGGGAGGTTGGGGAATCAGGAGGTCAAGCCACCTATGGTCAGGTAACAAACGGCAGATATGAGAGAAGTGAGGGTGCCGAGCAGGGTTTGTGGGATTGGCGGGAACGTCATTTGAAGGGCAGGATGCATATTGACAAGGACCTGGGCCCATCCCGCTCGGTAACCACGAGCCCACGGTCACTATGAGAGTGGGAAATAGAGATTAAATTTTTATGGTTGACACCGGTGCCGAATATTCTGTTGTAACTCAGCAAATTGCACACCCCCAATGGGAAATGAAGTCGATATTATGGGAGCAATGGGAGTGTCTGCTAAGTACCCTTTCCTTGCTTCTCAAAAATGTAGTGTGGGTGGGCATAATGTTGAACATGAATTTTTGTATATGCCTGAATGTCCCATCCAGCTCCTGGGGCGGGATATCCTTTGCAAATTGCAAGCCCAAATTACGTTCCTTCCCGGGGGACACGCTCAATTAGACCTGCCTGAGAGTGGCAGCTCTGCTCAGCAGTACAGCCCAGCCAGCCAGCACCCCCAACCTGTGAAAATTGCAGTAATTATGCCAAGAGAGGAAGAATGGTGCACAGCACCAACCCCGCCGGCAAGCCCGGACCCGCACACACTACTCCTCAAAATTCCTGGGGTGTGGGCGGAGGAAAATCCGCCCGGACTAGCTGTAAATATTCCCCCAGTGTACGTCGATTTAAAACCTTTCTTCGTTTGTGGGACAGCCTGTGGCTTTAAGACAATATAATATCCCACAAAAAGCCAAGCAGAATATCCAGACACATTTACAGAGACTTAAAGACCATGGCATATTAAAATTTTGCGTGTCACCGTGGAACACACCCCTGTTGCCAGTACTGAAAGAGGGCACACAAGAGTACCGCCCAGTCCAAGATTTACGAGCTGTTAACGAAGCCACAGTAACCCTACACCCTGTGGTTCCTAATCCATACAATTTGCTGGCGTTAATTCCCGGAGATACGAAATATTACACGGTGCTTGAATTAAAAGACGCTTTCTTTTGCATCCGCCTGGCTCCAGCAAGCCAGCCCCTTTTTGCATTTCAGTGGGAAGAGTCCATCACGGGGGCGCGCCATCAAATGACCTGGACACGCCTCCCTCAAGGATTCAAGAACTCGCCCACGATTTTCTGATGCGCGCTCAGCCAAGATCTCCTCTCCTTCAATGCTCAGCCAGACAAAGTTGTCTTGTTACAATATGTAGATGATTTATTACTGGCTTCTCCCACAGAAAAAGACTGTTTATCTGCCACAAAAGCCCTGCTACATCTACTATGCCAAGCAGGATACAGAGTATCAAGAAAGAAAGCACAAATATGCAAAGAAAGTGTAAAGTACCTAGGTTTCCAATTAACAGGTACCAAGCGTGCATTGGGGGCAGAAAGAAAAGAAGCAGTATGCCGAATACCCCAACCAAAGACCAGGAGACAAGTCCGTGAGTCTCTGGGAGCTGCAGGCTTCTGCCGCCTGTGGATCCCCAACTTCGCAGATATTGCCAAACCCCTTCATCAAGCCACAAAGGGGGGAGAACAGGACCCCTTCCACTGAGAAGAAGAACAAACAGCAGCTTTCCTAAAATTAAAGACACTGTTAATGGAAGCTCCTGCACTGGGACTGCCAGATCACAGCAAGCCCTTCCAGCTGTAGGTGCATGAACACAATCAAACAGCAACGGGAATGCTGATCCAAAGGTTTGGCTCATGGCTAAGGCCTGTGGCCTATCTCTCCAAGCATCTTGATCCAGTGGCCTGCGGCCTACCCCCATGTCTAAAAGCCGTGGAAGCCACCGCAATGCTGATAGCAGAAGCAGACAAGCTGACCCTTGGACAAGTTCTTCATGTCAAGGTGCCCCATGCTGTCAAGGCCCTGCTGGATGTGAAAGGAAGCTACTGGTTTAGCAACAGCCGGATGACGAAGTACCAAGCCATGATGTGTGAGAATCCACGGGTTCATTTGGACCTCATCGCTACCTTGAACCCTGCTACTTTACTGCCTGACTGCGAAGAGGATCCAGATCATGAATGCCTCCAAGTCATGGAAGAAGTGTTCAGTAGCAGGCCAGATTTGAAAGACGTACCCCTAGACAAATACGATCTACAGCTATTCACCGATGGTAGCAGTTACATGGATGATGGGAAGAAAGTCTCCGGCTATGCAGTAGTCTCAGCAGAAGAAATTATCGAAGCAAATCCTCTACCAGGCCATACATCTGCACAACTGGCTGAAATAACAGCTCTAACCAGAGCTCTAGAAATCTCCGAAGGCAAAAGAGTAAATATCTACACTGATTCCAAGTACGCCTTCATGACAGTCCATGCACATGGTGCACTCTACAAAGAAAGAGGCCTACTTACTTCCTCAGGACAACAAATCAAGTATGCAGCTGAAATCAAGGCCCTCCTAGAAGCTGTATGGAAACCAAGCGCTGTCAGTATCATGCACTGTCGTGGCCACCAAAAGGGTCATGATGAAATCCCAAAAGGCAACAGGCGTGCTGACCAGGCTGCAAAGGCGGCTGCAAAACCACTGCTAACAATTGATCAAGCCAAAGTCCTAGTCTGCAAGCAAGAGCCTCAACCCTCCATGCCAAACTACGAATTCTACATGAACTGGAGAAGATTTGAACCCAAAGGCGAGTTCATTGAAATAATATTGCACAAATGGCAAGATGATTACGAACTATTAGAACTTAATCATGATTATATCCAATGGCTTTTCCCAACTCAGACTCAAGGCCGAAATTTCTATTCCACTCCTCTGAACCCGCAAGAGACACGCCTAATGATTAACACCTCAGAAGTTCAGCAAAGATTACACAGAGCCTACAAAATGATGCTGAAATTCTTCGGCGTAAAAATAATGGGGGAGTGTGGAGAAGACACAAAAGTAACCGAAGTTGAACGAGCAGAAAATTTCGCCTCACGTTTTGAAAATTTGACAACCAACCCTCATAATAATCTACGGATTACACGAATACTGCTAAGTCTGGGAGAATTGGGAGCAGAAGAATACCAAGCCCCGTTGGTGAGGTTCTTCCTCAAGGAGATCCTTATCAAGAACAGACTGCCAAGAATGAAGAAAAGTGCAATGAACTTTTTCATACCAGCAGTAAGAGATTCACAAGACAGACAAGACCTGCTGTTCTTCGCATGGCGATATTATTTCCCAAAAGAAGAATTTGTCTGGGGAAACCATGGAGAATTGGCACGATACAAAGCAAAACCAGTGGTGGCTGCACTTCTACCGGCACCATTGAGTGAATGGACACCTGTGTATTCAGAGAAAGAAAAGAAATGGATGTCGGGAGAACAAGGCGAATATGGAGAAGACGGATGGTACCAGCTGAAGAATGGACAAATAGTCCTCCCAGCAACATTGGCCCCTGAAATTGTAAGAACACTCCACGCAAGTACCCATGGAGGGAAAGAAATGATGGAACAGCAACTAGAGCCACATTTTTACGTACCCGGACTGTCAGTAGTCTGCAAAGCAATAGCCCAGCAGTGCGTGACATGTGCCAAGAACAACCCGAGAACAGGCCCATCTCAACCTCCAGTTAAGCAGCCAATCGGGCTATCCCCAATGGCATCGCTACAAATAGACTTTACAGTGTTACCGCCCTGCAAAGGATACAAATACCTACTGGTAATGGTGTGTACTCTGACAGGATGGGTGGAAGCTTTCCCAACAAGAGCTGAAAAGACTGTGGAAGTGGTGAAGAGTCTGATGAAAGAAATAATACCACGCTATGGACTTCCTCTCGAGATAGGGTCGGACAATGGCCCTGCATTCATACAGAACTGTTTACAACAGCTTGCCCGTCTGTTGGGCATCACCTGGAAGTTACATACTGCCTACAGGCCCCAAAGCTCGGGAAAAGTCGAGAGAATGAACCGTACCCTAAAGACTCTGATGTCCAAATTGTGCCAAGAGACGTCGCTAGGCTGGTTGGATGTGCTGCCGATAGTCCTCTTGCACATTAGGTGCAGGCCAACCCCCCAATTAAAGCTAAGTCCATACGAACTCATGTTTGGACGGCCTACCCCTCTGATTAATGGACTAAGGGGGGACCTTCGGGCATTGGGAGAAACTAAACTAAATGATCAGGTTGTACTGTTGGGTAAATCAATGCAGAAATTGAATACTTGGGTGGGAGATAACATACCTCACTTTCTATATCCCCCACTGCACAAGTATTGTCCAGGTTATTCAGTATGGGTGAAAGAGTGGAAAAATTACCCACTAGGCCCAAAGTGGAGAGGTCCTTACCTTGTCCTGTTATCAACCCCTACAGCAGTAAAGGTTGCCGAGGTGGTCCCGTGGATACATCACTCCAGATTGAAAGTAGCTGCAGCCAATCCTGAACCAGTATGGAAGGTCGTCGCCAACGAGACCAATCCGCTGAGGCTAAAGCTGACACAGACCACAGTCATGAGCACCTGAATGATCCAACTGAAGACACCCAAATGATTCCACAAGTGGGTGTCTTGATGGACACAAGTCCTGACTATCCACCAACGGGGGATACCCCAAGGGTACTTTTTAGGGGCCCAGCCCCCACCCCTGATCATCCAGAAATGTCCTTTGTTTTTGAAATTCCGGTGGGGAGGGATTGGGTTTATGTAACTGTGAAAAGAATTGCCCAAGGGATTTTGACATTTGGGGCATTTGTGGTACTGATTTTGTATCTTGCAAATTTGATTTATGGACTCTCGCATGGAGCATGCCCCAGGTGCCCAAGCACTGCCGGGAAAGTGGATATTTCCCATATCTGGAATGGTACGCACCCGGTGATGGAGAATCGTACTATGTGGAGACAAAAACGAGAAGCGACATCTGAGATTTTGCCAAGAGGACACTTACTTGTGCAATTTAAATATGACTATGCTAAAAAGTCTGGCCAGACCTGCTTCCACGGTACCAGCTTCGCTTCCAGACCTGCTTCCATGGTACCAGCTCCGCTTCCAGACCTGCTTCCACGGTACCAGCTCCGCTTCCAGACCTGCTTCCACGGTACCAGCTCCGCTTCCAGGCCTACTTCCACGGTACCAGTTCTATCTTCAGGCTTGCTACCACAGTGCCAGTTTCCTCTCCAGGCTTGCCTCACGGTGCCAGCTCCATCTACAGGCTTGCTTCCACGGTACCAGCTCCATCTACAGGCTTGCTTCCACAGTACCAGCTCCATCTACAGGCTTGCTTCCACAGCACCAGTTCCATCTCCAGGCTTGCTTCCACGGCACCAGCTCCATCTCCAGGCTTGCTTCCATACCCATGGTACCAGTTCCAGATCCTATCTTCAAGTCAAATTCATCTACCCTGGTCTATTTCAAAGATTACAACTCATGTTATTTACCCCTACAATCCTTCGTTCTGGACTTTACTCTTGTCAAAGAAATCTTGCGTTACCTTTTGTTCTGGACTTATATTTTGTTCCATCCAGTAAATGCTCAACTGATCATACATCTCCTGGTCTCCTTCTTCGGCTTGCATACACACAACACTACACAGGGGTCATAGCCTCTGCCCTTACACACATGTTCTAAAATCCTCACATATAAGGGTCTGGTAGTTCTGCCAATATATATTTTCCCACAAGGGTATACAAGAGCATAAATAACATCTTTCTTTCGAATGACACAAAATAATCCGTTTGATCTTAAAATCCCCTTTATGGTCAAAGGTTGGAAAGAAGCTTTTTTTCAAAGATAGCTTTTTGCATGCAGAACAGGACCCACATCTATAGAAACCTTCTTTGATGGGTATAGTTTTGAAACTGTTTTTATCTTGATGAGTGTAACTCCTAATAATCTGTTGCTTAATTGTTTTGGCACCTCTGTTAATGATAGTTGGTTTTACATCTAAAATTTCTCGGAGTACCGGATCTTCCATCAGGATATGCCAGTGTCTCCTTATTGATTGGTTAATAACACGTGTCTGGCTATTAAAATTATAAATAACTGAAACCAAAGAATTATCTCTTTCTTTATACTGCTTATATTGAATAAGAGTTTTTCTATCCGTGTCTCAAATATCTTTAAAAACTTCTAATAGAGCCTCTTCTTTATATCCTTTCTCTTTAAACGCCCCCAGCATATCACCCGCTTGGGCTTCAAAAATTTCATCCTCTGTACAGTTCCTCTTGAGTCTAGTTAGTTGACTTCTAGGTACACTCTTCAACCAGGCCGGAGCGTGACAGCTCGTAGATTCGATAAAATTGTTCACGTCTACGGGTTTAAAATAAGTTTTCGTTCTAATAGTCCCTTCTCTAATATAAATTGTTAGATCAAGGAAATTGACTGCTTCTGCGCTGAACTGCAAATCCAACTTAATTCCCCAATCGTTCTGATTCAATGTATTATGGAAGGAGTTTAAACTTTCGGCATCCCCTTTCCAGATTATGAACAAATCATCGATGCATCTCTTATAGAGAATCAGGTTCCGCACCCAACCACCCGAACCCCCGACCACCGAGACTCCCAGTGTGCCATAAAGAGGTTCGCGTAGCTGGGCGCGAAACGAGTCCCCATCGCTGTTCCCGTGCATTGCATGTAGAAGCAATCATCAAACGAGAAATAATTATTCTCTAGGATAAACAATATACCTTCCATGATAAACTCATTTTGTTCTTCAGGGTAAAATTGGTGCTGAGTTAAGTGGTGGTGAACCGCCTGGCACTCTTATAAACTGTGAGTGTGCTATATTTTGAATATATCTACATACTGCCACACTGGTTTATACCTCTGCTGTGCTTCGCTCTTGTGAGGTCAATTTGTGATTTTTCAAATTGTGGAGATTGAACTACTGGAAAAGAATAAGTCCATCTGTACTGTATAAACATAAGATATTTGATGTTTTATTCTATATACCTAGGTGCTGACAACTAGGGAAAGGTTTTTTTGCCTTGAGGAGGAGTGCTGTTCTTCCACCTTGCTTCACTTTCCAAATATCTCATGTAGCCCATCATGGCGTAGTATTCAAATACCTTGGACACTTGTTTGGAACTATACCTGTTCCTCTATGCCCCACAACATTTTTAAAGTGAATTCACCGACCAGGATTTCCACCAATAGAGAGCAGAGAATGGATTGCAAGATGTGCTTTATAAACCATTAGTCTATGGTCCAGCCCAGAAATACTATATTAGGTTTATTAAGTGTAACAAAAACAAAGTTGAACTTAATGGATCAGTGTTTTTCTCAGTCAATAACCAGTTACATGTATAATATTAATGTGTTACAGTACGTTTACTCTATGTTAATATTCTGTGATGCTGGCTGTGTCTCTAATACCCCAATGGGGAAAAATAAATAAGAGAAAAAAAATAGTGTTTCAATATATTACTTTGAAGAATAAGTCGGCCATACATCGTGTCCAAGTGGGCCAGGAAAGTCATTGCTATATAAAATAATGCAATAATAGATTTTATCTGGAATGCCATTGAAAAATGTTAAGTCCCTACTACAATCTTCGCGCAAACGTTAGCGCCTGCTCAAAAACGCATCAACGCGAGGGGCAAAACCCTTTGCGCAGAACATCGTATTAGAAAGTCAGCGCAATAAACGCGCGCAGTCATCAAACGCGGGTGAACCTTCGCGAACCCTTTGCGAACTTGTACTGTACTGTGCGCGTCCTATACTTAACATTGTGAGCGCAAATGCGTTTGTGCGCTGGTACACGGATGCAGTGGCGTAGCGTGGGTTGTCAGTGCCCGGGGCAAGGCAAGAATTGTGCGCCCCCCAACCTGTGGACACGGTAACACACCAAGATTCCCTTCCACCAGTATAGTATTGACCCCCTTACCCCACAAGCACATGTATTGTATATTAACAAAATACTTATATATAATAAAAAAATGAAACACACATGCCCCCATGCTATGCCACTGCTACCAGTCACCCTGTCCCAGTATACCCTAGCATAGTTACACAGTCACTCTCTCTCTCAGTACACCAAGTCACCCTCTCCTTTCAAGTACACCAGTCACTGTCAGTACCAACTTTCTCCCAATACCCCCAGTCACTCTCTCGTCAAGTACCCAAGTCACTCTCTCTCTCTCCAGTACCACCTCCAATCACTCACTTCCTCCCAGTACCCCAATCACTTCCTCCCAGTACCCCCAGTCACTCTCTCAGTACCCCCAGTCACTCTCTCTCACTCTTTCTCTCTCCAAGTACCCCCACTTTCTCCCAGTACCCCCAGTCACTCACTCTCTCTCTCTCCCAGTATCCCCAGTCATTCTCTCCCTGAACCTCCATTCACCCTCTCCCTGTACCCCCAGTACCCCCACACTGTGTGTTGGTCACGCTGCTCTGGTGTCACACAGTGTCGCCTACCTGTGTGGAGTTGCTGGTGGCCCAGGGGTGAGCTGTCCAGGAGGCTTAGTGGAGATCGGATTTTAAATGTGCTGCAAGGCAGGCCCCTCCCTCCTTCCCGTTCAACAGCTGCATGGCAGCCAGCGGCAGGGGGACTGGAACAGGGTTTCAAGGGGGGCTGACAAGCATGGTACAGGGTGTTCTGTTGAATAATCCCGCGCTGCTTCACATGACTCATGTCAGTGTTAAGGAGGAGTCATGACAGTACCAGAATTTTCTGTCCTGGTCCTCCCTTCTGGACGCTGAGTGCTAAGTCACCGCCGGCATGGAAAAACTGTCGTACACCTTGATAATCCCTGCTGGAAAATATTAGTGGTTCAAATTTCTTTTGATTGCGCCCGGGGCGACCGCTCCCGAGGCCCCCCACGCTACGCCACTCATCCTACGCATACCCAAACAATAAAATGGAGAAGTTGTGGGTGTTTTTATTATTGCTGCAGCATGTATACTCAGATTGATTTTGGCAGGCGCAAAAACTTAACGTGAGATAATTGTGGTTCTTAATTCTGATTTGCTGAATCACATGAAAAAACAGTCCGCACACCGATTTGTGCGCACAACGTTAATGCGCGTGCGTTTTTGCGGTCCATTTTACGCGCGTTATTGCTCGACGGATGAAAAAATGCACAAGGATTGTAATACGAGCGTTGATTTACGCGCTTTAATATTTAACGCTTTGCGCACAAATTCACGTGCTGCGCGAGCGTTTTAATGCAAAGACTGTAATAGGACCCTAGAGTTTTCTATTGATTTTGGCCAGGAAGCTGCCAAGACATTTGATTGTGCATAATGACTAAAAATACTTACAAAATCTTTAACATTGACGTCTACCTCATGTCGTATCAACAAACGTATCAACCTCTCATTCTGCTTGGATTTTGAAAGCAGTATTTAAAAATAAAAGAAAGACGAAGTTAGAATAAAAGACCAAAGATTAAATATATATTTAAGGTTAAAATTATTGGAGGAAGTAGAGACTCAGAAGTCAAGACAGATGATACAACCATTTTCATCAACTTACAGGCACTTAGGATACTCTTAGGCCGGGGTCAGACAAGCGTTTTGCAGAGTGGAAGGAACGGCCGTGAGAGTGGACGTTCCTTCCACTCTAACGCCCGTCTGGACACCTCACTGAGCGCAGTTAGTTCGCTCAGCGCTGCAAGGCTCGACCCTCCTATGGAGTACAGCCACTGTAGCGCACGCAATTTGTGTGGCTGGCCCGTTGAAGCGGCACAACGCTGCTACAGACGCTGGGAGACACGTCAGTACAGGCGCACATAGTGCCCTCGTCTAACCCTGGCCTTAACCATCACATTAAGCTCATGCATCATCATTTTGGTTTGAGGCATAACCATATTTCCTGGGCTATGGACAACGAGGCAGAGTATATTGGAGTGTTACATTGTCATCCTGTTGATTTTTCCCAAATGAATGTTTACTTTGCAATTCCAACAATAGCTAATAAATGCTTTTGGCAAGGATTGCAGAAGACAGCATCCAAACTGCATGGGTGGCTACATGTTTTTAGACCCTTACATCCTTGAAACTTTCATGAGACCTCTGTTTTCATGTCCTATGAATATTCGTAGCGGTCCCTACTCTTATATTAATTTATACAATGTTATCAAAAACAATATAACATTTCTGTGGCTCTAAAGATCTAAGACAACATTGAAACATACACTCAAATTAAGAGCTCTGCCTTTACATATAGCCAAAGCAGTGACGTGCGGTGAGGTCAGTGGCTGGTGAGGCACTGTCTAGTATCAGAGCCAGATATATACAGGGTTACGCAGTCGCAATTTACGCATTTGATTATCGTTATATAGGAGAATAGAGTTTCACTATTTATAAAGTAAAGTTCGCAATTATTTTTTTTACAGATCTAAGAGCATGCACCTACAATACTGACCAATAGAGGGCGATATTACAACTCTTACTTTACTTTAAAGTTTGCAATTTTTTTTTACAGATCTAAGAACATGCACTTACAATACTGACAAATAGAGGGCGCTATTACACACATGCTGACTGCTGAGCTCTGCCTGCCCACCCCATGACACACATGTCACATGACTGCCCTGTGTCAATCAATCAATGGGGAGCTCTGCCTCCCATGGGGGGCGTTTTTTTTAAAAAAAAGAATTGCTTGAGACCAATGGAGCTTTCCCAATTGGCTCAAGCTTTCAATTGCTCTCAGTGCCTTTGGAGGCACTGAAGTGCGTAGAAAAAGGAAGACAAGCCAGCTTGAGCTACGCAATTAGTGTAGCATTCAGCTGCGCAAATTGCGTATGCTAGGCTGGCTCAGTGCAGCCCCTGCTGTCTGTGTAGTGAATCACACACACACAGCAGCCGGCAAACTGAAAGTGCAGGGGGAAAAAAAGCGGAGGACAGAGAAGTACAGTGAGGGAGCGTGGAGAGGTGAGTAGGAGAAATTTTTTCAATAAATAACATTTTATTTACAGTTTAAATATACACACATGTCATTACAGCACATTGAGCAAATTATTTTCCGGAATGGCAGGGGAGGCCCTGCCTCCCCTGACTGCACGTCCCTGAGCCAAAGCATATCCATGTCTCAATATTAATAAGATAGACCTGTACTCACCATGAGAAGATATCCAAGAAGCAACACTGGCATTAAGATAATAATTAGCAAGTAGTCCAGAAACGTAAACCTCCTTCGCACTGCATAGTGCAAACACATTCTGTCTTTCTAAAACAGAAAAGGCAACAAAAAAATGCCCCCTCGCCCTTGTTTGCCACTTTAAAATGTAATATACTGTTATATTACTAATGATGCATAGGCCTGGCTTGAAAATAATTAAACAAAGCTTAAAAGTACTCCAGAACGTGAATATATGCGTGTATATATATATATATACACAGTATTTTTTACACAGTATTTTTCTATCTGTAGTGTTCTAGACCACTGACTACTGCTAGTCATTAAATTCTAAACTTTGCACAGAAAAGGATCATAAAAAGGGAGGTATTTTGGAATGACAATCAAATATGTCCAAGCCGGAGTTCAGCAACCTTGGCCCTCCAGGGGCCCTATTACAATCTTTGCATTAAACCGCTCGCGCAACGTGTGAATTTGTGCATCAAGCGGTAAACGTTAACGGGCGTAAATCACCGCTGGAATTACAATCCTCGAGCATTTTTTCATCCGTCGAGCAATAACGGGCGTAAAACGGACGCGCACAAATGCTGCGCAGTAATGTTGCGTGCAGAAATCAGTGTGCGGACTGTTTTTTTCACGCAATTCAGCCAATCAGAATTAAGAACCACAATTATCTCATGTTAAGTTTTTGCGCCTGTCAAAGTCAATCTGAGTATACGTGCTGCAGCAATAATAAATGCACACACAACTTCTCCATTTTATTGTTTGGGTATGAGTAGAATGTTTAACTATACTTTGCTGTATTTTTTTTTGGGCTGGTGTATTTGGGTTCGACTAGGAATCTAGGACGATCAGATTTGCCATTAACACCAGCTTTTAGGAGTTGCTAAAATTATGCGCGCAAAGGCTGTGCGTTAAAAACTGCACATAGATTGTAATACCATCCACGTACCAGCGCACAAACGCATTTGCACTCACAATGTTTAGTATAGGACGCGCACAGTACAGTAAGCTCACGCAGGGTTCGCGCAGGTTCACCCGCGTTAGACGAATACGCGCGTTTGTTGCTCTGGCTTTGTAATATGACGTTCTGCGCAAAGGGTTTTACAATGTGTTTGTTAATGTGTTTTTTCGCCGGCGCAAACGTTTGTGCGAAGATTGTAATAGGAAATACATCTGGAAATACATCTCCCATGTTGCACAGTCGCTCATTAGATTGGCTGAGCACCATGTCACGGTAGATGTAGTTCGAAAACATCTGGAGGACAAAGGTTGTTGACCCCCTGAGCCACTAAAGTCAGTTCTTACATATTTTTTTATAATTTTTTCATTATTATAAAGTATTTGCTATAATGGGGGAACAGTTATTTTATCTGGCAATACGAGGCGTAGAGTCCAATGATACAGGGGATTTATAGTTTTACAGATTACTGATTATCATCACAGACCACCGTACCAGAATGAAATCTTTTAATGGCTCTCAAAACACAGAACACAAAACTTACTTTTTGCTTGCAGACTATTGCTATGCTGGACAATGACGTTTATAATAAATCATACTATAATGTTGACTTCATATATATGAACAGGAGCAAAACAAAGTGATAAAGAGGGGCACTTTATTAATTGAACCAAAAATAAAACATGAGAGTCTATCACATGACAGGGCTCTTCAGAACCTTAGCAACAACTATTAATTCATATTTTTCAATATGGAAGCTAAATTGTCAAATATTCAAGTACCCTTCTTCGGTGTATAAGAATAAAAGCCTCTGCAAAGTTATAAGAGTATGACTAGGAGCATTCCATGATAGAGATATAGCATTGGCTTACATTATTTTTGAGGTTTATGTCAGCGTTCATGGACAGTAAATAAGTGGCCATCCTGATATGTCCTTTCTTACAGGCGCATATGAGAGGCGTATCTCCGCCGAAGCTGTCATGTACATTGAGGGCTTTGATGTCTTCTTGTAGTATTTGCTGGACTTCATTGAAGTTATTTTCATACGCCGCATGGCAAATTGGCTAAAGAAAAAGAAAATAGCAGTACTAAAAAGAAGTCTAAATGCATAATGAAGCGACACTGTACACAAAGTATCACAAAACAACTAAGGCTCCAGCAGTTCTGACTTTTATTTCGAATTTAATTCAATTGAACAACTTAGCCAACCCGACCATAGAAGGTCGATCCATTAGGCTAGCGTCAGACAAACGCAGTCATCACGTCTGAGTCGCTGCGCAGTTTAATGTCCGTCGTAGCATTGATTTGTGATCAATAGAGACCAACACATGAAGTACGTGCGCACCAAAGTGCGCACGCACCCCGGAGGCGGCAACGGACGTAATTTAGGCCTCGACGTAAAAGCACTACGACGGACGCCCAGAGTGCGCCACACCTGCGTAGCGGCTTGTGTGTGTTTTGACACGACGTCAGACGCAGCGCATTTGCGACGTCCATCACGTTGAAGTTCAGAAGTTTTTTTGGTCTGGCTGACTGTACCTGTCATTTTATTTTAATTAATTTTGTTTCCCATATTTCCCTTTTTGTCCTACATCCGTAAAAAAAAACAGACTGTGTGGTGTCTACAGTATGTTCTGTCAGTACGTAAGTCCGTTATGCACGCACACAGAGTGCGCTCAGACTGCGTTTGTCTGACATTAGCTTTAAACCTTCTATATGCACGGTGACAGTTATTGACTTTATAAAGTGGGCCAAGTGGTCCAGTCGCTGAGTAGATTCCCATACTCCATTACAATTATTTGTAAAGCGCCATCATATTCCGCGGAAGTGTACAATGGGTAGAACAAACCTAATAGAAAAGTAACAAATTTAACAAACTGCAAACGATCAGAAAAGAGGACCCTGCTCAAGAGCTTCCAATCCATGATGAGGAAAGCATAAAATAGCATTTCGTTTATAGAACATGCCATTGTGTCCCTTGCCCATTTGTCACATTTCTATTACTGTGTATATGATGCCACATTTTGTTGATTATGGCATTGACCTTGTGTCCAAAGGCATATATTTAACAGGAGACACTCAGATTAATCCTACTGCCAGTGCCAAGGCATTCTCAGCCTGTCAAAGAATTTCTTGCTAACCACATTTACACATCCCTTTATTTCTGCAGACGCTGCAATATTATTTAATGGTACGAGAGAATCCCTGCCAAGACCTTTAACAATCACTGGAACATAATATACAGAGTTACAGTGATCCTTTAGCCGCCAGGTCACTTTCCCTGCGTTATTCCACAGGAGATGGATAATATCACATCAATATGATATTGCATCCCTTGAGATATTGAAGAACGCACTCGCCCAGTTCCAGGACCGAGTGCCGCCATCTTTCTGCTTTGTGGGCATTGCTTACCGAGGGTCATTGCACAGGATTGGACAACTGGCCATCAGCAATCACATGAGCACAGGGACTGGTCAGCCAGCGTACCAACATGCAGATCAGGCACGAGCGAAGATTCTTGTTCTTCTGGAGGATAGTTTTTCCACTCACAATTGTCACTATGGTGACATGCCATCAGCGCTGAGTGACAGCAAAACTCTGAAAAGGAATTACTGAATAAAAAAAAAATAAAAAAAATGTTTATGTGCAAAGAAAAAGGCTTTCTGATGGAGAAAAAGGGTTCGGGTTAAAAGTTCAATGAAGTATTCAGGTAACGTTTCAGCTTGACAGAGGCTGCTGTACAGCCGAACCATTGCCTGGATGTTCCATTAGACTTTTAAACCTCATTTAGTGTGTCTGGACCTTTCTTCATCAAACAGCATTTTTTTGCTAGCACATAACAAAAATTCCAGTAAACCTGAACCCTTCTCTTTTCGCGCCATCACTGTTTTGAGGTTGGCCCATCATGGTTCCAGTCTGGAACTATAAGTCTAAGGTTCATTTGTGCGCATTATCAGCTGTGGCTGCTTGACTGTGACTTTTGTAAAGTTTATAGCTACATATAAAATAAGGGGGTAACTCCCTTTTCAATAAACCCAACTTAAAATGGGCATGAAAGGTGCACTTTAACGAATCACAAATGAGAGAAAGCGCAATCTCTATTATTTTTTAACAGCTTGCTTTAAGCAACCCATTGCGAGGAGACCCGTCACTCACAAGCCAACATGAGGGGCAGCGGGGCCAAACGTTATGGCTTTTTTCCCCCTGGACTGAAATACTCCCTTTATATAATGGCCATAGATATAACTAACAACAACCTGAGTTTATAGCGTATGAAAACTTGTCTAGGCATTACATGGCGTAATGTAAAAACCAAAAAGAACACCATAATGCAGAAGGGTCTACAAATGTCAATGTGCCTGTGTGGAAATATGCAAGAAAGATTTCATAGCTCATGGATTACTGTAGAAGATATTTTCCCCATAAAGTGCCCTGGTGGTTTAAGGTGTTTTACAAATACCGGCTCTTTCATAGCATTTGGCAAGAAAAGAAAAAAACGAAAAAAACAGAATAGAACTTGTTCAACAGTTACTCTTAACTTTAATCCCAACGGCCAAACATTACCATTTAGGCCTGTGTCAGACAAGCCCACTATGTGCGTCCGTACTGACGTGCCTCCTGGCGGCCGTCGCAGTGTTGTGATGCTGCGACTGGGCCGACCACATGCTGTTGTGCACGCACAAATTGCAAATGCGACAGCGGCTGTGCAGCAAGCCTCCCCGTCGAAGCGCTACGACACGCGTTCAACAGGGCTACAAAGCGCGATCCTCCATAGAAGGATTGAGCCTTGCCGCGCTGAGTGCACTAACTGCGCTCAGCGAGGTGGCCAGATGGGCGTCAGAGTGGAAGGAACATTCACTCTCACGGATGTTCCTTCCACTCGTCTGACACCAGCCCTAACAGCAAGCAAAATGTTATAAAAATACCTAAAACTTTCATAATGTGTAATAAAGGAGAGCTTTTAAAGGGCAGATGTATGTATGGCAGGAACGCTTGTGGACTTGTCTATGAGACTCAAAATGACACTTAGGACTTTCGCAAAAATGTCAAAATATATATATTTGTCAGTAATTAGAAATGAATGTGCCATGAAGGAATACGTTTATAAATAATAATAGAATACCCTGACAATTCTATTTAAGAGATATTGATAGACTATAAAAAATATATTCTTGGTTACATTTTATTTAATTGTAAAGTCGTGGGAAGTTGGGGGGAAAAAAAGTCTAAGGCTAGGGTCAGACGAGTGCGTTTTCTACGGACTGTGCGCCCGTGCATGTAACGTTGGGAGCTTCCAGCCCTACCTGTGTGCTTGAGGGCAGCATGTCTGATGCTGCTCGCTGACCAATGCCCGGTTTAAATGGAGACAGACAGGGAGGTGGTTGCATGAGGCGTGGCTTGAGTGGTGGGCGTGGCCTGGTGAAGGTCTTTAAAAACCCTCAGTGTATTCTCAGCAGTTGCCAGATCGTGGTTATCCATACCTGAGCTCCTTGTACCTGACTGCTATATTGAATTAACCCGTTATTGACCTCTGCTTGTTTCTGACTATTCTGCCTTCTGTTGCCCTAGACCATTTTCTTGTACTACGCCACTGCTCTGATATCGACCCGGCTATTCCATTTGACCATTCTGAACTCTGTATTCCTGATTCTGGCTCGGCTGACTACTCCCCGTGTTGTTAACCCTTTCTGTCTAGCTAGTTTACCTGGCCAATTCTAAGGACCAGACAGTTAGAGATCTTTCACGGCTACTCTGTTGGTAGCTTCTGGGCTCTGTGGAGTGTGGGGTGTTAAGTACTGCGTGGTGGGATCTGGGAACCGTGACAGTGCAGTACTGACGCACGTTTTAACGGAAGACGCAGTAGTGGGCACACAGTCCGTTTTTGTGACTGACATTATTTTTGACGGATGTAGGAGGGAAAATAAATTAAAATGAAAAAACATTTTGTCCGTCATAAATGCTGTACGTATAAATGCAGTCCGTCTGACCACGTTCCATCACTCACACACAATATATGCGGACGTTGCGGACGTGGCACACTCTGCACGTCCGTTCTAGCAGTATTAGATTCTTGCCTAACCTGCGTCCGTTTGCCGCATCCGTCATGCGTCCGCACTTCTGTGCGGACATACTTCATGTGTGGGGCTCCAATTACCACAATTGTATGCTATCACGGACGTACTTATGTGCGGAAACACGGACGTGAACACTGCGCTCATCTGATATGAGCCTAAAATTTAATCAAAATCTCTCAGAGAAAATGTGTTTTTTAAATTGTATTTATTTTCAATTCCTAGCCTTTGGAATACACCAAAAGACAAATGTATTTATTGTATTTATCAGTCATTGCATATAGTGTATAAAAACACTATAAACACAATAAATTTTATATCGGAAACTGAAACAAAAAGATGGGTAAAACAATGTAATGTCATCATTTTAGAGCAGGATTCACCAACCCTGGCTCTCCAGATACAGTATTTTGGAACTAGATTTCCTATGAGGCTCAGCTAGTCTAATGCGTAGCTAAGCATCATGGGAAATATTTGATCTAAAACATCTAAACAGGGCCAAGGTTGCTGACCCCTGATTTAGACACTCAGGGCTCTATTACATTGCGTGAATTTTTGCGTGAAGCGTTAAGGCCGGGTTCACACCTGCACATTCTTCAAACGTGCGCAAAACGCACCTTTTTTTTTTACGCGCGTCCCGCATACGAAAACGCGCATTTCAGCGCGTTCGCGGCTATGTCTATGGCCGCGAACACACTGCTATACGCACAAAAAGAAGCTCCCGGACTTCTTTGGGCGCAGGACATTTTAAAACGCGGTCCTGCGCGCTTTAAAACGCCCAGGTGTGAACAGGTCCAATTGAAAAGCATGGGATTTCCCCGTCCATGCGTTTTAAAGCGCGCAGAAATGCGCTTTAAAACGTATAGGTGCGAACGTTAACACGCATAAATTAATGCTGGTATTACAATCCTCGAGCATTATTTCATCTGTCAAAAAATAACGCACGTAAAAAAGACGCGCAAAACGTGCGCGCATTAACGTTGCGCGCAGAAATCGGTGTGCGGACTGTTTTTTTCATGCGATTCAGCCAATCATAATTAAGAACCACAATTATCTCACGTTAAGTTTTTGCGCCTGTCAAAATCAATCTGCGCATATATGCTGCATCAATAATAAAAACACGCACAACTTCTCAATTTTATTGTTTGGGTATGCGTAAAATGTGTAACTATACATTGCTGTATTGTTTTTTTTGGGCTGGTGTATTTGGTTTCGGCCAGGACGTTCAGATTAGGGATGGGCCGAACACCCCCGTGTTCGGTTCGCATTCGAACTCGAACATTTAAAAAAGTTCGAACACGATTCGAACGCAATGCAAGTCAATGGGGCTCGAACGTTTGAAAATTAAGGTGCCCTCCAAGAGGGCATATATGCAAGATATTGGTCATAAAAGGTGTATGGGGGTCCGGGTACTGCCCTGGGGGACAGGAAACAATAAAAAACTAATTTTTTTAAAAAAGTGTTTTTAACCCAAAAAAGTTTTTTTGAGCCATTTCACCGCTGTGCGCTGAGCTAATTTTTACCGCTTTAGCTCATGTTTAAACGCGATTTGAAGCCATGGGAAATGTTTGAGCAACAACGAGTGCGAAAAATTACGATCTTAACGCAAACGTTAACGCTCACTTGCGTGATCATTAACTTTTGCTGTGGCGTTCACCGCATATTTGTAACGATTCCCCAGGACAGACCTGGTAGGATCCCTGGTAACAAACCTCTAACCCTACGATCCTTAGGATGGTCGGGACTCGGGACCACTAAACCTAACCTCTAGCAGCCACACAGGCCAGGGAGACAGCACCAACAATATACACCACAGACTGAGATCAATATATGTTTGTACTGCGCTATAGTATATGACAGGATGGAAGCGCACCAGCTGTAACAAGCAGCGGATTATACCAGACAGGGGCGCATAGTGAGAGTAATTGTTATAACAAAACCGGGTCAGCAACGTTTAGGCACTTGTACTGCGCTACTCTATGTGGCAGGATCTGTAGCACACACCAGCAGTAACAAGCAGCAGATATACCAGACAGGGGCACAGATCGACAGTAGTCGTTATAACAAAACCGGTTCAGCAACGTTTAGGCACTTGTACTGCGCTACTGTATACGGTGAGAATAGGCGCACACCAGTAGCAACAGGAGGCAAACAGAAGAGGCAGGGAGTATACAGAGAGAATAGTCTAATGGCAGGCAAAGTCGGCAACAGATCGGGTCCTCAGAACAAGCAGGTCAGTAACAAGTATACAAACTGATTCGGTAAACTAGCGATGCGGGAATGAAACTCCACGTCAAGACAAGGTGTACAGCGCACGCTCCTGATTTAAAGGTCTCAGCGGCTCCGCGTCATCATGCCGCGCCCTGCCCCCTGATCATTCACAGCTGCGCCGTGTGCTGCCGGAGCTCCTGGCATTCGGCCAGCTGGCGGCACCATGCGTCCGGGGCCCCCCCCGATCGCCACCCGGGGCCCTGGATGTCACAATATTACAATCCAAACGCAAACGGGTTAAGTAACCAAATTTGTAAGAAGAATAATTAATGCAGTATATGAATCCTCACACCGCTGGGCAGTACCTCTACAGCCTGACGCTAGCTTTTACCGGTGCGCTGTGTGCAGCTTCTGAGAAGATACGCTATTAGTGTAGCGAGGAAGCCGGCTGCGCATTTTGCATCGCTCCCTCTACACTAATAGCGTATCTTCTTAGAAGCTTCTCACAGCGCGCCGGTGTATGCAGTGTCTAACAGCGTGGGAGACGGGAGGCTGCGCTTGTTGGTGGATCCAGGAATCAGGTGAGTAATAGAAAGAAAAAAAAGGTTTTATTTTATGTTCCTTGGGACATTTAAAAATGTCCTCGGATTTTATTTTTTTTAGAAATGTGTCGCCTTACCTTAGCCTGGTGGTCAGTCAGTGTAGGCTCCCTGGATCCGGGTTGTGGGGGGGGGGGGTCTGCAGTGGCCGCAGTTCCAGTGGCTCCCTCCCTGCGCCACCTCTCTGCCACATGCACCCGGCTGGCCAGCCCGCACAGTCGCAGCTCTGTCATCCAGCGGCCGCATGCTCCTCAAGGGATCCTTGGGAGGCCCCGGCGGGCTGCCTTCTACAGTGCCTGATTAGAGGGCCTCGTCTGCCTGATGTTTTAGCAACAAGATTGTTTTATCCCATAGGCTTCAATGTTAAAAATATTTCCATTCTAATTCAATATCTAATAAGCCGTTGCTTATAATATTCTGCACTAAAGAGTCTTTTTATTTTTAGATTTTTAAGCATTTTTTTAAAAAAAATCTATTTTTTTTAAACTTTTTGCGAACGGCCTGAAAAGTTCAAAGTTCGCGAACTTTCGAACAGCCGATGTTCGATGCGAACATCGAACCGATTCGAACCGGCAGCCCATCCCTAGTTCAGATTTGCCATTAACACGAGCTTTTCAAAGACGCTAAAATTATGTGCGCAAACACTGTGCGTTAAATTTTGCGCATAGATTGTAATACCATCCGCGTACCAGCGCACAAACGCATTTGCGCTCACAATGTTAAGTATAGGACGCGTGCTGTGAATTACGCTTGTGCAGGGTTCACGCAGGTTCACCCGCGGTAGACTTTAACGTGCATTTTTTGCGCGGACATTGTAATATGACGTTCAGCGCAAAGGGTTTTGCCCGTCACGTTAATGCGTTTTTGCGCACGCGTTAACGTTTGCACGAAGAATGTAATAGGGCCCTCAGCATTTTTAATGACCTTCCTAGGGTTCAATATGCAGAGCTTCTCGGTTTAAGCCAGCAGTCAGCATCAAATGATCTGAAATCTAATTTCTGATAATGCTCACATTTTGAGCTGACTAGACATCATGGATATGTAGTCCAGTACACATGGTCTCTCATGGGGAGAGAGAAGCAAAAAATAAAAAATAAAATCTTCCATCACGAAAAAGCACCAGCCATGGAATAGAAGGATGATCATGTCCTTAAAGTTTGCACATTGCCTGTAGCTTTGAGCTCCAGGTGTCTTGTGGGTTCAAGGTAATTTTTAAGTAAACTATAACTGGTAGTACAACATTTTCCTTAGCACAGGGTAAAGGCGTATTGCCGAAATAGGGTCACACCTAAATCAAAACTGTCATGGTAGGGATTAGTCATATGTTATAGTCATACATTAGCTAAAAGATGTGCGGCTTCCTATTAGTACAAAACAGAGGAGACATGAATACTCCGTACATATTTATAGCAAATGCTTAATTATTATTATTGTCATCATTTATATAGCGCCAACAGTTTCCGCAGCGCTTTACAATAACCAAAGGGAACGAGATACATATAAACAGACAGGATGGAAACAAAAGGTGTAAAGGGTCCTGCTCATAGGAGCTCACAGTCTAGAGGGATTGGGGTTGAGGAAGACAAGAGAAATTTTACTAGATAGCAGGATCATTAGTGCCAGTGGTTTGGGAATGGTGGGGCCATAGAAGCAGCTTCAGTCATGTGTGAGTAGGTGAGCAGAGGGATGAGTTGCATCAGTGATGTGGTACGCTAATCTGAAGAGATGGGTTTTGAGGGATTTCTTGAAGGCCTGAAGATTAGGGCAGAGTTTGATAAGGTGAGGCAAGTCATTCCACAGGACCGGAGCTGCCCATTAGAAGTCTTGGAGGCGAGAGTTGGCCATGCGCGTGTAGACAGATAACAGGAGGAGTTCGCCTGCTGAACGGAGTTGTCTGGATGGGACGTGCTTGCGGAGTAATGAAGAAATGTAGGGAGGAGTTGAGTTATTGAGCAATTTGAACGTGAGCAACAGTATTTTAAACTGTATCCTGGAATGTACAGGAAGCCAATAGCTTGAGGAACTATCCTGATTTAGAAAGAAAGGGGGGAACCCCCCCCCCCACAAATAATGTGCTGGGAAACACCAAACACAATTTATGATACAAGTATTCCTTTGTCGTGCATGGTCTGTACCAACAATAGGCTCCATTCACTAAATGCTGAGTTTCTGATAACAAATGCAACTCGACTGTAACTCACTGAGATCCACATGTCAGTTTTGGATTAACTGACTGTAAAAAAAAAAAAGAGTCTGTTAATAAGTGTAAAACAGACAATTTGGAATGTGATTAGACAAACCAATACAAACAAGTGCACCTCACTGATTACAGCAAGTCAGGATTTTGTAAATGAAGCCCAAAGCAAAGCTAGGATTTGCACAAACCACAATGGGCTAGATTCCAAGCTTGGGGGGAGGGTCAACCCAAATGGATAATCTTGGTTTAGAATGGGAGTGGAGAGATGAATATTAACCCTTCCCACTATGACCCTAGAGGGAGTAGAATACTCCCTTTATCCAGCGTGCCCTATCCAGACCAAGCAAGCTGCAGCCTCCATTGAAGTCACAGTCAACAGGTGACTAATGGAAGACTGGGCGCTCTATTGACTGTCTTGTGTGTGTATTGAGAGCCATTGGCTAGCTGAGAAAACTTTGACCCCAGAGCAGATCAGCAAGAAATGACCGTCTGATTTCTGGGTGGGGTGAATCCCCCGCACGTAGAGGGCAGAATCAGCCCTTCAGGTCCTTACCAGAGAGAAAGGACACTTTGTATTGAATGGTCACAGTTACTGGAGTGTCCCTTTAACCAGAGCACAGGTAAACGTAGCAACTCCATAGACTTTAATGCCAGACTCCTGATCAAGTATACTCCATGCTTAGACTATAGACGCACATTATAAGTATACACTGAAGGAGGATAGGCTTTCCTTTCTCTTGCATGTAAAGATTTGTGCATGAATTGACAGTACTCCTAGGCGTGCACAGTGAGTATCGGGGTGGAACATATATTAATTACAAAGGTGAATAAACATACACAATCCATTTTAATGTTCTTGATTGTGATCCATTTAAGGAACATGCAAAAAGTGTAGACGGGACCTAAAGAGCAGGACAAGCAGGACCAATTCATCCAGATGGCAGCCCTTCTGTGTCCCATTATCTTGTACCTCAGTGTCACAGAATTTAATAAATGTAACCACTGCCAAATTCTGTGATAAACAATTAAACAGTGAGCAACATTTTTATAATACTGATATATGACAGATTCCCTCATAAGTACCTTATAGGGCAGGGATTGCCAAACTCTGGCCCTCCAGATGTTGCGAAACTACATCTCAAAACCAATGCTTCTCAATACACTTGAGTCTCTGTACCATGTTTTATGTTCTAGATAAGACGAGAAGAATCAGCCGACGGTATATTGCCTTGTTCCGAGTTGACCTGTCTTTGGCAAATGATGTCCTGGCAATGAAGCCAAGATGATAACAACCCCCCGGGAGTGCTCTTTGCCTGAGAATGAACTACCCAGCAAGACCACATGCGTGACAGGTGCTGGCAGTCCCAGTTGCAGGGTTACTGCTCCAGGCCAAAAGAAATAGTGTTGGCACACTGGAGGTTTGCAACAACTTTGATGTAGGACAATATGGCCTCAGCTATGTTATTGTTCACTGTAAGGCCCTGGGATGAAAGAATTCATGATAAAGATATGAACAGAGGGGGTGCCTGCTGGATGAATTGGTCCTGTTATTCATGTTTTAACCGCCCCATTTACACTTGTTACATATTCCTGGACTTGTTCATGAGAAAGAGCGTGACATACTGTATGTCTGAATTTTTGATTCATATGGAAAATAATAAATTTCGCATGTTTTCCCACAAACTGAATATTTTGCCAAGATTGGAATGTTGCCAGGTTCCTTTGTAAAATGATACACTCATGCAGTGGTTCCCAACCCTGGCCCTCAAATACACCTAACAGACCAGATTTTAAGGATCACCTTGGGGAAATACAGACTGAATCCTGCAATTACTGAGCAGCAAATCCTATCACCTGTGCTGTGCTTCACATATCTGCATACCTGGCTTGTTAGAGGAACCTGAGGACCAGGGATGGAAACCTCTAATGAATTTTTTTCTAAAATTGGATGAAGCTTTGGAGTCCTCCAGTACTATGTCGTGGGACCTTGGGCTCCTACTTCCTTTGGATTTCGAGAAAGTTGTGAGTGCGCTCTAATTTCTATATTATGATATGGGTAGCACATGCCTATGGATACGAGCATCAGATGAAGTGTCTCTGTTAGCATTTGTTTTACACAGCGCGATTCCCTCAATTTGTTAATAAAAGGGTTGCAACCAAGCTGCATAATCCACAGAATAAACACATTTATGAAGCAATATTTATGGACTTTTACAGATTCTCTCTTCTATAAGAACAGGCAGCAACATGAGGTGTGAATATCATATGAGGAGATTTCCGAATGACAGGAAACAGGTTTTATCCCTTTGCCCTTTAGCCCTTTGCCATTACAGAGAAGACTATGACACCAATGCCAGGAACTAGCTGTAGGGCAATCTACTCATGCTATTGTCCTCATAATGTTTTTTGTCCTTCTTTTAGACTGAGGTCACACGAGCGCACGGAGTGCGTCACTGCACTTCCCTGCGTCCGTCGCAGCTTCGAGAAGGCAGAACAGGGAGGGCCACATGGTGTAGTGTGCGCACGAATTGAGTTTTTTACCACCGGACGTGATTCCAGCCTCCCTGTCAAAAAGCTACAATAGACGCAGACGGGGTTACAAAGTGCGATCCTCCATAGGATCTAATGGCGCTCAGCGATGTGGCCACACGGACGTCAGAGTGGAAGGAACGTCCACTCTCA
The DNA here is from genome assembly GCA_009667805.1 of Leptobrachium leishanense. Taxonomy (NCBI): domain Eukaryota; kingdom Metazoa; phylum Chordata; class Amphibia; order Anura; family Megophryidae; genus Leptobrachium; species Leptobrachium leishanense. The sequence goes on from CM019068.1 coordinate 63,294,531, forward strand.
CGAACGTTCCTTCCGGTCAAAGAACGCTTGTGTTGTGTAGACCGGCTGTCATTTATAAAAATCAGCCCTGGATCAGCAGCTATTAATCCCCTGATCCTGACGTAACTGAATAGATCGGGGATCTCTTCTGCATTACCAAAACCTCCACCCCTGCACTCTTCCACAATACCTCAGAGGGGTTACGTTGTGAAGGCACTAGCTGGCACCAAAGGCCTAATATTTGGTTCACTGCCACTGACGCCTATACCAGATTCATATCATTTTAATATTGGACCGCAGGGTCCAACCCTGCACTCTTCCACAATACCACAGATGGGTTACGGTGTGACGGCACTGTTGCTGACACTAAAGGCCCAATTTTAAAGCACCTATTGTTACTTTCATCCAAAGTCTGCATAAGTTTCACCATAATTTAGCCAGAAAAAAATCACTAAACTTGTTCTGTATGTCCTAAAACGTCTCTTTTCATACAGGCTGCCGCCCCAAGCAGTTGTTTATGAATAGATTAAAGGAAAACCATTTACCGTCATTTGAAATTTCATTTTTTTGTTTTTAAATGTTTCTATATATCCTACAAATCTTCCACTTCACGGGCAGGTTATGGGGACCTCCTAGGCATGATATTTGAAGGAATTTTTCGTTTTATTCTTAACCTTTATTTCATGAAAAACTCACTGTTCCTTTAAAAACGTTTTTTTTTTAACTTTTTGTCCCTGTTTCCTGTCCCCTAGGGCACTACCCGGACCCCCATACACCTTTTATGGCAAATATCTTGCATATATGCCCTCTTTGAGGTTGAGGGCACTCTAAAAATCGAACTTTCATTGGCTTGCATTGAGTTCGGTTCGTGTTCGAACTCGAACTTTTGAAATTGTTCGAGTTCGAATGCGAACCGAACATGGGGATGTTCAGCTCATCACTAGTATGTAAACGCAAAGTAATGCACTTTGGAGTGAAGAACACACAAGCAACTTATACCCTAAATGGAACGGAGTTAGGGAAATCCAAGCAGACGGATTTGGGAATAATCAGACTTCAAACTAAATAACAATGTGCAATGTCAAACAGCAGCCGCCATGGCCAGCAAAGTATTGGCATGCATTAAAAGGGGAGTTCACTCTCAGGATGAAAACATAATTTTGCCTCTGTATAAATCAATGGTCAGACCGCACCTTGAATATGCCGTGCAATTTTGTCTTAAAAAAGGATATTATAGCGCTAGAAAAAGTGCAGAGACGGGCAACTAAATTAATAAGAGGAATGGAAGGGTTAAGTTATGAGTAAAGACTAACAAGCTTAAACCTGTTTAGTTTAGAGAAACGGTGCCTTAGAGGGGGATCTGATAACCTTATATAAATATATACGGGGCCATTATAAACCATTGTCTGATAACCTATTCATTAACAGGACTATACACAGGACACGAGGTCATCCATTTAGACTGGAAGAAAGAAAATTCAGCCTAAGCATAGGAAGGGTTATTTTATGGTGAGAACAATAAAGCTGTGGAATTCTCTGCCTGTTGAGGTGGTTGGGACAGAGACTGCACAGACTTTTAAAAAGCGACTGGATGACTTCCTGCAGACACAGAATATTAAGGGCTTTAATATTTAATATGTGGTTAAAAGCTTCTTGATCCAAGGAGAAATCTGACGCCATTCTGGGGTCAAGAAGGAATTTTTCTCAGTATGTTGCATATTGGCAAGCATTTCAGAATGGGTTTTTCGCCTTCTTTTGTATCAACAGCAGTAGGTGATGTGTAAGAGGCTGAACCCAATGGATGCATGTCTTTTTTTAGCCTAGGTAACTATGTAATTTTGTGTCATACCTGATCTGTATGGAACAGATGCCATTTTTGTGCCTTTTAGCACCTTCCTAAGGCAAGCATTTTCAGCAATAAGTGGTCTATAATTTGGACTTAATTACCTTCCTGATATGTTCACCTTTCCATCCTGGTGTTTAAGAGCTTTTCTGGGAAGCTGCCACCCTATCTGAATAGGCCTGCTTCCCCCAGCAGCTCCTTCATCCTATAACCTCCGATCCAGGACCTGCAACTTACAGTACTTACAATATCACAATACAAAAAGAAAGTGGCTCGATCCTCACTTTCCTACCGAGCACCACAATTATGGAATAACCTCCCAGACGCCATCAAATCTTCGCCCAGTCTAAAGTCACTCAAGAGATCTCTATTAATATACCGCGATACAGAATGCACCTGTAAACATGTAACATAGTGAATATATTTATGCAATTTTTTAAAATATTTTTTTTATATTTTGCATTTTATTACTTTGTATTTCTGTAACACTAACAATTTAATGATGCTGAACCCAGGACATACTTGAAAACGAGAGAAATCTCAATGTATCCTTCCTGGTAAAATCCTAGATAAAATAAATAAATGTTACTGTATATTGATTGGACAGAAGTACTATAATTATTATTTATTAAGCGCCAACACATTCCGCAGCGCTGTACAAGGTGTAATGGGTAAAGACAGGGCAATACTACAATACATTCAGGAGACAGGTCAGTATTCCTGCCAGCAGATACATGAGGATATGAGGACCCTATTCCCATGGGAATTTACAATCTAGATGGTGAGGGGATTAGAAACAGGAGGGGGGGGACTGCAGTGATGAGTTAATGCAGGGAGAGGTGAGGACTGTTTTTGGGTCGGTCGGATGTCTTGTTACGGAGTCAGGTGGTCGGCTTCCCTAAATAGAAGGGTCTTTAGGGAGCGTTTAAATGAAGCCAGATTTGGGGACAGTCTGATATTGCGAGGAAGTGCGTTCCATAGGGTCGGCGCTGCACGAGAAAAGTCCTGCAATCTGGCATGTGACGAGGTAATGATGGAGGATGCCAGGCGCAGGTCATTGTTGGATCGTTGGGGACGGGCTGGATAGGGATATTAGCCATTGACTTCTGTATGTTTCTGTCCTATACAATAAACCTGTCCGCAAACATGCCTCAGACAATTTAACAATTTTCTACCAATATAGCCCAATTGGTTTACGACCATTCCATACTGCCTTGTAATAGGCGAAACAGCCAAACACAAGGTCAGATTAACCCTATCCTTTAACCCTATCCATTAACCCTATTCAGCACCTTCACCCGCCCAGGAGACCTGTGAGCCGCCAAAAGAGGTTATGGTACTCACCAACTAAGAAGTACCGAATGCTGAAGAGTTGAGCCTGGAACAGTAAGGCTCCAACATCGGTGAGTGAGACCAAGCAGCTTATTTGACATTCAAAGTATTGTTTTCAAATTACGCTATGGGAACGCTGTTTCTCCATATCTTTTGTATTTGAGGTAACCAGAACAAAGATAAGAAGGGAAGAGGCCACCCTCTATTTGGCCCCGTGCATTTCAGACCAGAGCCTGGATTTAGTAGGCTCTGGAGAGTGTAAGTGTGCCTTTTCCTGTAATCTGTAGCTAGTTCATTGAGACAATATTGCACTGTCACCTTTTCTGTTTTTTTCTCTTTCCTCTGAGGACTGGGAGCTCGCTAGAACTCTAAAGAGACGGTGTCAATTTAGGATTCTCCCATACAACTGGATCGTATAAGTGAGACTTATTATTTATAGACTATCAGCGGCACCAGCATTTTTTTGTGCACTATAACTGACCTGGTATCTGGCAAGACTGTCTCCTAACCAGTGATACCACGGATATTGCGTAACCCATGCGCCAGTAGACACTATTGACTTATTGCTCAGTTTCCTAAGGCTCCAATTGTGGAAACGCTTATACTATGTGCACTTTGTTACCTGCATCCACATTTTAGAAGCACAAGCACTTTAGTTGATATTGCAATAAATGCACTTTTTTGCACTTTGCACATGATTTAGCCTACTTCACGGTTGCACTTTTTTACCAGCCCTTTTAGACTGTGCATATATCCCAAACTTTGGGATTCGCTGTACTATTTTAGCATGTATTATGTACTGTAGATGGTTTGTATTATTGGCTTGCTAACGAGTTGCAGATGTACCTGCTGCCAGGGGAGGATTAACCCCTTACTGACTGGGGTATACTGCATCAGTCTGCCTCCTGCTAACATACACAGATTCCCACACTCTGTCACAATGTATATGTATCAGATTTAAATTTTGTTCTGGTATTGTATTGAAATGATGACAATAATAAATTAAATAATATTGGCAAATCAAGTTGGCCGGTATGGATTGTAGACTTAAATCGTAACAAGGAGTTAATACTTCTGCCACAAATATTGAAGACACCAGTTTATACCCAAAGAAGCAACCCTGGAGAACTTTTTCCCGCAAAAAAAATATTCTAAAGTAGAGGTAAGTCATTAACGCTATCATTCTATCATTAACAAATATACGCAGAAATCACAAGACAGAAACAAAAAACTTACAATGCACAGGACAACAGAAAATATATTTTTTTACATATGGTACCATAAACAATCACAAACAAAAATGCTGAACTCAAGCAGGAATAAAAAGTTAAGAAAAGTCAGCTATGAAAATCAGAAAGTGATCTAAAAAGCAAAAGAATGAAGACCTAGAAAAAATAAAATCTATATATTTACACATATTTTTCAATTTTTATTTATCAGCAAGTAGATCATTTTCATTTCGGAAACAAAACCCTTGAACGCACAATCTCCAAACATAGATAAAAGTTAGAGAGTTGGTAAAAATACAGTAATAAAGTTTACTAGAAGACAAAACAGACCCTTACTCGAAGTAAAGTCACTTATTTTATTCTATAGGTCACTGTAGAAAGAAATTATGACGGTACTACCTGTGTTTTATAACGCAACTACCAAAAATAGGCAACACTATCAGGTCTATTCAAAGAAAGGTGAAACTCAGGAGAATGACTGGAGAAGTGAAAATTCTAGGTCAAAATAGTCAAACCAGAAAAATTTATCTCACTTTAGAAATCGTCTATTTGGTCTAGATTGTTCTCTTCTCCTGCCAATTCTCCTGGTTTTCACCTTTCTTTGAATAGACCTGAATAGCTCAGTCACATAGAGAGGGCAATAACTCCCCAGGTGAGACAGCAGATCTCTCCAGAGTTAATGATGTTCCCTAGAGCAGTACATGTCCTGCAATCTGGCATGTGACGAGGTAATGATGGAGGATGCCAGGCGCAGGTCATTGTTGGATCGTTGGGGACGGGCTGGATAGGGATATTAGCCATTGACTTCTGTATGTTCTGTCCTATACAATAAACCTGTCCGCAAACATGCCTCAGACAATTTAACAATTTTCTACAATATAGCCCAATTGGTTTACGACCATTCCATACTGCCTTGTAATAGGCGAAACAGCCAAACACAAGGTCAGATTAACCCTATCCTTTAACCCTATCCATTAACCCTATTCAGCACCTTCACCCGCCCAGGAGACCTGTGAGCCGCCAAAAGAGGTTATGGTACTCACCAACTAAGAAGTACCGAATGCTGAAGAGTTGAGCCTGGAACAGTAAGGCTCCAACATCGGTGAGTGAGACAAGCAGCTTATTTGACATTCAAAGTATTGTTTTCAAATTACGCTATGGGAACGCTGTTTCTCCATATCTTTTGTATTTGAGGTAACCAGAACAAAGATAAGAAGGGAAGAGGCCACCCTCTATTTGGCCCCGTGCATTTCAGACCAGAGCCTGGATTTAGTAGGCTCTGGAGAGTGTAAGTGTGCCTTTTTCTGTAATCTGTAGCTAGTTCATTGAGACAATATTGCACTGTCACCTTTTCTGTTTTTTTCTCTTTCCTCTGAGGACTGGGCTCGCTAGAACTCTAAAGAGACGGTGTCAATTTAGGATTCTCCCATACAACTGGATCGTATAAGTGAGACTTATTATTTATAGACTATCAGCGGCACCAGCATTTTTTTGTGCACTATAACTGACCTAGTATCTGGCAAGACTGTCTCCTAACCAGTGATACCACGGATATTGCGTAACCCATGCGCCAGTAGACACTATTGACTTATTGCTCAGTTTCCTAAGGCTCCAATTGTGGAAACGCTTATACTATGTGCACTTTGTTACCTGCATCCACATTTTAGAAGCACAAGCACTTTAGTTGATATTGCAATAAATGCACTTTTTTGCACTTTGCACATGATTTAGCCTACTTCACGGTTGCACTTTTTTACCAGCCCTTTTAGACTGTGCATATATCCCAAACTTTGGGATTCGCTGTACTATTTTAGCATGTATTATGTACTGTAGATGGTTTGTATTATTGGCTTGCTAACGAGTTGCAGATGTACCTGCTGCCAGGGGAGGATTAACCCCTTACTGACTGGGGTATACTGCATCAGTCTGCCTCCTGCTAAATACACAGATTCCCACACTCTGTCACAATGTATATGTATCAGATTTAAATTTTGTTCTGGTATTGTATTGAAATGATGACAATAATAAATTAAATAATATTGGCAAATCAAGTTGGCCGGTATGGATTGTAGACTTAAATCGTAACAAGGAGTTAATACTTCTGCCACAAATATTGAAGACACCAGTTTATACCCAAAGAAGCAACCTGGAGAACTTTTTCCCGCAAAAAAAATATTCTAAAGTAGAGGTAAGTCATTAACGCTATCATTCTATCATTAACAAATATACGCAGAAATCACAAGACAGAAACAAAAAACTTACAATGCACAGGACAACAGAAAATATATTTTTTTTTACATATGGTACCATAAACAATCACAAACAAAAATGCTGAACTCAAGCAGGAATAAAAAGTTAAGAAAAGTCAGCTATGAAAATCAGAAAGTGATCTAAAAAGCAAAAGAATGAAGACCTAGAAAAAATAAAATCTATATATTTACACATATTTTTCAATTTTTATTTATCAGCAAGTAGATCATTTTCATTTCGGAAACAAAACCCTTGAACGCACAATCTCCAAACATAGATAAAAGTTAGAGAGTTGGTAAAAATACAGTAATAAAGTTTACTAGAAGACAAAACAGACCCTTACTCGAAGTAAAGTCACTTATTTTATTCTATAGGTCACTGTAGAAGAAATTATGACGGTACTACCTGTGTTTTATAACGCAACTACCAAAAATAGGCAACACTATCAGGTCTATTCAAAGAAAGGTGAAACTCAGGAGAATGACTGGAGAAGTGAAAATTCTAGGTCAAAATAGTCAAACCAGAAAAATTTATCTCACTTTAGAAATCGTCTATTTGGTCTAGATTGTTCTCTTCTCCTGCCAATTCTCCTGGTTTTCACCTTTCTTTGAATAGACCTGAATAGCTCAGTCACATAGAGAGGGCAATAACTCCCCAGGTGAGACAGCAGATCTCTCCAGAGTTAATGATGTTCCCTAGAGCAGTACATGTACTTGTTCTGTACGTCTTGTTGGCACTTTTCATAGTAGGTGCTCAGGAATACAATACTTTCTAGGGAGACAGAGTTTTGCCGTGTCACCCAAAGATTGCGTAGGCTAAACGCCAGATCACTGGACCCCGAGGGATCTCACTTCCTGTTCAAAATATAAACAACTGGGTTAAGAAATGAGGCTTTAACCAAACAAGCATCTAGAGTACCACTCCAAAAATCAACATATCTATGCCTCCTTCACACAAACATGCAATTACCCATAGATTCATGTGTGTTAACTGACAAAAATAGAGTGAAATACACGGCTTCTGATGAACCCCTTAAGCAGTGGCGTCGGTAAGTTGGGGCGGGGGGTGTGGCCCGCACCAGGTGACACCTGCCCTTAGGGTGACACCAAAGACTTTGATTTTTGAACCGGCCACCGCACTGCAGGTTACTAACAGCAAGTTAATAACCTGCAGTGCGGCCGAGACGGCCGATTCAAAAATCAAAGTCTTTGGTGTCACCCTAAGGCAGTGATGGCGAATCTATGGCACGCGGGGCTGACAGTGTCGGCACATAGAAATATAGAAACATAGAAACATAGAAAAATGTCGGCAGATAAGAACCTTTCGGCCCATCTAGTCTGCCCAATTACATGGATACTTTACTTGGATTTATCTTTTGTTTAGGATAGCCTTATGCCTATCCCATGCCTGCTTAAATTCAATCACTGTTTTGGCCTCTACCACTTCAACTGGAAGACTGTTCCATGTATCCGCCACCCTCTCAGTAAAATAATGCTTCCTGATGTTACTTTTAAACCTTTGCCCCTCTAATCTAAGACTATGTCCTCTTGTTTTGCTATTTTGTTTCCTTTTAAATATACTCCCTTCCTCTACCTTGTGGATTCCCTTTACGTATTTAAATGTTTCTATCATATCTCCTCTGTCTCGTCTTTTTTCCAAGCTGTACATGTTAAGATCATTAAGCCTTTCCTGGTAACTTTTCTCCTTCAAGCCGTACACCATTTTAGTAGCCCTTCTCTGAACTCTCTCTAAGATGTCTATATCCTTCTGGAGATACGGTCTCCAGTACTGCACACAGTACTCCAAGTGAGGTCTCACCAGTGCTCTGTACAGTGGCATTAGCACTTCCCTTTTCCTACTGCTAATACCTCTCCCTACACAGCCAAGCATTCTGCTAGCATTTCCTGCTGCTCTATTACATTGACTACTTACCCTTAGATCCTCTGAAATAATGACCCCTAAATCCCTTTCCACACGAGCCATAGGCTCGCCTCACTGCCAAGCATGCTTTTTCCTCCCAGCGCGCGCTGGCAAATGATGCTGCGCGGTCACTCGTTGAGGTCCACCAGGCTGGTGGATCTCAACTAGGGGCCGGGCAACATCCTTTGGTGCCGGGGCGTGCTGGAGGAAGAAGCATGCTGTGAGGTGGACCGCGGACGGGAGGATCAAGCGAGCTAGCCTGGGGCCTATATATATCTATGGTGTGAGCTGCTGGGGCACTATATATCCATATGTGAGCTGGGGCCTATATATATATATCCATGTGTGAGCTGCTGGGGCACTATATATCCATATGTGCGCAGGGCACTATATATCCATATGTGAACTGGGGCAATATATATCCATGTGTGAGCTGGGGCACTATATATCCATATGTGAGGTGGGGCAATATATATCCATATGTGAGATGGGGCCTATATATCCATGTGTGCGCTGGGGCACTGTATATCCATATATGGGCTGGGGCAATATATATATATGTGCGCTGGGGCACTATAAATCCATATGTGAGCTGGGGCAATATATATCCATATGTGAGCTGGGGCACTGTATATCCATATGTGAGCTGGGGCAATATATATCCATGGGTGAGCTGCTGGGGGCAATATATAATTGTGAGCTGGGGCAATATATCCATATGTGAGCTGGGGCACTATATATCCATATGTGAAATGGGGCCTATATACCCATATGTGCACTGGGGCACTATATATATCCATGTGTGGGCTGGGGCAGTATATATCCATGGGTGAGCTGCTGGGGCAATATATCCATATATGTGCTGGGGCGATATATCTATATGTGAGGTGGGGTACTATATATCCATATGTGAGCTGGGGCAGTATATATCCATGGGTGAGTTGCTGGGGGCAATATATAATTGTGAGCTGGGGCAATATATCCATATGTGAGCTGGGGCACTATGTATCCATACGTGAGCTGCAGCAACATATATCCATGTGTGAGCTGGGGCACTATGTATCCATATGTGAAATGGGGCCTATATATCCATGTGTGCGCTGGGGCACTATATATCCATGTGTGGGCTGGGGCGGTATATATCCATGGGTGAGCTGCTGGGGCAATATATCCATATGTGTGCTGGGGCAATATATCTATATGTGAGGTGGGGCACTATATATCCATATGTGAAATGGGGCAATATATATCCATGGGTGAGCTGCTAGGGGCAATATATAATTGTGAGCTGGGGCAATATATCCATATGTGTGCTGGGGCAATATATCCATATGTGAGCTGGGGCACTATATATCAATATGTGAGCTGGGGCAATATATATCCATGTGTGAGCTGGGGCACTATGTATCCATATGTGAAATGGGGCCTATATACCCATATGTGCACTGGGGCACTATATATATCCATGTGTGGGCTGGGGCAGTATATATCCATGGGTGAGCTGCTGGGGCGATATATCCATATATGTGCTGGGGCGATATATCTATATGTGAGGTGGGGTACTATATATCCATATGTGAGCTAGGGCAATATATATCCATGGGTGAGTTGCTGGGGGCAATATATAATTGTGAGCTGGGGCAATATATCCATATGTGAGCTGGGGCACTATGTATCCATACGTGAGCTGCAGCAACATATATCCATGTGTGAGCTGGGGCACTATGTATCCATATGTGAAATGGGGCCTATATATCCATGTGTGCGCTGGGGCACTATATATCCATGTGTGGGCTGGGGCGGTATATATCCATGGGTGAGCTGCTAGGCAATATATCCATATGTGTGCTGGGGCAATATATATCCATGGGTGAGCTGCTAGGGGCAATATATAATTGTGAGCTGGGGCAATATATCCATATGTGTGCTGGGGCAATATATCCATATGTGAGCTGGGGCACTATATATCAATATGTGAGCTGGGGCAATATATATCCATGGGTGAGCTGCTGGGGGCAATATATAATTGTGAGCTGGGGCAATATATCCATATGTGAGCTGGGGATAATATATCCAGAGCTGCTGGGGGCAATATATATCCATGTGTGCCTTCACTTTCACTGCCTTCGAACAGGCACCGTACTTGCTGTCAGTTCGCCACAATTTGTGTGTGAGCATAGGAGAGAGCTCCACAGCAATAAACCTCACAGTAATGTGCGCTGTGTGTATGAGCATTCAGTGTTATATGGGAATACTGATTTATGAGTAAGAGTAGTTAAAAAAATCCGTAAAACTCGGGGGGGTGACACCATAAGTTACTGCACCGGGTGACACCAACCCTAGTGACGCCATTGCCCTTAAGGATACACGGGTGGTGTCCTTAAGGGGTGTTTTTTGCCGACCAGGCATACAGGTACCCCATGCTGTCGTGTGGCACTATGCACGGCCCGCCCCGCAGCCGACGCCCGTCTTTGGCTGCAGAAGGACTGTTTGAGTTCCGGCTGTCCCTGTGCAGCTAATGGCACGAGGAGGCTGTGGGGTGGGGCCAAGGCAGCCCCATTGAAGACAGCGGGCATACATGTACACCCTGCGTCTTCAAACCCTTCCTCTGCCGGGACGTTATAGAACTTCCTGCGGTAGGAAGGGGTTAAATCAGCACCAATATTTTTTTTCCTTTAGCACCAAGCATGATACAATACATTACATATTTTATAGTGTAGAGGCCAGCAGTAGCTATGCCTAAAGTGGTACAAAATTGTAAAAGCATCATGCATTACTTTTCAAGTATTAAACTAGTTTGACTAAATATCTATTGAATGTATACAGTTTCTTTACTGGATCCGTACATAGAGTAGTGAAAGAGATTCCTTTTCAGGTTTTGTTTCTCTGCTATGTTGTTAGGGACTTGTTATGCCGCTTTTCTCATGCACAGTCACATCATTTTATTGCCATTAGATAAATACTGTAAGGGTTATTCAGAGAGGTCCAAAATGTCGCCAAAATGTAACCGGACACTGAAATTCAGCACACAAAGAAATGGGAAAAGCACCTATGCAAGACCCGCAAACCCTATGAAGATAAATAGCATAATCCACACATCCAATATATACAGTATGTACCGTGTATAGCTCAAGACGATTAGACACATTTACCAATGTACGTATATTCATTGTTCTGGAGTTCTTTGGTACATGTGAAAAAGCAAAAAACATACACATTGCGCAGTATGCATATACAGGTATTGTGACTATATGCTCATAACGATGGTTCACTCACATGGAGTAGAGCCTGTGTAATTCAAGGCTCAATATACAGGCAGTGGCTCCCTTCAGGGATGACCCTGTCCCGTCTTCATATCTTCTTAAGGTGGATCACATGAACCATGATGAAAGGATACAGAAATGGACCATAGCGTGATATAGTTTCAATAATCAGCAATATACAGCCCACAATGAAATAAAACTCACGTGGTTTAGAGCCTGTGTGGAGTCCACTGGCTCTGTAAGTGCACTTAGGTGTAAATGGGATACACCAATCCCCTTTAGGTCAACGAAAGAATCCTTCTCTCTCCAGTTGAATAAAAAAGTATATTTAATATAAAATAAAATAAATTTAAAAAAAACACAGTAAAAAACAATTCCCAAAACATGTTTCGCTGCTACAGCAGCTTCATCAGTTGGTTATGAAAACAAATGTATATAAATCCTTTATATATAGGACACATATTCCCACTTTCAGGTGTAACAAATGAAATAACACTTAATTTTGTTTCCGTACGATTCGTTAACGCGCCCGATACTCTCACCCGTCGCTTCCTTTTCAACATCAGAGATCTCTCTTTACGGACGTGTATTTGGGCACATGCGCAGAAATTTTGTCCACGGACCTCCTCCCTCCTTATGTCGGCCTCAGGATTCTCTTTCCTCCCATACTGTGTAACGTTGGGAGCTTCCAGCCTCTTCGGTGTACTTGAGGGCAGCATGTCTGATGCTGCTCTCTTACCAAGGCCCGGTTTAAATTGAGACAGGCAGGGAGGTGGCTGCATGAGGCGCAGGTTGAGAGGGGGGGTGCGGTCTGGTGAAGGTCTTTTAAAAACCGACAGTTCCTTCTAAGCAGTGCCAGATCGTGGTTATCCATACCTGAGCTCCCTCTACCTGAATTCTCTTGTGATTGAACCTGTTATTGACCTCTGCTTGTTTTCTGACTATTCTCCCTTCCGTTGCCCTAGACTATTTCCTTGTACTACGCTTCTGCACTGATATCGACCCGGCTATTCCATTTGACTATTCTATACTCTGTATTCCTGATTCTGTCTCGTCTGACTAACCCCGTGTTGCTGACCTGGTATTGTATTACGACATTGTCTTTGATTAACTCTTTCTGTCTAGCTAGTATACATATACCTGGCCAATTTTTAAGGACCAGACAGTTAGGGATTCTTTTACGGCTACCCTGTTGGTAGTTTTTTGGCTCTGTGGAGTGTTGGGCTTTAAGGACTGCGTGGTGGGATTCCGGGAACCGTGACATACTGGGGCCATCATTAAATATTTTTTTAGGCAATTGCCACTATATATGGACACCATTTATACCATTTATATGGATGAAGAAAAAGATCTACACTCACGGGACGAACATAAGGGCAAGAGAACTTTCAAAATGACGGCCCCAGTATTGGAGTACTGAGGCTGACATAAAGAGGGAGGAGCTCCTCGGATAAAATTTCTGCGCATGTGCCCGAATATACGTCCGGAAAGAGAGATCTCTGACGTTGAAAAGGAAGCGACGGGTGGGAGTATCGGACGCTTTAATTAACGTATCATACGGAAATTAAATTAAGTGTTATTTCATTTGTTACACCTGAAAGTGGGAATATGTGCCCTATATATATAGGACTTTTATACATTTGTTTTCATAACCAACTGATGAAGCTGCTGTAGCAGCAAAACACGTTTTGGGAATTGTTTTCTACTGTGTTTGGTTTTATTTTATATTAAATATACTTTTTTATTCAACTGGAGAGAGAAGGATTCTTTCGTTGACCTAAAGGGGATTGGTGTATCCCATTTACACCTAAGTGCACTTACAGAGCCAGTGGACTCCACACAGGCTCTAAACCACGTGAGATTTATTTCGTGGTGGGCTGTATATTGCTGCTGATTGAAACTATGTCACGCTATGGTCCATTTCTGTATCCTTTCTTCATGGTTCATGTGATCCACCTTAAGTACTTATGAAGACGGGACGGGGTCATCCCTGGAGGGACCCACTGCCTGTATATTGAGCCTTGAATTACACAGGCTCTACTCCATGTGAGTCAACCATCATTATGAGCATATAGTCACAATACCTGTATATGCATACTGCGCAATGGGTATGTTTTTTGCTTTTTTCACATGTACCTAAGAACTCCAGTACAACGAATATACGTACATTGGTAAATGTGTCTAATCATCTTGAGCTATACATGGTACATATATATTGGATGCGTGAATTATGCTATTTGTCTTCTTAGGGTTTGCGGGTCGTGCATAGGCGCTTTTCTCATTTCTTTGTGTGTTGTTATAATTTGTGTGGGTTGTGTGGGGAAAGTCCATAGAGGATTTAGAATGACTGGAGAATGAAAAATTCTAGGTCAAAATAGCCAAACCAGAAAAATTCTCCCTTTCATCTCACTTTCCAAATTAGCTATTTTGACCTAGAATTTTTCATTCTCCAGTCATTCTCCTGCTTTTCACGCTCTCTGAATAACCCTGATGGTGTGGAAAATATTATCAAGCATGTCTGTATATAGGGATGGAAAGAGCAGGAGGGTAGTGATTATTTTTCTGTCCCCAATGACTGTTTGAGTGAAGTTCCGGAGATTGTCAGTTCCAGAATGGTCGCCTTGGAGGAAGCAGCTGTGGGAACAATGGTGGGAACCATAATATAGAAAGAAATAGAAAAGCTGTAGTAGTAAGGAATCTAGTATTAAGAGTAACAGGGTTATTCAGAGAGCGTGAAAAGCAGGAGAATGACTGGAGAATGACTGGAGAATGAAAAATTCTAGGTCAAAATAGCCGATTTGGAAAGTGAACTGAAAGGGAGAATATTTCTGGTTTGACAATTTTGACCTAGAATTAGGGATGTGCATTTCGGGTTTCGGACTTTCGGAATTTTCACGAAATTTCCCGAGTCGTGTTTTCGGATGCGGCCGATTTTCTGAAAATTTTTAGATCCGAAAATGGCAGATCCGAAAAGTTTTCCGAGCCGAAACGAAATATTTTCGGAATTTTCCAATGTACTTGAAATGTGTCAAATCGAAATTTATTGCTTTGAAACGAGAACAGACGTTCCGAAAAAATGAAAATTTTCAAAAATACGAAAAGCCGATACAAAACCCGAGCTAAGTGACACGAAAATACGAAAAATGGTCGATATTCCGAAACCATTTACAATTCCGAAAAACGAAAATTGCCGAAAATACGAAAAGTCGATACAAAAAATGAGCTAAGTGATATGAAAATACGAAAAATGGTCGATATTCCGAAACCATTTACAATTCCGAAAAACGAAAATTTCCGAAAATACGAAAAGTCGATACAAAAAACGAGCTAAGTGACACGAAAATACGAAAAATGGTCGAAATTCCGAAAAAATTTACACGAAAAACGAGTCGAGCCGAACCGAATCGAACCAGAAATCGGTCGAAACGAGCCGAATCGAAAAGTTAAAAAATCCGAAAAATCGAATCGAATCGAACCGAAAAAAAATCGGTGCACAAGCCTACCTAGAATTTTTCATTCTCCAGTCATTCTCCTGCTTTTCACACTCTCTGAATAACCCTGTAAGTATATTAGGTTGCTCTGATTGCCTCAACCAAACAGCTTGCCGTTTCTCATGTTCGACATGTGTGGACAGACTATCGGGGAGGCCTGGAGACAATGTAGCTGCCTTGGTTCATGTTGGCACCAATGACAAACAGAAGTCAGGTTATTAGTATACAAGGTTAAAGACGAACCTTTAAACAATTTATTTTCTGAACCAACAGTTTCATACTATCAATGTTACCTTGAGTATAATCTTTATAGTTGTGGTTGATTGCACCCCAGTGAGGGCGAGTCTGCTACGCTGAGGAATAAAGGTTGGCTAGACACATGGAGGAGACCATGTGATTTTCTGGATCTCCTTATAAGTGTCAAAGTAGAGTTTTTGTTTCAAACATTCAAGTAGCGCAGTAAGTGACCATAATAAGGTGGGTTTTGCAAACAATAGCATATAATGAAATTACACAACCATAACCGAAACAAACACAAAGAAAAAAAAGATTTCAGTCATTAAGGCATCTTTGCAAACCATTGACATAAAATACTTTATAAGAAATAAATATAGATAAATTGAGTATATTTTAACTGACTTTGCAATACTGTATTTCTAAACAAACACCATTAAGAGGTAAAGCTAATAGGAACAAACTGAACCAATTAAGCTCAATAAATCTATATTTGAAATGTCTTTTTCTTCCTAAATTAGACAGATAGGCAGCACCATAGCTAAATATGAATATGTTAACAAGGCCGTTACAAAAGCTATATTAGAAATTGAAAAAAAACCTTGCCCAAAGACGGTAAGACAAACAACAAAATGGCGGCAAGATGCTTTCTTCAATGGCATACATGGTAACCAGATGGAAAAAGGTCAGTGACGTAAAAAAAAGGGGAATTTACAAACTAGGAAAAAGCAATGCTGCACTGAATGTCATGTCAAAGATCTAGTTTTGTTTCCCAAGAAATGCTATTCTTCAGGGTTTATTATTGCGTGTCTTTTATTGTGGTTTATCAGTGTTCACTTCTTCCAGTGATAACCACACAGATTATAAGTGCGTCACCGATTTTCTTCCCTATAAATGCAGGGAGGATCAGTAGGAGAACCAGTCACGATTTTCATAGCACGGAGATTCAAGACACCGGCCAGTTATCACAATGAGGTAATACAGAATTTACTTGAGAAGTATGGGTCTTCGATAAGCATGTATTGTTTTAGGTTGTAGGTATTGAAAGTGTGCAATTACTTTACAAGATCAGGGACGGCACTCATACAGTTTATCTAAATACTCTTTGAAAGTCACATTATTCAAACGAGTAATGGCTTTTAATTTGTTGAAATGCCCCTAGGCAAACATAGTTTGGGGTGTTTCAAACCTACCCTAAAGCCGAAATTATGGAAAATTGGAACAATCGTCAGAGATCAAAATGACCAGGATTGGGAAAAAGCTGAAATAGCTTTCTTCTGTCTTTAGCAACTAGAAGATAATTTAAGTGCAAAACTGTCACTTGTTAGATCTGCGCATGGTCTTGTTTCATGAATGACTCAACTCCCACTGTGTCTAATGATATAATGTTCTGTATAAGGTCTAGTGTATCTGTTTTCAGAATGAAACCATGAACTTGTTTGTGTGTATTCATGTAAACGTAGGAATATATTTTGTGTGTAGAGTGCCACTTTTCATAAAATCTGGGTTCTGGCTGATCTTACTCTTACAAGGAAGCAGCGATCCTGGATAGTTGTTTGCTCGTTGCCTAAGTGCGAGACCACTTGGTCACCGTTTAATTTTTTTATAATTTTTTTGAGAAAGGATTTTATCAGGAAAGATACATTGAGATTTCTCTTGTTTTCAAGTATGTCCTGGGTGGCGAGTATGTACCGTTAGGTGTCTTGTCCATGGACACTTACTGGAGAGGTGCTCTTGCTGGGATCGAACCTGTGTCTCCACAGTCTCTCTTACAGTTTGCTGCATTAACAAACCAAAAAAAAGCAAAAAAAAAATTTTTTTTTATAATCTTTTTTTTTAAAATATTTTTTTATTTTTATTTTTTATTTTTTTAAAAAAACATTTTTCATAGTCATGTTTGGTATTGTTGGAACGGCCATGCTCCTCAGGGGGCATTCCCGGAAGCTTGGCCGACATCCAAGATGTCGGCCAGCTCCGAGAAAGGATCAGGAACCGGCACTTTTAGGCGCCGATTCGTGACCCGGCCCCCATGGGGTTAATTCCAGGTACCGTTAGGAAGGGCAGGCTGTGCCCTTCCAAACGGTGCCTGGATTAACCCCCTGCGCCCCGGCGATCGGGAGGGAGAGAGGTCCGAAGGACCTCCCCCCTCCCTTTCAGGCGCCTCCTCTGCACATGCGGGGGGGGTGCTTGAATTAGATGTCATCGCGCCGCCGCGATGACATCTAATTAGGCCGGCGGCGGTTCCGGGTGCTGGGCTGACATCGAGGATGTCAGCCCGTACCGGGGGGCACAGCGATTGGCCGGAACCCGGCCGATCTCTGGCCCCAAAGGGAGGACGCGCTGAGCGCGTCCTCCGCAAGGAACGCTACCTGCGGGTGGACGCGCTGAGCGCGTCCACCGCAGCAAAGGGGTTAACTGGTGTTTGAAAAAAATTCAAAATAACATCTAAAGCAATGTTATTTTTCACCTCTGGATTAAACATTCACAGGGTTATTCAGAGAGCGGTGAAAAGCAGGAGAATAACTGGAGAAGTGAAAATTCTAGGTCAAAATAGCTCTCCCATAAAATTCTCCCATTTATCTCACTTTCCAAATCGGCTATTTGGTCTAGAATTTTCCATTCTCCAGTCATTCTCTTGCTTTTCACCGCCAAAAAATCAGTAAACTTTTTCTGCGTGTCCGGAAATGTGTCCTCTTTTCATACAGACTGCCGCCCCAAGCAGGAGTACAAATATTCTAAACTCCCTACTGGGATTATCTCTAACACAAGTAGTTGAGGAGCCGTCCCGTAAAGAGGCCATATTGGATTTAATACTCACAAATGGAGGTTTGGTATCGGACGTTGTTGTAGGTGAAAATTTGGGATCTAGTGATCACCAGTCAGTATGGTTTAATATAAGAACAGGGATGGAGCCGCACCACAAAAAAACACTAAAAGGTTTTAGACTTTAAAAAAACAGATTTTTCTAAAATGAGATTTTGTGTGAAGGAGTCATTATCAGACTGGAGGAGTTTAAAGGGAGTCCAGGAGAAATGGGATTATTTAAAGGAAGCATTATTGAAGGCCACAGGCAATTGCATTCGGCTTGTTAGCAAAAACAAAAAAGGGAAGAAACCACTGTGGTACTCTGCAGAAGTGGCCAAAATAGTGAAGAACAAAAAGATAGCATTCAATATTTATAAAAAAACTCAGAGTGAAGAAGATAGGCAAACCTATAAGATTAGGCAGAAAGAGGCAAAGCAATTTATAAGAGCTTCCAAAGCACACGCAGAAGAGAAAATAGCTCAGTCAGTAAAAAAGGGGGACAAAACATTTTTTAGATACATAAACGAGAAAAGAAAAGTAAAACAAGGATTAGTTAGATTAAAAACAAAGGAAGGAATGTAGAAGAGGATAAAAGTCTCGCTGACTGCCTCAATGAATATTTTTGTTCAGTCTTTGCAGAAGAAAAGGAAGGAAAGGGACCTCAGTTAGGAGGAGAAACACTAACGAGACATTTACATATCAGTTTACAGAGGAGGAGGTTCTACAGCAGCTGTCTAAAGTAAAGACAAATAAGTCAATGGGGCCTGATGGGATCCACCCTAAATTATTAAAAGAGCTCAGTGATGTAATAGCAAAAGCGTTAACAGATTTATTTAACCAATCCTTGCTAACGGGAGTCGTCCCAGAAGACTGGATATTAGCAAATGTTGTGCCGATTTACAAGAAGGGTAGTAGGGAGAAATCGGGGAACTATATGCCAGTTAGTCTTACGTCAGTAGTGGGGAAATTAATGGAAACCATGTTAAAGGAAAGGATTGTTGAACATCTAAAAACACATAGATTACAGGATCAGAAACAACATGGGTTTACCTCAGGGAGATCATGCCAAACTAATCTTATTGATTTTTTTGATTGGGTAACAAAAATAATAGACACAGGTGGTGCAGTAGACATTGCTTATTTAGATTTCAGTAAGGCTTTTGATACTGTTCAGCATAGAAGGCTTATCAATAAATTGCAATCTTTGAGTTTGGATTCCAATATTGTTGAATGGATTAGGCAGTGGCTGAGTGACAGGCAACAGAGGGTTGTGGTAAATGGAGTTTATTCGGCGCAAGGTCTTGTTACCAGTGGGGTACCTCAGGGGTCAGTACTTGGATCCAATCTCTTTAATATTTTTATTAGTGATATTGCAGAAGGTATTAATGGAAAAGTATGTCTTTTTGCTGATGACACAAAGATTTGCAACAGGGTTGACGTTCTTGGAGGGATCAGCCAAATGACAAATGATTTAGGTAAACTAAAAAAATGGTCGGAGCTGTGGCAATTGAGTTTTAATGTGGATAAGTGCAAGATAATGCACCTGGGACGTAAAAACCCAAGGGATGAATATAGAATATTTGATACAGTCCTAACCTCAACATCTGAGGAAAGGGATTTAGGGGTTATTATTTCAGAGGATCTAAGGGTAAGTAGTCAATGTAATAGAGCAGCAGGAAATGCTAGCAGAATGCTTGGTTGTGTAGGGAGAGGTATTAGCAGTAGGAAAAGGGAAGTGCTCATGCCACTGTACAGAGCACTGGTGAGACCTCACTTGGAGTACTGTGTGCAGTACTAGAGACCGTATCTCCAGGAGGATATAGACATCTTAGAGAGAGTTCAGAGAAGGGCTACTAAAATGGTGAACGGCTTGAAGGAGAAAAGTTACCAGGAAAGGCTTAATGATCTTAACATGTACAGCTTGGAAAAAAGACGAGACAGAGGAGATATGATAGAAACATTTAAATACGTAAAGGGAATCCACAAGGTAGAGGAAGGGAGTATATTTAAACGGAAACAAAGTAGCAAAACAAGAGGACATAGTCTTAGATTAGAGGGGCAAAGGTTTAGGCTAGGGTCAGACTGAGGCAGTGCGAACGCGCGTGCAGCCGCACTTAATCACGGCCGTGCTAGCAGCAGATGCCGGGCAATGACGGCCAATATACGAAGTACGGTCGCACAAAAGTGCGGCCGCGCAACGCAAGCGGCAAACAAACGCATTTTTTCGAGAACGTGAAACCACTAGTACTGACGTACAGAGTGCGCTGCATCCGCTAGCGGCGTGTGTGCGTGATTAGGAGACGTCAGACGCTGCTAATGTCCGGCCAACATAACGTCCAGACCCAAAAAGTGTTTTATTGATGATCCGTACAAAATCAACTGCGCATCGTATGACCGCTATTGCGTATTCCGTGAAAAAATACGTCCATTCGTTCGAACGCACTTTTTCACGGACAACGTGAAAAATGCGTTAGTCTGACCCTAGCCTTAGAAGTAACATCAGGAAGCATTATTTTACTGAGAGGGTGGTGGATAAATGGAACAGCCTTCCAGTTGAAGTGGTTGAGGCCAAAACAGTAATTGAATTTAAGCAAGCATGGGATAGGCATAAGGCTATCCTAAACAAAAGATAAATCCAGGTTAAGTATCCATGTAATTGGGCAGACTAGATGGGCCAAAAGGTACTTATCTGCCGACATTTTTCTATGTTTCTATGTTTCTATATAAGCAGTTGTTTACGGATAGATTAAAGGAAAAGCATTTACCGTCATTTGAAATGTCATTTTTTGGTTTTTACATATTTCTATACATCCTAGAAATCCGCCACTTCACGGGCAGGTTATGGGGACCTCCTAGGCACGATATTTGAAGGAATTTTTCGTTTTTATTTTTAACCCTTATTTCATGGAAAACTCACTGTCCCTTTAAAAAAGTTTTTTTTACTTTTTGTCCTTGTTTCCTGTCCCCCAGGGCACTACCCGGACCCCCATACACCTTTTATGGCAAATATCTAGCATATATGCCCTCTTGGAGGGAACTCTAAAAACCGAATTTTCAGCCCCATTGACTTGTATTGAGTTCGAGTTCGGGTTCGGGTTCGGACCCGAACATTTGGAAAGTTCAGGTTCGGCTTCGAACCGAACTCGGGGAGTGTTCGGCTCATCCCTACTTACGATTAAAAAAAAACAGTGATCCTGGATAGCTGTTTGCAAGACCACACTTGGTCCCCATTTCATTTAAGGTGGTACTTTTAATAGTGATAACTTTATGCGTCCGTATAACCTCTAGCATCAAAGGACTGTGTGCATGGTGTCAAATTAATGGAGTCACCTTTGAGGTCACCTCCTGTTCCTGCCACCATCTTCGTATGCTCTGTGTTCCGTAAAATACCAAGCTGCAACATGGATAAAAAAACTAAATATTGTAGCTCCTTCTACTTTCTTTCTGTACCTGAGAGCTGAATAAGGTGTCCTTAGCATCCAACATATCTTTGCAGCCTTGACTCCCCCATGAGCATAGTGGAATATCCTAAAGCATTGATGGGGTGAGAGGCACCTGCTATCGATGCAATCTGTCCCTTTGTACTCACTATAGGCCGGATCATGCTGCAAACCTTCATTTCGCCTCACGATCCTAAATCCCACTAATCCAAGAAAAAAAAGACATGGCCCTATAAGAAGTAAATAGCATATGGGGACCCTGGGTGCCTGCTATGGTTTTTTTAACATCTCAAAGTGTAATTGTAAACCCCCCCCCCCCACTAACCCCTTATCCGACCAAACATAAAAGTGACCGCCCCAAAAGACAATATTATTTCACCCACTTTCCAAAACCAAAATCACATTTTGCAAATCAAAAATAGATGTCGGTAAACTGAGTGCATGCTGCCAGGTCACAGCCAACTAAAATAGGGTCAAATTCTAAAGGACCTTATTCCCAAACTCAGCAGTGAAACAATATACCCGATTTGCAGCATTTGAAGGGCAAAGAAACGCAAAGAACAAGATCCTGTTGCGCAATTTGCAATTTTTACCAACAAAGTGGATGACAGATCACAATCAACAAAAATAATTCACAAAGGGTCACATCCTAATTATATATTATAAAATATATATATATATATTATTATTTCAAGATGGCAAACTGCTTAAAATTCCACAAAGCACATGATACATTACAGCAGCATTTTTACTGTTCTAACAGCTGCAGTCATGAGAAAAACGAAACTGCCTACAAAAAGCACAGCATATCTATTCCCATGTAAAGACAGACAACAAAACACACCTTTAAAATCTATGCTGGCCATGAAACAGTAAACAAATAAGCAATTTTTATATAAAAAAAATCTTATCAGCCAAAAGGTACACAATCTAGATACATTTAGTTCCTGCCCTATGAGTGAAAGTAGTGCTTGATACTCTCATTTTGTGAGTAGTTCTATATTATCAATACACATGTGATTATATAGTTATCAGTATTACACTATATACTATTTGAACCTAATTCCGTTCCTTTTCTTCTGTATAATTTTACATAAAGATCAATATGAAGATATGTATGTGTGCACTTACCTGCTCGTTTCTGATCCTTCATCCTAGCAATATGGAAACATTTTACATTAGGATAAGAAATGCAAATCCACTCATACGTTTCCACAAAATTCCCTGAAAAAAAAATCAAAAATGTGTATCCTTACTGGTTTAAGACACGCAGGGTTTTTCAGAGAGAGGTGAAAAGCAGGAGAATGACTGGAGAAGGGAAACTTATAGGTCAAAATAGTCGATTTGGAAAGTGAGATAAATGGGAGAATTTTTCTGGTTTGGCTATTTTGACCTAGAATTTTCCCTTCTCCAGTCGTTCTCCTGCTTTTCACCTCTCTCTGAATAACCCTGATGGTGGTGTGCTAAGGAATAGTACATTATTGTTACAGTACAATATTCTTACATATCTATTTCTGCAGTGAGAAGACATTAGAAGATCAGCTGAAAAAATTAAGATGCCATTTCACATGGAATCTGCAGGAGAAAGAAGGCGACAACATCGCAATAGAAGAAAAGTTGATTGGTCAGATGGAATCTCGAGCTACATACAATAAACACAAGGTGTACAATCTGATGGCCTATATAAAATACGTACAAGGTGATTACATAGAAGCCATGGCCAGGCTAAGAGAAGCTGAAGAACTGTGTCGGTCAAATTCAAATCAATCCCCAGCTAAATATCTGGTTATCTATGGTAACTATGCATGGCTGAATTACATCTTAAAGGAACATGAAATGGCTCAGCTCTACGTTGAGAAGGTGGAGAGCATTTACCAAGAACTGCAACAGTCAAATGATCCTAATCTATTCAACTGTCCTGAAATATATGGAGAACAGGGATGGACTCTGCTAATATATGGTGGACGTTATTATGAACAAGCCAAAGAGTGTTTTGAGAAGGCGCTGGAATCTGCCCCAGAAGACCCTGATTGGAATACTGGCTATGCCATGGCGATTTATCGATTAGAGTCATTTCAAGATGGAAAATATCCTGGTCACCTTCATTACTCCTGCTGAAACGAGCAATAGAACTCAATCCAAAGGATTCGGTGGTGAAGACACTTCTTGGATTGAAACTACAGGACCTAAAGGAAAAAGATGAAGGCTTAAAATATATAGAAGAAGCTCTAGAACAAACACCAGTCAACCCATATGTCCTCCGCTATGTTGCAAAGTTTTATAGGTTAGCCCGAATGTACGATGAAGCGCTACGTGTTCTAAAAACAGCACTGGGTTTTCAGCCTAAATCTGCATTTATTCTTTCTCAGATTGGCCTATGTTACAAGTATAAATTTATAGACGTAAAGCAATCAAAACATCCAAATCCAAACAGACAGAAAGAGATCAATGAACATATTCAGAAGGCAATCTATTACTTAGAATTGGCATTAGAGTATGAAAAATCATTTAAATATGTTTATGTTGCTTTAGCAAATATGTACCAGGAAAAAAATGAGATTCAGAAAGCAGAGGAATTGTTTCAAACATTATTAGGCTTTGAAAGTCTCACGAGAAGTGAAAAGCAGAGTTATCGGTTTGAGTATGGCAAATTTGCATTTTTCGGTAAGAAATCTGAAGCTGAAGCTATAAATCATTACAAAGAGGCACTGATGATACCCGGCTCATTCAGAGAAGGCTGGAAATGCGAGAACGAGCTGAAGAAGAGGGCAGAAAGGAAACTTAGATACAATCCAGAGGATTCTTTGGCATTGGGCTTACTTGGATTAGTCTATAAAGTTCAGGGGGAAAATGCTGAAGCAATCCGCTATTATGAAAAAGCCTTGAAGAATGATGTTAATAATGGAGAATATACCAGGGCCTTGAGTGAACTGAGAAATCAGGATAATTAATAATTTCCATTAAACTGAGTCAATAGGATGCCGAGACTGAAGTATTAAAACAGGAGAGATTTTATATACTGCATTACAACCGTTAAGGTACCGGTTGGATAAAGTAGAGATGACATCACTACTTTACAACAGTGGAGACCCAAAATCCCAGTCAGAGCATCTCTCCAGGAAATGTCCTTGGGCAAGACACCTAACAGTACATACTTACCTACCACACAATGGGCTCTATTCCATAGTTTGTGCTAACTTAACCAGAGCTGTTGCAAACGTCCCAGAGCCATTATGGGGCTACATTACAATCCCGTGTTAAAACGGGGGCGGTAGGGAGAAAAAACTGTACCCACTGTTTTCCGCCTACCGCCCCCGTTTTAATGGGGGTTACAATGCAGCCGCAAAAAATGCGGTCTGCATTTGTAGCGGGTGCTACGCCCTAGGATGCTCGCTGCACCGCTGAGCGCAGCCGTGAGCATCCACTCGATGGAGTCCATAGGACTCCATTGAGCCAGAAGCCGGCAGTCACATGACCTGCTGGATCTTGCCTCGTGAGATCCGGCTGGTCGACGTAGTGATACGCAGGGGGAGACTGAGGAACTTTTTCCCCCAGTCTCTCCCTGCTCCCGCCGGACGGAGGAGGCGGTTGGAGCCACGGTCCTCGCCGTGGGACAGGAGGTGAGTATACGATTCTTTTTTTACATTTTTTGGGCTGGTGTTAACAGATTCTGCAGAAGCGGAATCCGTTAACACCAAGTCCTGGCTGTGGTTAACTTTCCGCTAACCAGAGCCGAACGTTAATCAGCGCTGGGACTTTGTAATCCTAACGCTGATTAACCCTTTGCGCTCCCCATGTTAAGTATAGGGAGCGCAAAGTACAATAACCTCGCCCTGAAAAGTGCAAGGTACCAAACGCAAACGGGTTATTTAACCCGTTTGCGTTTGGATTGTAATATGCGGTAGACACCGCGGCTAACGTTAATGCTCACGCAGGTGAGCGTTAACGATAGCACATAGATTGTAATGTGGCCCATAATCTATGGAGTTGTTAAGTTTACAATAGCTCTGGTTAAGTTAGCACCAACTTTGGAATACTGCTCAATATTGGCTGCGTATCCTAGTGGTAATGTCTCTGCTCTTCAGCTGTGGAGAAACAAGTTCAGATTCCGATAGGAATGTCTGACAAGCACATCCCTCCTCTACAACCATGGAGAAGCAAGTCTCGACTTTACAACCATGGAGCAGCAGCTTCAACCTCACCACCATGTTGCTGCTCTACTTTCTTGGAACGCAGACTCAGATCCCACTTAGAAGATCTCACCAGCAAGTGCCCTTACCTAACGATATGGATGAGCCTACCTCACACTAGGTGTACAATTCTCATAGAGATTGTAAATTCCTTGGGAACAGCGTCCCCCCTAAATCAGGCCGTATCATCCATGGTTAGTGTTATTATGTATCAAACCCTTGTAAAAACTGATCATTTAAGCGCTGTGGAATCTGTGATGCTATATAAATAGCAAATAAATACAAGGATAATAATATGCAATCGGAATCCAGAATCATTTACAGAGTTGAAACATTGTTCTCTTTACTGAGTTGCTGTGATCAAGGCATTTAATTACTAGTTTAACCAATTATTGAATTTCTTAATTTCATGCTTATATTTTAGCAAGATTATACGATATGGCGCTTGTAACTGCATAGCATAGTTCAAATTAATTCAGATGTTAAATTTGTTATAGTCAAAAATATATTGGTAAATTTAAATACTTTCAAATGATCATGAAGTTGGTATATAAATAAAAACAAAATACTTTATTATGGTGTGTTTGTTAATGTCAGTATGAATGGTCTTGAATTTCATTTTAATAAAAATATCATTGCTTAGTTGCTTATGTATATAATAAAGATTGATAGTAGACAAGACATAATAATTATAAAAAAAATCCATGTTGATCTTGCAAAATATAACATAGGTACCATACAGATCAATGGACATAAGTAATAACAATATCGCAAACAAGCAAAATGCAGACACTGATGTTCCTGATTACTGCCACTTATGACAAATTATTTTTAAGTTTCATAAAGGAGGAGAAAATTGCATCATAAATAGTTTATAATTGAAGCACATTACAAGGATATTTTTAAATAAATTCTTTAAAGAGAAAAGCATACAGGGTACAATCTAATACGCAATAAAAGAATGCGAGTGAGTCAGCAGGATTCTTATGAAGGAGATAAATGTGAAAAAACAAAAAGGGTAACAGCCAAGACAATGATCTCATCTGCCATGTGTAGGGAACCCGGTATAAGAGGTAGAGGAGGGACAAGGAAAGAAAAAAAAATAACAATAAAGGACTGTCTCCAGTTAAAGTGACATTCCTGGCTCTCTCAGTTACCCAGTGGAAATATGGGAATAGAGGACCGTGGCCACATGGCCAGATCGCCTCAGGAGTAAGTAAGCAGACAGAGCCATGGTAGCTGCCGGCATGGCATTCCTGAAATAGTACAAACCAAGAGAGGAAGTGGATATAGACCAGCATTCAGCAGACACCATGTAATAAAACAAAACAAAAGTCAGAAGAAAACGAGCAAACCAGGAAGAAGATAGATTTTTACTTGACAATAAACAGAACAGTACACCAAAAGGACGAATTCCAATGAAAGTCTCTACAAGTCAGGTCATGTGGCAGTTAGGCTGCAGGAGGAGAAGACCGATCAGTCCCGGCGTGCTGGGGTTCATGCAACAGGCCTATAGTAGCGAGCAAGACACTGCCCTCCTCCGACGTAATGGCCATTATGTCCCAGTTTTCACCTGGAAAAAAGAAGGCAAGTGAGGCACCCTCATGTTAGCACCAAGATTGTAATGTGGCCTCAGGCTGGTTATGGAATGCAAAATACCTAAAAGGACGCAAGAAATCGTGAAACTTCAGACAAGCAAATCGCAGACACCATGATGATCCTGATTAATGCCACAAAAACAGAATTAAAACAGACAGGCAAAACCCTAAAGAAACCGGTGCCGCTGGAGAATGAAGTACTGGCTGGACTTCTGGGTCCCCCAGAGCCGCAGGGCATGCTTCAGCAGCACCTCTGCAGGCTTCAGTCACATCCTGCAGGGCGCTCGGCACTGACAGGCTCACGTGTTGGCACAGGGATCTGCTGGAGCCAGAGGGAAGGGAGCACTATAGCAGGGCACACTCAGCACTGTGTAGGCTGGCACTCACCTCACACCTCCAGCATGGGCACACACACACAGGAACCTGAGAGCTAGTCATGCCGGTGTGAGAGCTGACACTTCACTCAACACCAAACCCCACTCCCTGAGCTCTGACCGAGACTCTCAGTGACACAAGCTCACTCTCAGATCCCTCATGGCTCACTCACACCCAGACAAGCCTCCCTGCTGCCCTCCCTGTCACTCAGCCCCTTTCTTCCGTCTCCCTGCTGCATACTCACCTGGTGTCTCCCCCTCACTCACTCAGCTCCTCATGTCCAGGCAGGGCTGAGCCTCTCTCCTGTGGGTTTGCCATTCTCTCCACTTCTGTGGCTGGCCCCTACTTCGCTGTGGTCCCTGGGAGAGGAGGGCTGGCTTTAGTCCAGCCCCGGGTATCTCCGGATACCTGTAGGAAGTTGACGGCATTCTTCAGTGGCTGCTCAGTAACTGGATCTCCTGGCCACAGCGTGCCACCTCGGTCCATGTACTGGAAGTCAGCCCTAAGTCCCCGCAGTCTCTCCTCCTTCTGCATGGGTACAGGGTGCTCACACAGCAGCAAGGTGTCCCGGGGCTCGGAGGCGTCCCTGGCCGCCCTCACCCAGAGCTGATGCACCTTTGAGGCCTCTGTGTAGGCCAGGGGTAAGGTGATGGGGTCCCTCGCGAGCACCGCTTGCCTCATCCTGCTGCTTCCCACGTGACAGACGTGGCGCCAGCGCTCTGCATGACGTCACCATGAAGGAGGAGCGTGCAAAGCAGGCACATGTGCCTCAGGCTGAGCGTGTTTGCACACGTACACTCGCTCAGCCCAGCGGGAACACTCTTCGGTGGAAAAATATGCCGCCGCCCTCCCACTGATCCCAGGATTTTCCGCTTGGAGCAGTTGCTCCAAACGGCTCCATGGGTGGGCCGACCCTGTAGCTACGTATGTTTGAGTGGTTCTCGTTTTTCAAAACATACATGTATATGGAACAGATTTAAATTTAGTGACCACTTCTCATCTTATCTCTTTGATATCCAGGCACACCTGTACAACTACTGTGGGCCATGCTCATCCACCATCTCTGCGATAGCAAACATTAACAACGCAAGTATAAACACAAGCTAAATCAATCCACCCTACTGATAGAGTGTCTGGGCACCACTAATTCAATCGGGAAGGGTGGTGAGAGTAAACCAGTTTAATTTACAATACAAGCCAACATCTCTAAGAAACCTAAGACAGAAACAGAGTTTAGAAGATTTTTTTATAAATTACATAGTGTAGCAATATCCACTTGCCCTGTGAGTTGCCTTTCCCACAATGGTTCATAGTCTCTTGGCAGGAGACCCACATCCACATTTCTCCAAAGAGCACAGGGACTATCTTTAGTGTGGTCAGGACTATGAGTGACTGCGCCAGAAAGTGTCTTAGGACATTTCAAAGAGGAGTCTATAAAACAAATTAATCAATCGGCAGGGGGCACTTCCATCATAACACCAAATTGTGAAACAGGGAAGAACTCCTTGTAATTTGTGAATTGTCACTGCCAATAAATAGAAATCATGAAAGAATGTAATTTCAAAATCCGAACTTATATACGCACACACCAGAAGCATCAATATAAAGCTTTGCCTTTGGAGGTCCTGACAATAAAACCCTTCACGACAGTTGGGCGTCACCCATCGGGCAGGGGTTAACGACAGTGTGGCATACAATTACGCCTCACCGCCAGATGCCACCGCTGGCCTTTAATTTGGCCTCCCATGCAGCCGACTTGCGGCGCACGTCAATGGCTGTTGGGGGATGGCCTGAGTTCAGTCCATCTCTCTGCAGTCAATGATGTGCGGCGTGCGCTGGCTGCAGGGAGGGGCCGAGGCAGCCCATTGAAGACAGCGAGGAGTATCTGTACGCTCTACATCTTCAAGGCCCACCCGCCACACAGACAGCATAGAACGTCCTGCAGCGGGAAGGGGTTAATGGTTTGGGTTCATAATGAATGATCGGGAGTGGGAGTGATTAATGGATGATCAGGAGTCTCTTCTCTGTTATAATATAAATCTACTTCTATGAAACACCGGCTGGGTGGAGTAGAGGTAACATCATTGCTCTATGACCATGGAGACCCAGGTTTGAATCCCAGCAAGAGCACCTCTACAGTAAGTATCCTTGGGCAAGACTCCTAACAGTACACACTCGCCACCCAGTCATACTTGAAAACAAGAGAAATCTCAATGTATCCTTCCTGGTAAAATCCTTTCTCAGAAAAAAATAAAATACTCACCAAGTTGTACAGGATACCACTTAATATATCTTGGCTGCCATCTACTTCCTAAGCCATGATTGTAGCTAGGTAAAAGAAACTATGTTCCTGGCACCACCTAGTGGCACCACCTAGTTTTACATGATGGGTTGTTATGTTAATAAATGTCCTGAGAGAAACAAATCATATATATTGGATCAGCAGTCGTCCTCTCCCATGCTGGAGGTATATCCCAAAACGACCAAACACAATAGTCACAGTAAGATGTGGTAAGGTCTGGTCTGCGCTTCCTACCAAAGTTCTTCTTAACAAGCTGTAGTGAAAGTTCTCCAACACCGTTGGAACAACGGGAGAACTTTCACTACAGCTTGTTAAGAGGAACTTTGGGAGGAAGCGCAGGCTTCACCACATCTTACTGTGATGATTGTAGCTAGTGCTTCACCTGAGCTAAACATGGATTCTGTTGTAAATTGAACGTTTGTGCCTAGATGTAAAGCGTTAACCTTTATTGATTTACAAGACAATAAAAT
Source organism: Leptobrachium leishanense (assembly GCA_009667805.1). NCBI lineage: Eukaryota > Metazoa > Chordata > Amphibia > Anura > Megophryidae > Leptobrachium > Leptobrachium leishanense. The sequence goes on from CM019068.1 coordinate 63,325,252, forward strand.
AAGAGAGCAAAAAACTCCGCACACTGGTAAGGCGGAGAGGAAGCCAAAGATTAAGGGCACCATTACACTCTTCTCGCTAACATTGTCACCACCTGCGTGAGCGTTAACGTTAGCCCTGGTGGCCCTAGCGCGGGTCACCCATATTACAATCCAAAAGCTAACGGGTTAAAAAACCCGTTAGCAATTGGTATCTTGTGTTTTTCATTGCGAGGTTACTGTACTTTGCGCTCCCTTTGCTTAACATGGGGAGCGCAAAGAGTTAATTAGCGTTAGTATCACAATATACTAAGGCTAATTACGGTCCAGCTGCGGTTACACGAAAGTCAACCACAGCCTGGACCTGGTGCTAACGGATTCCGCTGCTGCAGAATCCATCAGCACCAGCAGAAACCCCCCCCAAAATGATCAGATACTCACCTCCTATCCCGCGGCGAGGACCGCGGCGAGGACCGCGGCGAGGACCGCGGCTCCAACTGCCTCCTCTGTCTGCCGAGAGCAGGGAGAGACTGTGGGAAAATGTCCCCTAGTCTCCCTCTGCGGATCACTACGCCGCTTTTCTAGCGCCTGCATTGTAATATCACGCTAAAACGGGGATGCAAAGGAGAAACCTGAAAGGCGCAGGTTTTTCTCCCTAGCGTCCCCGTTTTAGCATGAAGAATGTAATAGTGCCCTGATTCATTTAGAGCAAAGCTCAAAAATCAAAACCATTGCAAAACCGCAAAACATAAAACACAGAAATTTTTGCAATGAAAACAAGCAAATAAGGAAATAGTGAAGACAAAAGTCGCTTTACTGAGAGATCCTGGATAGTAATAATATTTTTTACCTGAATTGCAGTGTCCGAATCCCTATAGCAAGAAAGACCTAACCAAGATAGAAAACGGCCCTTCGTGGGGTCGAGTTTATAGGAGAGGTAAAGAAAGGAAATAACTTCTAGGTACACAGCAGTCACTCAGCAGAACAATAATTAATACCAGGAAAAGGTGGGTGTTGCGCCAGTCCCCACACTTAATGAATCAGAGAAATGACAAATTAATTGATTGCCAAAATCATAAATGCTTCAAGGAGCATATAGGAAGCATAATGTTAGACCAACTTGTATAACATCAACGCGTTTCACCGGTCTTGAAGTGCCGGCTTCATCGGGATGGATCCCTATGTTGAGGGTAGGAGGCAAGGATGAGCTGGATTCTGTTGTAGCCTATGTTTTCTGGATGATTTGATAATTATATTTCTCCCCATTATCTCCCATGCGCCACCCCCACCCCTCATCATTCACTTTACACATTTTCCTTAACCTTTGAAGTATACACTATGGTTATAATTTCTCGCTTATTATACAATTGTCAATTTGGATATATTTGGCAACCCACAAAATAAAGAAAGAACACAAAATTTTAGGCATAAAAAGTTATACAATGTTCAATAGGTAGATAGTAATATAATGCAGATAACCACTGACACCAAAACTACTTCTGCCCCAAATATTGGAGACACCAGTTTTCACCCAAAGAAGCAACCCAGGAGTACTTTTTCCACAAAATAAAAATATTATAAAGTAATGGCAAGTCATTAACGCTTTCATACTAACACTTACAAACAGACGCAGAAATCACAAGAAGTCAGAAACAAAAAAGCTACAATCCACAGGACAACAAGGAAATATTTTTTTTTTACATATGGTACCATAAACAGTCACAAACAAAAATGCTGAACTCAAGTGTTAGATTTTACATCAAGCAGGAACAGAAAGTTACGAAAAGTCAGCTATGGATTCATAAAGTGTTCTAAAAAAGCAAAAGAATGTAAACCTATAAAAAATAAAAAGTATATATTCATACACATTCTTTTATATTTTTCAATGCTTATATATCAGCAAGTAGAACATTTTCATTACAGGACCAAAAATTCTTTAACACACAATAATTAAATATAGATAAAAGTTAAAGGGTCAAATGACATACTTGGTGCTAACATTAGCGCTCACCTGCGTGAGTGTTAATGTTAGCCCAAGTAGGTTCCGCATATTTCAATCCAAACACTAACGGGTGTAGTAACCCATTTGCGTTTGGTATCTTGCGCTTTTCAGCATGAGGTTACTATACGTTGCCCTCCCTATACTTAACATGGAGAGCGCAAAAGTGTTAATCAGTGTTAGGATTACAAATAGGGATGAGCTGTTCGGTTCGGACGGTTCGGAGTTCGGACCGAACTTAGCCTGTTCGTTCTGCTCGCAACTCCGAACATTTCCGGGTGTTCGCCGCATGTTCGCCCACAATGCATCACAATGGACCACAATGCACTTTCCCACTGGCCTGAAACTCGTAATTGGCTACAGCCTTGCACCTGACCACAGGTCTGGTGCAAGACAGGTTCAACAGTATGCCAATCACGGCTCAGAGTCCTGATTGGGCAAATTTTGCCCAATCATGGGCTCACAGAGCTAAGTCCCGCAGCACACTATATAAGGTTTCCACGCAGCGCTTCTGCACACATTTGAGAGGAGATTTCATATGAGATTGCTGTTGTGTGTTCTTACTGCCGGTCTGCCACGCTACTGGGGGGGTCTGGGGGGGTCTCATTTCTACCAAATATCAGGGAATTTAGGTGATGTGTGTCTTGTCACTGTGTCAGCAAGTATTTTGGGGGTCACAAATTTCTACAAAACATTTGGGAATTGAGGTGATCTGTGTCTTGTCACACAGCCAGTGTCACGCAGTATTTTGGGGGTCACAAATTTCTACAAAATATTTGGGAATTGAGGTGATCTGTGTCTTGTCACACAGCCAGTGCCACGCAGTATTTTGGGGGTCACTAATTTCTACAAAACATTTGGGAATTGAGGTGATCTGTGTCTTGTCACACAGCCAGTGCCACGCAGTATTTTGGGGGTGACAAATTTCTACAAAATATTTGGGAATTGAGTGATCTGTGTCTTGTCACACAGCCAGTGACATTCCCTATTTTGGGGGTCACAAATTTCTACAAAACATTTGGGAATTGAGGTGGTCTGTGTCTTGTCACACAGCCAGTGCCACGCAGTATTTTGGGGGTTACAAATTTCTACAAAATATTTGGGAATTGAGGTGATATGTGTCTTGTCACACAGCCAGTGCCACGCAGTGTTTTGGGGGTCACTAATTTCTACAAAACATTTGGGAATTGAGGTGATCTTCTGTGTCTTGTCACTGCCAGCAAGTATTTTGGGGGTCACAAATTTCTACAAAATATTTGGGAATTGAGGTGATCTGTCTCTTGTCACACAGCCAGTACCACGCAGTATTTTGGGGGGATCACTAATTTTTACAAAATATCTGGGAATTGAGGTGATCTATCTCTTGTCACACAGCCAGTACCACGCAATATTTTGGGGGTGTCACTAATTTTTACAAAATATCTGGGAATTGAGATGATCTGTCTCTTGTCACTGACAGCAAGTATTTTGGGGGTCACTAATTTCTACAAAACATTTGGGAATTGAGGTGATCTGTGTCTTGTGACTCACTGCCAGTACCACGCAGTATTTTGGGGGGTCACTAATTTTTACAAAATATCTGGGAATTGAGGTGATCTGTCTCTTGTCACTGCCAGCAAGTATTTTGGGGGTCACAAATTTCTACAAAAATTTGGGAATTGAGGTGATGTGTCTCTTGTCACACAGCCAGTGCCACGCAGTATTTTGGGGGTCACAAATTTCTACAAAACATTTGGGAATTGAGGTGATCTGTGTCTTGTCACTGCCAGCAAGTATTTTGGGGGTCACAAATTTCTACAAAATATTTGGGAATTGTTATAATCCGTGTGTTCTCACTGGTTGCCACCCATCAGGGGGTCTCACTGATTTATAGGAGGTTTCTGAGACTTGTAATCTGTGGCTTCTCACTGCCACCCATCAAGGGGTCTCACTGATTTATAGGAGGTTTCTGAGACTTGTAATCTGTGGTTTCTCACTGTCACCCATCAAGGGGTCTCACTGATTTATAGGAGGTTTCTGAGACTTGTAATCTGTGGCTTCTCACTGCCACCCATCAAGGGGTCTCACTGATTTATAGGAGGTTTCTGAGACTTGTAATCTGTGGCTTCTCACTGTCACCCATCAAGGGGTCTCACTAATTTATAGGAAGTTTCTGAGACTTGTAATCTGTGGCTTCTCACTGCCACTCATCAAGGGGTCTCACTGATTTATAGGAGGTTTCTGAGACTTGTAATCTGTGGCTTCTCACTGCCACCCATCAGGGGGTCACAGTGCATTTTAGGAGGTTTCTGCGAATTGTAATCTGTGGCTTCTCACTGCCACCCATCAAAGGGTCTCACTGATTTATAGGAGGTTTCACTGCCACCCATCAAAGGGTCTCACTGATTTATAGAAGGTTTCACTGCCACCCATCAAGGGGTCTCACTGCATTTTAGGAGGTTTCTGCGAATTGTAATCTGTGTCTTGTCACTGTTGCCAGCTATCAGGGGGTCCTATCAGGGGGTCTCACTGACTTGTAGCAGATTTCTGTGAATCATAGTTTGTGTCTTGTCACTGGCACCCATCAGGGGGTCTCACTGATTTATAGGAGGTTTCTGGGAATTGTAATCTGTGTCTTGTCACTGGCTGCCAGCTATCAGGGTGTCTCAGTGAGTTATACCAGAGTTCTGTAAATCTTTAATCTTTATGGACATACTTGAAAACGAGAGAAATCTCAATGTATCCTTCCTGGTAAAATCCTTTATAAAATACCAGAGTTGAATCAGAGTTCTGTATATATTTAATCTATATATCACTCACCATGTCTGAAAGAACAAAAAGGACAGGCAGATGCTCCCAGACACAGATAAGAGGGCAAGCAGCCCCTGTGTCGGGAGCCTGTGCCTCTGGTCGTGGTGAAAGTGGTGCATCCTCTGCAGGGGCACGCTTGTCCTTTCTAACTGGTGCTGGCCGTCTTCTTAAGCAGCAGCAACATACAGAGGATTTGGTGGATTGGCTAACCAGGCCATCCGAGTCCTCCGAGTCCTCTGCCAGCCAGGCTTCTAGTGCTTTACAGTCCACCTCAGCTGCCAAAGCATCTAATGCAGCCTCCATGTCCACAGCTACTCCTTCCGTAGCCTCGCTATCACACACGGAGGAGTCAGCTGAATTGTTTGACTACAATGACAGTGACATGCTGCTTGAGGATGCGCAGCAAGTACAGTGCTCTGATTCAATCTCTGAGGTTGAGGAAGGGAGTATAATCAACCTAGAGGAAGGGGGTGCCAGTGATGTCACACAAATAACTGGCACTCATGTTGCCCAACGGCTGCAGCATACTGCCAAGTTGGCTCCAGTGACGAGGAGATAGGGGGTGAAGATGACATTGATGATGAGGTCACTGACTCCACCTGGGTGCCAGATCGAACAGAGGAATCAAGTGAGGAGGAGGGGGAGGAGGAGCAGGCACAGCAAACACGAGGCACAACATCCTCTATGACCAACCGTAGCACTACATAGTCCAAGGCATCAGATGTCAGAGCTGCTCCGGTGCAGAGCGCTGTTGTCTCAAAGCACACACGCAGGAACTCTGCTGTCTGCTGGGAGTTCTTTAAGAAATGTGCAACTGACCCCACTGTTGCTATTTGTAATCTATGTCAGATGAGGCTTAAGCGTGGGAAAGACACCGAACACTTGGGTACCACGTGCTTGAGGTGACATATGACTTCCTGCCACACATCCCGTTGGTGCAAAACTTTGCGTAGGTCCTCCTCATCTGTCTCTACCCCCACTGTATGTCCTGCCATGTCATTGCCTACAACCTCCACTGACAGGGATGATGCTACAGTAATGGATGTACCAGGTCCTTCCTCACAATGTGACAGCATCCCATCATCTGAAGATTTACGCAGTCAGATTACGTTGCCGCAGCTGCTGCAGCGTAAGAAAAAATATAGTCCCAACCATCCCCAAGCACAGCGTCTAAATGCCAGCTTAGCAAAATTATTCGCATTGCAGCTGCTGCCTTTCCAGCTGGTGGACTCTGCTCCCTTCCGTGAATTCGCTGAATATGCTGTACCACAGTGGCAGTTCCAAAACGACATTACTTTTCACGCAAAGCCATTCCAGCACTATACCAGCACGTGGAAGACAATGTTATCGAGTCATCGGGAAAGGCAGTCAGCAGCAAGGTGCATGTGACTTTAGACACGTGGTCCAGCAAGCATGGACAGGGTCGTTACATTTCCTTCACGGCACACTGGGTAACTCTGATTGCAGCTAGGAGGGATCCAAGATGGGGCTCTGTGCTGGAGCTTGTTCATCCACCATGCCTCCAGAAAGCTGCTTGTATGAGGTCTGTCTGCTCCACCACCACCACCTCTCCCTCTTCCTCCTCCTCCTCCTCCTTCTCTGTCTCTGGCGAAGTGGAAGTTAAACCGACGCCTGACAGGGTCTACGCAATGGCTCAAGCAAAAAGAAGCCATACTGTGCTTGAGCTGGTTTGTTTAGGGGACAGGAGCCACACCGGGCCAGAAATTCTGTCAGCTCTGCAGGGCCAGGTGCAGAGATGGTTAACACCACGCCAGCTTCAGCTGGGAATGATTGTCTGTGATAATGGCAGCAACCTTCTCTCCGCCCTACGCAAGGGTAAATTGACGCATGTTTACACTGAAAAAAGTCTGAACAAAGTGTTCAGAAAAAGTACTGTAATAACCATAAGAGGCTTCAAAGCATCTTGCCAAAAAACCTCCAGCTAAACTTTATTGGACACAAAAGGACATAACTATACATTTAAAAACATTAACAAGGGATGATATGGGCGATGTTATAATATCTGATGTAGAAACCTTGCTTAAGGTGAAAACCTGTACTAAAAGAAACAATATGTTCTAAATGAGCATAATATCATGCAGTGAAATCTGCCGCTAAACCGCAGATGGACTGAATTTAATGGGTGTTACTTGACTCAAAAAAACTAACATATATATATATGTATGTGAACATGAATAGAGGAAACCACAACTGTGTATGAATAAACCATATATAAACTGCTCACAAATAAGTATCAATCATCAGACAATTGTCTTATAGAGATGAATTAATGTCCTTCAGAATGATATTCTATAATTATTAGACTTCGATCAATCTTAGTTACACCATTCTGGGTTCAATTGGCAGTTTGAATTGATTCTCTTATTAATATATTGCAGATCAGATGAAAGAGAAAAAACTGTTATAATGGTTTATATTACGATGGAAGGATTAGACAACGTAAACACAACAAATTCATACGAGACTCCTCTGATTTTAAGTCTGGTAAAATCTTTAAACATCAGTTTAAGAAAAATTCGCAGAAAAGATTAGACCCGACCTTAACCTCTGAATATGAAACAACTGATACAGAGGACGATACCCCAATTTCAGACAATCCTAGCAATAGGGGAATCTTGAAAAAGAATGTAAGTTTTTTAGATCTAAGTGATGCAGATACGGGATCTCCCCCCCCAAACGAAGAAGAAAAGAGAACGCAAAAGAAACAAATGGGGGCGATTCTAACAAACACACATCCAGATAGATATCCTAAAATGAATCAGGATAGAGAGATTTCAAATGATTTACAAATTATGAATCTTACCGACCAAACATTCTCGGAACATCATCTACAAGTACTTAAAAAAGGCTTAAATTACATTCCAAGACCAAAATTTAATGCATTTGAATGGGTCAAAGACATCCATCTATTTACTAGAAAATTAGCTATTAAGAAATTCCATGCAATACAATTGGAAAAAACATCCAAACGATATGGCCTTGATGAGACAGATCAGGAGACACTTTCTATCTTAACCGATCTATTCAATGTCGAATCTACAAGTTCGAAATTTAAAACAGATCTGATGTTAAAAAGTAAATTTACACCTTGGCTAGCGGAATATGGTCATTTGGATACATTTTGCAAACTAGTATGCAACGAAATTGACAAAATCGACTACAAAGAACTACAAGAGCAAACCGATAATAACCTGACATCAGAGGAACAACAAGCCCTGTCGGAATTAAGAGAGATGGACGATATTGTAATTAAAAAATCCGACAAGGGAGGCAATATCGTTATCCTCAATAAAGATCAATACTGCAAAATGGTATTAAAGATTCTAGAAGATACAAACACGTATCAGATTTTATCAACGAACCCAACTGACATCTACTCCAATGAATTAAAAAATATACTTGACGAAGCCTTGGAGCAAGATTTAATTTCAAAAAAGGAGTTTCAATTTATGTATCCTAACCAACCAACTATTTCCACCTTTTATGCCCTTCCAAGTTTATGTTAGTTTTTTTGAGTCAAGTAACACCCATTAAATTCAGTCCATCTGCGGTTTAGCGGCAGATTTCACTGCATGATATTATGCTCATTTAGAACATATTGTTTCTTTTAGTACAGGTTTTCACCTTAAGCAAGGTTTCTACATCAGATATTATAACATCGCCCATATCATCCCTTGTTAATGTTTTTAAATGTATAGTTATGTCCTTTTGTGTCCAATAAAGTTTAGCTGGAGGTTTTTTGGCAAGATGCTTTGAAGCCTCTTATGGTTATTACAGTACTTTTTCTGAACACTTTGTTCAGACTTTTTTCAGTGTAAACTTGTTTCTAAGGTTCAATCCTTAATTGAGTACCCATTGGCCTCAACCTTTTTTTGTTTTTTTCTGGTTCTTTTGTTTAAATTGACGCATGTACCATGCCTAGCACACCTCCTAAATCTAGTGGTACAGCGTTTCCTAACCAAGTACCCAGGGCTGGCAGAGCTTCTCAGCCAGGCCAGAAAAGTCTGCAGCCACTTCAGATGGTCATTCCCAGCAAGCGTTCGAATGGCAGAAACTCAAAGAGAATTCCACCTTCCCACAAACCGTCTGATCTGTGACATGCCCACCAGGTGGAACTCAACCTTAGCAATGCTGCAGCATCTGCACAAGCAGCAGAGGGCCATTAACAAGTACCTGTGTGAGTATGGCACAAGGACAGTTTCAGGTCAACTTGTTTCCCCCCCCGCAGTGGCTGATGATCAAGGATGCATGCACTGTACTGTCACCATTTGAGGATGCAACGAGCATGGTGAGCAGGGACAGTGCATGCATCAGTGACACAATTCCTTTAGTGTTCCTGCTGGAGCACAGTCTGCGGGGAATTATAGAGGTGGCTCTAGAGGCAGAGCAGCGGGAGGAAGAGGAGGCCTTCCCTAGCTCTTAAGGCCCCAGTCTATCCGCAGACAGCATTCCAGCGGGTCCTACTCAGATCAGACAGGAGGAGGATGAGGAGGAGGATGAGGAGGAGGAGGAGGAATATTTAAGTAGTGGGGGCATTGAAGGTGGGGATTCCTCAAGGGAAGGTTTTGTGTGCCCAGAAACACAAGGGCTAGTGCGTGGCTGGGAGGAGGAAGTGCACGATGGGGTCATCCTCATTGACCAGGAAGACTCGGAAGCTAATGCCACATCCAACATACGCTGCATGGGCTCCCTTATAATGCAAAGCCTGCTAAAGGACCCCAGGATTCGTGCTATCAAGGAGAGGGATCATTACTGGTTGGCAAGCCTTCTTGATCCACGATACAAGGGTAAAGTTGCAGAACTCATCCTGCCCGCACAGAGGGAGCACAGGATGAAAAAACTTGAGGACGCTCTAAAGCGACACTTGTGTAACACCTTTCCAGGCACTGGTAGGTTACCAAGTGATGACACACGTGCTTCTGAGGCTGCGGATGATCAGAGGAATAGTGGTGCAATAGTCTAAACAATTTCTAAACAAACACCATTAAGCGGTAAAGCTAAAAGAAACAAACTGAACCAATTAGGCTCATTAAGAGTTGTTGGCCAAAAAATAGAAAGAAAAAGACATTTAAAACATTTAGGTTAGATGGATAAGCAGCACCATAGCTAAATGTGAATATGTTAGCAACGCCGTTACAAAAGCCATATTAGTGTCACGTGGCCGATGTCCAAGGTCGTGCCACTTCTCCGTCTGTGGTCGCGGTCGTCACGGCAGCCGATATCTGGAACGCTTCTTACCAAGGTAATGTTTACCGCCAGACAGAGATCAGGGAGAAAGGTGCTTGCCAACCTATAGGTTACAACATCCACCAACCACATCTGGATGTCAGGTCTGCCAGCGAATCAGAGGCACAGGTCAAGAGAGACAACCAATCAGTATGCTTGACCAGCGACCCTATGGTAGACCGGGGTGTTTCCTCCATCCTCCAATAGGAGATCCAGTGGCTCCATTTAATGGGCTTCCTTCCTCACTATCATTGCACTAGCGTGGTTCTACATACGCCTAGTGGCTTGTCGCGTTATATATATATTTATATATATTACCCCTACTCTGATTGTCTTCCTGGTTATCTCGATCCCGGCTAGTCCTCCTTCATTCTGTCTTCTGGTACCCTGAATAATTGGCTTGTTATTTACCAACCTCTATCCACATTATCTGTGCTGTCTGCTACCAATAACCTGGCCACCATTAAGGATTGGATAGCTGGATTCTGTGGCATTACTATATACAGTGGGTTGCTTGACTGTGAGAACCTCGCCGTTATCACTGTCTGAACTTCAATATATAGCCCGGCCATTATCAAGGAACCAATTGGTAAAGAGTGTTGGTTTGTTGTCTGCGAGCGGGGTTGCCTGATCCTGACAATTATAAAGTAAAAAAACAACATTGTCTAAAGAGGGCAAGACAAGCAACAAATGGCGGCACGATGCTTTCTTCAATGAGGTACGTGGTAACCAGATGGGAAAATGCAGTGAAGTAAAAAAAAAGGGGAATATTATACACTAGGAAAAAACGTGATGCTACATCGAAAGTCGCTCAGGTTTCATGTCAAAGATCTAGTTTTGTTTCCCAAGAAATGCTATTCTTCAGGGTTTATTATTGCGTGTCTTTTATTGTGGTTTATCAGTGTTCACTTCTTCCAGTGATAACCACACAGATTATAAGTGCGTCACTGATTTTCTTCCCTATAAATGCAGGGAGGATCAGTAGGAGAACCAGTCACGATTTTCATAACACGGAGATTCAAGACACCGGCCAGTTATCACAATGAGGTAATACAGAATTTACTTGAAAAGTATGGGTCTTCGATAAGCATGTATTGTTTTAGGTTGTAGGTATTGAAAGAGTGCAATTACTATACAAGATCAGGGACGGCACTCATACACTTTATCTAAATACTCTTTGAAAGTCACATTATTCAAATGAGTAATGGGTTTTAATTTGTTGAAATAGGTCGTATCAAATAGACATCTCAGCTCAATTAAATTTCATTACCGCTAAACTATGTTTGTCCACTAATGCAACATTAAACGAAATATGGTAAATCAAGAAAATAAATACAACTTTGACATATTTACTTTTCTGTGGCACTCAAAAAAGAACAAATAATATTCATGCGGAAGACATGCACTCCAAGTCCCTAGACAACCACAGGGCAGTATTACAAAGCTGGTGCAACCTTAACCAGAGCTGTTATAAACTAAACAGCTCCATAGACTATAATGACTCTGGTAAGTTTACCACAGCTCAGGTTAAGTTAGCACCAACTTTGGAATAGGGCCCATAGGCTGGAGGTGATTCAAACATACACTAAAGTAGAAATATGTACCGGCTGGGTGGAGTAGAGGTAACATCACTGCTTTATGACCGTAGAGACACAGGTTTGAATCCCAGCAAGAGCACCTCTCCAGTAAGTGTCCTTGGGCAAGACACCCAACGGTACATACTCACACCCAGGACATACTTGAAAACGAGAGAAATCTCAATGTATCCTTCCTGGTAAAATCCTTTCACAAAAAAAAATCATGGAAAGATTTCCCATTTAAGACCGAAATGGCCAGGATTTGGGGGAAAAAAAAACTAGCTTTTCTTCCATCGTTAACCACTAGAAGATATTTTCCGTAAAAAATTATTGTTTCATGACGTGTGTGTGTGTGTCTGTGTGTGTAATGACATATACAGGGTTATTCAAAGAGATCCAAATTGCTGGCGAAAGGTAACCGAACCCTTTCCTGGCTAATCGGCTATCCAGAGAGCAGGCAGTTCGCCAAATGTTCGCCTGTTCAAGGGCAGTGAAATCCCCATAGCTTGTTCAGAGAACAAAAACCAGCAGTGAAAGGTTGCCGAATTGCCCTGCCATTCGGTGGTTTCAATCAACAGGTTTATTCAGACGAATCCCTTAGGCTTCAATGTTAAAAATATTCCCGTTTAAATTCAATATCCAATAAACCGTTCATTATAAAATCCTGCAGTAAAAAGTCTCTTTATTTATAGATTTTGTTAGGATGTTTTCAGGCATTTTTTGGGATTTTTTTTGCCAACATTTTTAAATCGTTTTTTCTTTTTTCTGTAACAGCCCTTTTTATTATCATTCATTGGATCTTATATGTAAATTTCAGACATTTTCATTTTGTAGTTTCTTTGCAAACAGCGTTTCACTTTTCAAACATTCAATCGTACTGGGTTTTTTTTCACTCTATTCTTCTGCGGTGTCGGCTTTTTCCGGCAGCTGCTCTGCGTGTGATTGGCTCCTGCTCGGGTTTCTTCGTCGTGTTCGGCGGGGTTAATACAGATGTTTTTGCAGGTTTCGGTCTGCCTTCGTCAGGTTTTGCGGTGAGTGTATGGCGGGTTTGCGGCGACTTTTCCCTGCATTACGACGGCCCTGTGGTGCTTGCTGAATATACCGCAGGGTCGCCGAAATTCTATCGCCAAATCGCACCGAATTGAAGAGAACGGAAAGTCACCGAACGTGCGGTGACTTTTCTATTCTCTTTGAATAACCCTGATAGTGTTCTGTATAAGGTCAAGTGTATCTATTTTCAGAATGAAAGCATCAGTTTATTTGTATGTATTCATGTAAAGGTAGGAATATATTTTGTGTAGAATGTTCATAAAAGTTGGGTTCTGACTGATCTTACTTTTAAAAGGAAACAGTGATCCTGGATAGCTGTTTGTGAGACCACTTGGTCCCTATTTCATTTAAGGCACAGGTGGTCCTTTTAATGGTGATAACTTTATGTTTCCTTGTTGTCACCTCAAGCATCAAAAGAATTGCGTATGGTCTCAAATAAATGGTGAGTCACCTTTGAGGTCAATGCATTGATGGGGCGAGAGGTGCCTGCTATCGATGCGAGCTGTCCCTTTGTGCTCACTAAAGGCTCGATTATAATGCCAAGCCTTAACTTCGCCTCGCGATCCTAAATCTCACTAATCATCAAAGAAGGAAAATAAAACATGGCCCTAGTAGTGGTAAATAGCAAACGGGGACCCTAGGTGCCTCCTTTGGATTACAAATACCTCAAAGTGTATTGTAACCCCACACCACTAACCCCTTCTCCAACCAAAATTAACCCGTTGGTGCTTTATAAATGCGTGTAACTGTAACTGTAACCCACTCAAAAATATTTAATTTCACCCACATTCAAAACCAAATTGCGTTTTGTAAATTGTAATTAATGTCGGTAAACTGAGTGCAATCTGCCAGGTCACAGCCAACAAAACTAGGGTCACACAGGGTAATTCAAAGAGATCTGAGAGAACGAAAACCAGCAGTGAAAAGTTGCCAAAATGCCCTGCCATTCGGTGGTTTCATTCGACAGGTTTATTCAGGAGAATCCCATAGGCTTCATTGTTAAAAATATTGCCGTTTTAATTCAATGTCTAATAAACCATTCATTATTTTATTCTGCAGTAAAAAGTCTCTTTATTTATAGATTTTTTAGGATCTTTGAGGCATTTTTCTGGATTTTTTTAAGAAAATATTTTTTTCGTTTTTCTTTTTTTTAAATCGTTTTTTCTTTTGTCTGTAACAGCCCTTTTTATTATCATTCATTGGATTTTATATGTAAATTTCAGACATTTTCGTTCAGTAGTTTCTTTGCAAACAGAGTTTCACTTTTCAAACATTCAAGCGTACTGTTTTTTTTCTTTTTCACTCCATTCGTCTGCGGTGTCGGGTTTTTCAGGCGGCTGCTCTGCACTGTGATCGACGGCTGCTCGAGTTTCTCCGGTGGGTTCGGCGGGGTTAATCCAGATGTTTTTGTGGGTTTCGGTGCGCGTTCACCAGGTTTTGCGGTGAGTGTCCGTTGGGTTTGCGGCAGCTTTTCCCTGCACTACGACGGCCTTGTGGTGCTTGCTGAATACACTGCAGGGTCGCCGAAATAGGATCGCCAAATCGCGCCGAATTCAAGAGAAAGAAAAGTCACCGAACATGCGGTGACTAATCAATTCTCTTTGAATAACCCTATATAAATTTATCATGATTACACTATCAGGGTTATTCAGAGAGAGGTGAAAATCAGGAGAATGACTGGAGAATGGAAAAATTCTAGGTCAAAATAGCCGATTTGGAAAGTGAGATGAAAGGGAGAATTTTTCTGGTTTGACTATTTTGACCTAGAATTTTCCATTCTCCAGTCATTCTCCTGCTTTTCACTGCTCTCTGAATAACCCTGTATATATTATTTGTACTTAATTTCTTAGATCCTTTTCTTCTATAAAATTTTACATATAGATCAATATGAAGATATGTATGTGTGCACTTACCTGCTTGTTGCTGGTCCTTCAACCTAGTAATATGGAAACATTTTACTAGGGATGTGCGTTTCGTTTCGGACCGATTCGTTTTTTTCACGAATCGGGCCGATTCGGTGCCTTGGACAAAATAATTTCGTAATTTTTGTATGGACGTGAAATGTGTAAAATCGCAATTCATTTTCGTTCCATTCGTGATTTCAATTCTGCCGATACGATAATTCTGCCGATACGATAATTCTGCCGATATGATAATTCTGCCGATACGATAATTCTGCCGATATGGTAATTATGCCGATTCTATCGTTTTTTATTAAATAAAGATCCTTTTTTCTTATGAATATGCATTGCATAACTTTATTTAATCATATTAAAATGGTATGAAAGGAACAAGAATGAACAAAACGATTTAAAAAACCCAAAACTGACCCAAATGGTCTGACTTTAAAAATAAAAACCAGAATAAAAGGTTTTAAAATGATAAAAAAAGCTGAACAAAATTATCAGAAACGAAAAAAATCTCTGTGTGCGTATTCATATGCTGCATTAATTATACTGTGCAGAGAGGCGCTTGTTCCCCGCAGTGTGCGTATTCATATGCTGCATTAATTATACCGCGCAGAGGCGCTTGTTCCCCGCAGTGTGCGTATTCATATGCTGCATTAATTATACCGCGCAGAGAGGCACTTGTTCCCCGCAGTGTGCATATTCATATGCTGCATTCATTTTTTTTTTTAAATCATTTTATTTTTTCTGTTTTGTTTTTTTCGTTTCTGATAATTTTGTTCAGCTTTTTTTTTCATTTTAAAACCTTTTATTCTGGTTTTTATTTTTAAAGTCAGACCATTTGGGTCAGTTTTGTTTTTTTTAAATCGTTTTGTTAATTTTTGTTCCTTTCATACCATTTTAATATGATTAAATAAAGTTGTGCAATGTATATTCATAAGAAAAAAAGGATCTTTATTTAATTAAAAAAATGATAGAATCAGCAGAATTACCGTATCAACAGAAATATCGGATCCAAAAAAACATTAGTTTAAGTCAAAAGGAATATACGCTTTGAAATGAGGAGAACAGGCGTTCCGAGAAACACAAAAATTTCCGATATCACGAAAAAAAGTCGATACGAAAAACGAGCCGAAACGAGCTGAAAATAAAAATCGTCCGTAACGAGCCGAAACGAAAAATTGCAAAATCTGAACGAAACGAAACGAAAAAAAACAAAAAACGGTGCACATCTCTACATTTTACATTTGGATAAGAAATGCAAATCCACTCATACGTTTCCACAAAACTCACTGCAAAAATCTAAAATGTGTATCCTCACTGGGTTAACATGTTGGTGTGCTAAAGAATAGTGCATTATTGTTACAGTAAAAAATACTTACATATCTGCTTATTATTGCAGTGAGAAGACATTAGAAGATCAGCTGAAAAATTTAAGATGCCATTTCACATGGAATCTGCAGTTAGAAGGCTATGACATCTTTAAAAAAGAAACGTTGAGTGATCAGACGGAATTTCCACACACGTACAATAAATACTTGATGTGCAATTGGAAGGCCTATATGGAATATGTACAAGGTGATTACACAGAAGCCATGGCCAGGCTAAGAGAAGCTGAAGAGCTGTGTCTGTCAAATTCAAATCAATCCCCAGCTAAACTTCTGGTTATCTATGGTAACTATGCATGGCTGTATTACACCTTAAAGGAACATGAAACAGCTCAGCTCTACGTTGAGAATGTGGAGAGCATTTACCAAGAACTGAAACAGTCAACTGACCCCAAACTATTCAACTGTCCTGAAATAGATGGAGAACAGGGATGGACTCTACTATTGTACAGTGTACATTATTATGAACAAGCCAAAGAGTGTTTTGAGAAGGCGCTGAAATCTGCCCCAGAAGACCCTGATTGGAATACTGGCTATGCCATAACGATTTATCGATTAGAGTTATTTCCAGACGGAAAATATCCTGATCACCATTCATTAGACCTGCTGAAACGAGCAACAGAACTCAATCCAAAGGATACTGGGGCGAAGACACTTCTTGGGTTGAAACTACAGGCGTTAAACAAAGAAGGTGAAGGACTAAAATATATAGCAGAAGCTCTAGAACAAACACCAGGCCATCCATCCTGCCTACGTTATGCTGCAAAGTTTTATAGGAAAGCAGGAATGATCGATGAAGCGTTATATCTTCTGACAAAAGCACTGGGTTTACTGCCTAAATCCGCATTTCTTCATCATCAGATTGGCCTATGTCACAGGGCTAAAATTTTAGCAGCTAAGAAATCAGAACATCCTGACAATCCCAGACAGGAAGAAATCAATGAACACATTAAAAAGGCAATTGATTACTTTAAATTAACATTAGAGTGTGATAAATCATTTAGAGGTGTTTATGCAGATTTAGCCAATATGTCAAAGAAATAGGGGAGTATCAGAAAGGAGAGGAATTGTTCCAAAAATTATTATTATTAAGTCTCAAAGATGAAAGACAGGTATATCTATATCATTATGGTAGTTTTTTATGGTATTGCAAGGCATCTGAGGATAAAGTTATGAATCTTTACAAACAAGTACTGCTGATCCCTGGTTCCTGCTCAGTGAGCGAGAAATGTGAGAGTATTTTGGAGACAATGGCAAAAAAGAAGCTTAGAAATCAATGGGGGAATCCGATGGCATTGGGTTTACTTGGGTTAGTCAATAAAGTGCGGGGAAACATCCAACACGCAATTGAATATTATAAAAAAGCCTTGCAGTATGATCCTTCTAATGAAGAATATTCCACTGCTCTGCAGGAATTAAAAACCAAAGCCATGAACCGGGACTGACAACTAACTGAGGGGATATGACGTTGGCAAGAAGCCTTGGAGTTTGATTCTACCAGTGAAGAATATACAGGGCATTCAGGGAATGTAGAAATCAAAATAATATAAATTAATTTCCAGTAAATTGAGTCAATGTTATGAAGAGACTGAAGTATAAAACTGTATGTGAAAGATTTGACATTCTGTATTAAGAACCAGTTTGATAGTATGTAATTAGTACAACTGTTAAGGGACATATTGTATTACAAGACGTGGGAACCTAGAACCAATTACATCTGAAACATTGTTCATGAGCAATCAGAGCATTTAATAACTAATGGAAATGATTATTGTGTTTCTGTTTTTATTATTATGAATTGCAATATACTGTATTGAATAAAAAAATTAACTTGCAAAGTTTAACATATACAGTATACGATACACTAATTATTTTCAAGCACTTTACACCTTATGTGACCTGGCGCTTGTAAATTGTATGGTGTTGTTCAAATTAATTCAGGTGTGAAATGTGTTGTAGTTTAACCTATATATTTCATTTAAATACTTAAACCCAGAAGTACCAAGGTTTTTTAAATGTATAGTGAAGCAACCAACGAAGTGAGAATTTTTATATTCAAAGCATCTGCAGGAATGACCTTGCATATAATTTCAATAAAAGCATCATTGCGACGTAAATAAATACAAATAACAGGGGAATATACCTCACTACTAGGACTAACATAGGAGAGGGTAGCAATGCATTTTTAAAATATAAATTACAATAATATAAACATAATAAACCTGTAGATGAAAGACTGTATAAATCCTATACTTGATATGCAATGATAAAATAAATAATATGGTACAAAAAGGTAGACAATAAACAGAAACTCACAAGTTTAGAGGAAAGTGTTCTAGATATAAGCCTAAGAATGGGTTAAAACCAGCATATATAAAAAAAATCAAATCCTGCTCAATTACTGTTAGAGTTAAAGATGAAGGTACAGTATAACGAATCAATTTCATTATATACCGTTTCGCTACCATTTCAATTTGGATGAAACTCTTTGCTCTCCTGGCAGGATCGAATGCACCCCTCAATTCATGTACAAACCCCTCATAATCATAAATGATTTGCTTTTTGTTTTCTCACGAAAGGACTGGAGTAGCCCACTGCTAAGCTTTATCAGACAAGTGGTTTATCACATACCCCACTTTAGACTTCTCAGAAGGGCAAAAACCAGGGTTGAGCTGAAACAAAATATTCTATTGGATTAGAAAAAACCCTGCAGGCACTCGGGGTTCCATCGAAACGTAACGGAGCAGTCATGCTTTCGTGACGTTTCTCAGACACAGCTCGTAGCTGGTGCAGAAGCAGGAGGTGGGGATGGCATTTTGCCTGGCTGGGACAAGAGGGCATGCTGGGCCTGGGATATCTGGTCCATACGTGGTCCTGCACCTTTTGCTTTGCCATCATCTTTGCCAGCTGTGTGGATAGGTCTGTGGGATCCATTGGTCCTGAAGTAATGTCACATTCCTCCCTGATAACTAATATACTATTCCTTGTATGCAGAACAGCTACCCTACACTTCCGACCCTTGACATGGTCGGCACAGCTACCTTTTACCAGAAACCAGAGGAGTAAGCTTATGAGTATAGACACCGGTATACCCAGCAGAGGTTAATACAGAGTAAGTCACCAGAACGTCAAGGATCATATCGCCAGGGTAGTTCATATGCCAGAGGGCCTTATCGCCAGGGTAGAGTGTCAGCCGAATGCCGGAGCGGGTATTCAGAAAGAAAGCCAAGGGGTTAATAGCCAGAAGGGTAGTCAGTGTCAGGAGCGCTGTGTGTGGTGAGTGGGTTCAGTCCAGTTTGCGGTAATTACAGGATACTACACAGGTTGCAGGGCACAAGCTTAGGTTTTATTTAAGCACAGACAGGGCAGATGCAGAAGCAGAACTAAACAGAATGCACAGAACTGAATACAGATAACAAATAGACACAGGGGCAAGACATGAAAGTAGCTACACACAGGGGTTAGACATGAAAGGAGCTGACAAGGAAGGGAGCTAGACACAGGGTGAGACATGAAAGACTGCAGGATACAGGGACAGATACACAGATAGCAGAGGGGCTCTGGTGGATGTGATAACAAAGGGATCTTGGTTCAGGGATCAGCAGGAGTCCATATGAAAGGTGGAAGTCTTTGAGTGAAACAAAAGTCCTTTAGGCAAGATGAGGGGAAAATCCAAATAACAAGTCCAGGTAAACAAAGCAAGGGGTTTTTGGTAAACAGAAGTCCAGTAAGGAAGACAAGGGGCCATATTACATAGTTGGTGCTAATTTAACCAGAGCTGTTGTAAACTTCAAACCTCCATAGGCTATAATGGCTCTGGGAAGTTTACAACAGCTCTGGTTAAGTTAGCACCAACTATTTAACCACTTCAATGCTGAGGACGCGCTCAGCGCGTCCTCAGCATTCCCGCTGCTGTGCGGAGGACGCGCTGAGCGCGTCCTCCCATTGGGGTCAGCGTTCGGCCGGGTTCCGGCCGATCGCTGGCCCCCCCGGTGCGGGCTGACATCCTCGATGTCAGCCCGGCATCCGGGACCGCAGCCGCCGGAATTAGGTGTCATCGCGGCAGCGTGATGACACCTAATTCAGGCGCCCCCTCGCATGTGTGGAGGAGGCGCCTGAAAGGGAGGGGGGGAGGTCCTTCGGACCTCTCTCCCTCCCGATCGGCGGCTCTGCGGGGGTTAACCCAGGCATCATTTGGAAGGGCACAGCCTGCCCTTCCAAATGGTGCCTGGCATTAACCCCTGGGGAGCTGGATCGCGAATCGGCGCTGAAAAGCGCCGGTTCGCGATCCTTTCCTGGAGCTGGCCGACATCTTGGATGTCGGCCAAGCCTCCGGGAACTCCCCCTGAGGACTGGCGTCATCGTGCGTAGCACGATGACGCCAGTCCTGGACTTAACCCCTAACTGCCACCAACGGTGGAGATAGGGAGTTCCAATGAACTCCCTATCTCCCGATCCGTGGCAGTTAGGGGTTAATGTTTGGTATGGTTGGATCAGCCAGAGCATGGCCGTTCCAAGGATACCAAACATGAAAGTGAAAAAGTTTGTCAAAAAAATAAATAAAAAAAAAAAAAAAAATTATAAAAAAAAAAATAAACACTTTTTTTTTCTTTTTTTTGGTTTGTTAATGCAGCAATATTGTTCCCATTTCAATTATAATGTGAACAATGATGCTGCACTAACGATTTTTGTATGCGGTGCGTTTGTTAAAAATAGTGTAATTTTCCCAACAAAAAAAATGTAACGAGACCCCATCTCTAAATTTTTTAACAAGCGCACCCCATACAAAATATAACCGCAATTGCTCGCATGTTAAAATGTGAAAAAAAACACTTTACACATTGTAAATTATTGAAAATACATATTTTATTGCATTTTTTGTTATAATATACAGACATGACATAACGTATACATATAATAATGACATATTATGAATCTACCGAGTCTGACGGAAAGAACGATATATAATGTGTCTGTGTCATATACTAAAATAAGCCTTCAAAACACGTTTAAACATGATGAGCAAAACCGGTAAAAATGACCTCAGCACAGGGGCGGGAAAAGCCTCAGCAGCGAAAGGGTTAATATGGCCCAAGGTGTCTGGAATTCAGGAAAAGACAGGTTCACACAGCGTATGACTCTTTAGTAAGACCGCAATGCTGAAGTGAGTGGCATGGTCGCGTAGTCTCCCTATATGGAGATACAACAGGATACGACTGAGGGTTTCCTGGAACAGAAAACCCTGGGCTCCAAGGGAAGCCAAGTCAAGAAACTAGATGAGAGAGAGGGCTGGATGGGAAACCTGGTCTGGAACAGGGACGGTGTTGCTGGGTTTCAGGATGGTACAGACTCTGAGTCAGACTCAGATCTGGACCTCCTTTGGCGTCGGTGGCAAGGGACCTGACAGTCAGACAAGCAGTGATCATACACAGTAATACTATCAGAAGATGCAAATGAGCACTGAGAGGAGGTAAAACCAAGTCAGGGCAAAAAGTAGTTCTCAGGAACCTGGTTTTAAACCCGGTGCTCGCCGCGTCATCACGCCGCGCCCCACTGGCATGTCTGACCCATGACCACGAGGGGATCCCATATCAGTCAGCACCCGGCCAGCAAGCAGCTACAGAAGACATCGTGGGATGTGACATTATGCCTGTATACTGATAATTCAGACCCATGTGAAATTGTGTAAGATAAAAGGAAACCATCTTGAGTTCAGAATCTTTCATTACAACAATATCTCTTTAATGAATAAATGAATACAATCCAAAAACAACAATCTGTGCAAATTTACTATTTTACCCCATATTTTATTATATAACTTCTCATCATATATTTCGAATAATTGTTGAGAAAAAAAATTCAACAAGAATTGTTTGGTAGGGAAGGGATTATATCCTCACTGTGTTACGTTAAAGACCCTGGTAATGAATCTGCATTTTGGAAAGCTACAGTAGGCGTGACAGATGTAGACAAGAGCACGATGAAGAAAAGTCCATTCTGTTCACATTCGGAAATCTCTGAACCCAAAGTTTTCAGATACAGAAATGTTTTATAATCAGAAATTGTTGATTTAGACTAATCTGACTATACCAGTTTGGTTGGAAATATTAATGCGATTAATGTTCAAAAAATAGGGTTAACTTTAGGGCTAGTGTTGAGGATTTTAATTAGATGTACTGCTGCCATTAGTGTTAGGGTTACAGTTACTTTAAGGGCTAGCGTTAGGTTTACCGTTTCTGCTTGTTTTATGATTAGGTTATTCAGATCGGTTCAGAACAGGGCTTTACTTCTGCTGGTACACGCCAGTAGCTCAGTGCTATGGCTAGAGTTACAATTTATGCTTATTTTATTTTTAGGGTTAGTTAGTTTGCATTGCACAGTGACTGCCATTTTCAGTGATCTGAATCATTGTGAATCAAATGGATTATGTTTTGGTTTTGCCAATGGCTTCAAATATATATATTGTTTGGAATTCAGAATTCAGATATTTATAAATTGCCAATATTTGGCCAAATTTGTATTCGGACCGAACTGAGTCATATTCGACTAGCACACAGTGTCATGTGGTATCCTGGGTATAGTCAATGAGCTCCGTGTGCAGTGACATGGAGTCCAGAGTATGGGTGAAAATAATGGGTTTATTGGAGTAATACAGGCTAACAAGGCAGGTAAGTCAAAATAGGGTTGGAGCAGGAATGAGGGAGACTGGTGAAAAAGGAATAGGGGTTCAGGGAGATAATGAGACACAAGGGACTCACA
Organism: Leptobrachium leishanense; assembly: GCA_009667805.1. Taxonomy (NCBI): domain Eukaryota; kingdom Metazoa; phylum Chordata; class Amphibia; order Anura; family Megophryidae; genus Leptobrachium; species Leptobrachium leishanense. Next base: position 63,347,945 of record CM019068.1, read on the forward strand.
AAATGGCAGACACAGGAAGACTGCTGACTGTTAGAAGGCAAAGGTAGTAGGGCATAGACTTGGATGCTTTGAATGCATAAAGAAAATACCCTCTCTTAATGCTGAAGCTATGTGGACTGGGCGTTACTCACTTCTCTAGGAAGTCCAAAGCCTTGATCAGGTCCACTTGGCTTCCATGTAGAGCAACTCGCAAAACCAGTAGAGCAAAAACTATTTTGTTCAGTACTTAGGATGCCAAGAACAAATCAAACAGCTGTAAGATAAGATACTTATTGCAAAAACGAATGAATCATGCAACTTATTCTGAGTAAAATAAACAAATAGAAAGTATTACTAAAATATATAAGTAGATAGCATCGCCGTTTGAGTTGGAGACAACATCTCATCAGCAGACTGGGAGGTAAGGTGCAGTCAGGCAGAGAGTGTCAAGACAGGCAGTTTCAATGAATCCTGGGAACCGTCTGTTCCGCAGGCAAGACCTCAGTTTGAATAACGTGCGCTCTCACCTTATAAACTATACTAACAGGATCTGTTATCTCTTGAGCAGATAACATGTTATGAACGCCCCAAGAGATTGTCCAAGTTTTGTGGCATACCTTATGACAATCACACTTCCTGCCCTAGGCTAATTTTGTCATTGAGATGGGAAACTGCCCTTTGCACAGGGAAATTTAAAAGAAAAAGGCTGTTTTTGTAAGATAAAGGGTAAAAAAACTGCAACCTACAGCTCTGCATAGAAACTGTCGTTTTAAAACAGAAGCTTTAACATCTGGTTTTGTACATAATGATTTGCAATTTCATTAGTTATTAAACAAAGTATCTAAGCTGCTACAAAATTGGAAGACATACTCAATGTCAATTACTTACAACAACCATTAAAAACCCTGGTGTGGAATCTCACTGCCATGAAAGATGCAGCTACACAGAATCACGTTGTCACACCACCAGCTTGGGCCTTCACGTGATGTGGCAGAGTTCCCTGGCAACAGGCATAACACACAGATCATAAACAGAAATTTGAAAAGGTAGCATTTGCATCATTAATTTTTTTATCTTAAGTTTCATCTTCTGTCGACAATCAAACCAGTTTTAAATGTTGTCCCAAGTTTCAGTTCAGTGATGTAGTTTTGTTTTACCTTGAAACCCTTTATGGGTATATTAATCAGCAGTTCAGCATCAAAGTCCATAGAGGTAAGTATCAGCGTCACCATTGTTTACATGTGTTCTGCCCTTTAAAAGCTCGGGAGCACTAACCAGGATTTAGCACTGAGATCTGAGACACTGACAAGCTGCCACAATGAGGTAAAAGATTTCACTTGGTGCCACTTTAATATTTTTTGCTTTTTGTCATTATCTAAATATCAGTGTTGACATAGCCCATCATTCCTTTCATAGCAAACTATGTATGCTTAATCTTTTAAATCATATGAATTGACACAGCTTATCTCCTCCTTTTCATGAAAATGTATTCATCAGTTTATGGAGTTATTGATTTCTAGGGAAGGTTGTAAGACAACAAAACAAAAGGAAAAAGAACATGATCCAAGAAATAATAATGCGTGTACAAATATTCTTGAAAGTGATACATCAACCAATCATGCAATACTGGAAAGATATAAGAGACACAAATACAGGCAACAAAGTTTTGCTTATTAACTTTTTCAAGAATAACTGTGCCCACACTGTTTTATCTTTGATCACAGTGGTTACCAGTGTCAGCTGGTGACATTTCTAGTTGGTGGGGCTCCAGACTGGAAACATGAATGTTTTTAATCATTATTAGGAATATGTCTATATGGCACTACTACCTCCAAAATATGTACACGATCCCATAGATAGGGAATAAACCATATACAGTTGTGTTCAAAATGATTCAACCCCCACTGAAATTGAGTGTTTTGGCCAGTTTGACATTGATTTTGATCATTCAGTCATCTTGCTTACAATTAAATCAAAGAGGCACGTGTAGGTCAGACAAATATAACATAACATTTATAATGAAATAACCACAAATGTCTTTTCTGTGCTCACATCATTATCAGTTTTATTCAACCCCCAAGTGACATTCAATCTTAGTACTTAGTACAACATCCTTTTACAGTTATAACAGCTTTTAAACGTGAAGCATAGCTTGACACAAGTGTCTTGCAGCGATCTACGGGTATCTTCGCCCATTCGTCATGGGCAAAAGCCTCCAGTTCAGTCACATTCTTAGGCTTGCGCAGTGCAACTGCTTTCTTTAAGTCCCACCAGAGGTTCTCCATCGGATTTAAGTCAGGTGACTGCGATGGCCACTCCAAAATGTTCCAGCCTTTAATCTGCAACCATGCTCTAGTGGACTTGGAGGTATGCTTGGGATCATTGTCCTGTTGAAAGGTCCAACGTCTCCCAAGCCTCAGGTTTGTGACGGACTGCATCACATTGTCATCCAATATCTCCTGGTACTGAAGAGAATTCATGGTACCTTGCACACGCTGAAGCTTCCCTGTACCTGCAGAAGCAAAACAGCCCCAAAGCATGATTGACCCCCCGCCATGCTTCACAGTAGGCAAGGTGTTCTTTTCTTCATAGGCCTTGTTCTTCCTCCTCCAAACATAGCGTTGATCCATGGACCCAAACAGTTCTAATTTTGTTTCATCAGTCCACAGAACACTATCCCAAAACTTCTGTGGTTTGTCCACATGACTTTTGGCATACTGCAGTCGACTCTTCTTATTCTTTGGAGACAGCAATGGGGTGCGCCTGGGAGTTCTGGCATGGAGGCCTTCATTACGCAGTGTGTGCCGTATTGTCTGAGCTGAAACTTCAGTACCCACATCTGACAAATCTTTTCTCAGTTCCTCAGCAGTCACACGGGGACTTTTCTCCACTCTACGCTTCAGCTAGCGCACAGCAGTCGAAGTCAGCATTTTCTTTCTGCCACGACCAGGTAGCGTTTCAACAGTGCCCTTTGCCTTGAATTTGCGAATGATGCTTCCTGTGGTCTCTCTTGGTATGTTTTACATCTTTGCAATCTTCTTATAGCCATTGCCCTTCCTGTGAAGAGTAATCACCTCTTCTCTTGTCTTCCTGGACCATTCTCTTGACTTCACCATGTTTTTAACCACACCAGTAAATGTCTAGAAGGAGCTGAGTATCACAGTCATTTTAAAGCTGCCTAATTGGTGCTTATTATGCTTTATTGCTGCTCCGTGACATCCACAGGTGTTTTCAATACCTGATTGAAAACACTTGAATGAACCTCTGTTCTTCAGAGTGGTAGTCTTTAAGGGGTTGAATAATTGTGTCAATGAAGAATTCACAAAAGAAACATTTACTACTGTATTACAAAACCAATTGATGTAATTTTAGTTGCATATGGTTCTTTAAAAAGTCCTTGTAGGATTTCATTCTGAATACAATTACAAATGTACACTAAATTCCCTAAAACCCTTTACAGCATTGGGAGTTGAATAATTTTGAACACAACTGTAGACACATTCCTTTTAATGGGGCAAATAAAATGACCATTTTGAAGCTAAATTCAATAATTTCCAGTGCAATTCGAGAAGTTAGCCACAAGATGTATACATAAAACATTATTTATAATGTAGAGGTCGGCAGGGCTGGGTCCTGGATGGACAATATGTTTGACCCCTATTTGGGTTGTGGTCCCTTTAAGTGCAACCACAGGGTTAATCTTCCTGTCCAGGAAGAGGTTTAAAGCCAGCAACTCCCAGACAGGATTGTGGGAGTTTAGGAAAAAGGAAAGTAATCAGTGGAAGCTGTGTGTGTGTGTGTTCCAAAAGCAGGAGACGTGTTGTGCCTTGCTGGAGAGGCTTCTACATACTGGGGAAAGGATTCCCCAGGTTTGGGACTGTTAAAAGCGTTGGTGAGCCACCATTATTTTTCTGTTTATTTCTGCTGAAGATCAGGACTTTGCTTTAATTTCGCTGAACCCAAGCGTGTACTTATTATGTTGCCTTTTTGACTGCCCTGAAAGGGTGAATAAAGCTGTTTTGTTTGTGAAAAACATTGTGCACGTGCTCTGTGGGCCCCCAAACATCACAATAAAAAAAATCTCAAGGTGATAAAGGTGATATAATTTAGCAAAAAACTGAAACCTAATCCTACCCATTTTAATCTAAATAACTCTGAATATACAAAACTTTAGTGTATGAAGGAAAATAATCCTTTTTACTTTTACTATTTAGTACATTAATGCAACTGTGACTGCATTCTCTGTCATTAAGGGGTTAAGGCAGGCGTTTTTGTGTAAAGCAGATGAAATGTACATTGAAGCCTTAAATGCTAACAGACTGATCACAGAGCCGATCTGCCCCCAAAATGGCACAGAACAGGGAGTTTCCTCATACGGTGCCTTTTCGTGGCCATTTGGCTATTCAGAGAGCAGGCAGTTCGCCAAATTTTGTTCGAAGGTAGTGAAATCCCCATAGAGAAGCAATAATTAATCCATTCACAGAACACTGAACAGCAGTGAAATGTCAGAGAAATGCCCTGATGTTCGGTGCTTTCATTCGGCAGGTTTATTCAGGCAAATCCCAGGCTTCAATGTTAAAAATATTCCTGTTTTTTCCAATATCTAATAAACTGTTTATTCTTTTAATCCGCAGGAAAAAGTCTCTTTATTTACTGATTTGTTAGGATCTTTTTGAGAATTTTTTTTCTGTTTTTTTTTAAATGGGATTTTTCTTTTTTTTTTGTTTATCTTTTTTATTATCATTCATAGGACCTTATATGTTAATTCCAGACATTTTCTTTTAGTAGTTTTTTTGCAAACAGCGTTTAAATTTTGACATTTTCAATCATATTTTTTTTTTCTTAAGGCTAGGGTCAGACTAATGCAGTATCAACGTGCGTTTAGCAGCACCAAATCACGGCCGTGCTAGCAGCAAATGATGTCCAATGATGGGCAGCATACGAAAAACGGCCGCACAAATAACAAAAAACGGCGCAACGCAAGTGGCAAACGAACGCATTTTTTCAAGAACGTGATACCGCTAGTACTGACGTACAGAGTGCGCTGCGGCCGCATAGCAGCGTGTGTGTGTGATTAGGAGACGTCAGACGCTGCTAATGTCCGGCCAACATCACGTCCAAACTCAAAAAGTGTTTTATTGATGATCCGTACAAAATCACAGACGAAAATGTGCATCGTATGACCGCTATTGCGTATTCCGTGAAAAAATACTTCCATTCGTTCTAACGCACTTTTTCACGGACGACGCATACCCGTCCGGCAGTATGTCGGCTTTCTTCTGCGGCTAGTCCGCACTGTGCTCAGTGGCTTGTCAGCTGCATTTGATGGCAGTGGGTTTGCAGCAGTTGTCCGGCGGGTTGGCAGCGGCGGGCGGCGTGTTTGCAGCAGTTTAAAGGATCAGATCTGATCCAATAGTGTATCGAATCAGATCCGATAATTTAAAAAAACAAAACCGCGCAGATTCACCACAATTTGCAGGATTCAGCCTGAATTTTCCCAAGATAATTCATAAAATCTGGCCTGTTAGGGGTAACTGAGGTCCAGGGTTTATCATTTGGGATGAGATGTAACAGCCAAAAGCCTGTCAGGAGTATGTTCCAAACTAACTTGGCTATGCCAAGAACTGTTCATTGTGTTTGAGGATATTGAATTTGACTTAAATTTGACTGGAGACTGTTGAGTATGGGATAAAACAATTTATATTTTCTCACTTTTTTATCCTAAATACTTTAACTTTCAGAAATTGATCAACATACAACTTTTTAGTGGACTGGTGTTCAGTTCTTTACATTAACTCCTTACCGCCACGGGAGGTTCTATTCTGTCCTCCTGGCGGGAGGGCTTTGAAGACGTAGGGCATACAGATACGCCCGCTGTCTTCAATGGGCCGCCTCGGCCCCTCCTCGCCGCCAGCACACGCCACGCACCATGCGCCATTTGCTGCAGTGGGACAGTCTGAACCCCCTGCAGCCAATGATGCACGCAATGCGTCGGCTGCTAGGGCTGGCTGAAATCAGCGCCCGGGGTGGCCCTGACAGGTGACGCCGGCCCCTCGTTAAGGGGTTAAAAACACTTTTTTACTGTCACCACAAGAAGGATTGGCACAGATTAGCCATGTTTACATTTATAAACTCCCAACAAATCTGCAGCACTGACGCGGTATTAACCCTTTCACTGCTGAGCCATTTCACTTCTGTGTGCCAAGCTAATTTTTACAGTTTTTTGCTCATCATGTTTCAACGCGTTTTGAAGTCATGTATCTTTGTAGGACCCAAATAACTTATACATCCTTTTTTGGCAGATTCATGATATATCATTATGATATGTATATGTCTCGTCCTGCCAGAATGCTATAAAAAAAAATGTAAAAAATTGTGAATTTCCATTCAGAAATCAATCATTTACAGCGTGTAAAAAAAAAATTCACATTTTTTATCATCCAAGCCTTTGTGGTTATATATTCTATGGGGTACACTTGTTAAAAAAAATTGAATTACTGTATTTCTCTGAGAAGAGAAGCATCATTGTTCACATTATAATTGAAAAGTGATCAGTAGCGCTGCATTAATAAAAAAACTAATATATATATAAATTATTATTATTTTTTACACTTAACCTGGCCTAATTTGGAATTATTTCAAAGGCCACGCTCTGATACCAAACATGACTCTCTAGCTGCCACCGATCAGGAGATAGGGAGGTCCTTTTGACCCCCCTATGTCCACCATATGGGCAGCTAATTTCCTGATACGTAATGATGTCAGTGGGCGAGGTGAGGCCCCAGAGGCTTTAACTTGTTTATCCATTTACTGATCAAGCATTTTTTTGGGATCTGCACTACCCACCACAAACCTAGACGGGGTGGAGTAACACAGGGGGTCGACCACACACCCTTAAGAGTGTCAAAGTACTAAGGTTGTACCTGGGCATGCAAAGGCTCCCCTATTGGTCTGATTCCTTTATACTCCACTAATGGTATACATATTTATCTGTGCTATTGAAAAGAAGGGATGTGCCACTCTTTACATGGCCATAGGCGATATTACCCAGAGGCAGAGCAGTGCACTTTATTCATCCATTTTGTATCGCCTTACTGATTCATCTCTGCTTTTAATAAGTGTAACAGGAACATTTTGTTTGTAACAAAATGCTAATAACAAGCTGCTATATGTGGCTTGTGGGATTTGAACATATTGGCCCCTATTACATTCTTCGCGCAGTGAGTTTTGCGTGCGCAAATGTGCATTTGCGTGAGGGGCAAAACCCTTTGTCCTGAACGTCGTATTTCAACATTCGCGCAAACGATGCACGTTATCATCTAACGCGGATGGACCTGCGCGAGCGTGATGAACTGTGCGTGTCCTATACTTAACATTGTGAGCGCAAATTCGTTCGTGCGCTGGTACGCGGATGGTATTTCAATCGATGCGCATCTTTTTACGAATTACGTTTACGCGCATAATTTTAACGTCTTTGAAAAGCTGGTGTTAATGGCAAATCGGAAAGTTCTGGCCGAAACAAAAAACACCAGCACCAAAAAAAAAATACAGCACAGTATAGTTACACATTCTACACATACCCAAACCAAAAAATTGTGAATTCGTGCATATTTTTTTGATTGCTGCAGCATGTATACTCAGATTTACTTTGACAGGCGCAAAAACGTAAGTGAGTCAATGAAGGTAAATTGATGTCAATTAAGGTTCTTAATTCTGATTGGCTGAATCCCACGAAAAATACAGTCCGCACACTGATTTACGTGCGCTACGTTACTGCGCGCGTAGTACACTTCGTTTTGCGAATCGTTTTTCCGAACGTTATTTTTGACGGATGAGAAAATGCGTTCGGATCAGAATGCCGCGTCAATTTTCGTGCGATAATGCTGGACGATGCGCGCAAATAAATTTGCGCAAACGAAATTGCGCGAAGAATGTAATAGAGGGCATTGTGTCTACAGAAACGCACTTAAGTATATATATATTGTAACAGGGCATCATGTAGAGAGCTATGAAAGGTCCTGTCCGGGGTTTATGTGAGGCAAACAGACATCGCTCTGGAGCCTGGGGAGCAGACAGTCTCTATCTGCTGGAGCACAAGGTTGGTTTGTTTGCTGAAGCCTGACAAACACTAGGTTTGCACAGGTTGATAGTCAGGGCTATTGTATGTTTAGTTAGTGACGGGACAAGGCTAGGAATTTTCTTTGGGTTTTTTTAAGTGTTTATTTTTGAGCACTGTACAGAGTGGTGTATAACCTGTGTCTTGCTGCAATAAATGTACCACCGTTGGAAGGCAAGTCACTGGTCTGGTCTCTGAACCTTTCAAGAGTGCTTACCCCAGCGAGCAATTGCACCCGCTACCTGTTTCCCAGCTCACAATATATACACAACTGTTAAGCCACTAGGAACCCACCATTTCTTCTGTACATTCTAGCACCTTTTTGTTGAGTTGTATGTGCTCATCCTTGTAGGTAGCAGAATCTATTAATATTCCAGTAGTACACACCAATCTCTGCAGACCCCACTCTTTTCTATAAATGCTGATATGTTTGTTTTTTTCTTCAAAAGCTGCAGAACGTTAGAAGATCAGTTGAACACTTTAAAATGCCATTTCACATGGAAAATGGAGGAGAAGCAGAGTGACACTGATGCGATCGAAGAAAAGCTGAACAGCGAAATGGAATCTCTAGTTACAGATAATAAATACGTAGTGTACAATCTGATGGCCTATATAAAATACGTACAAGGTGATTACACAGAATCCTTGGTCATGCTAAAAAAAGCAGAAGAGCTGTGTCTGTCGAATTCAAATCAATCCCCAGCTAAATGTCTGGTTATCTATGGTAACTATGCATGGCTGTATTACAAGTTAAATGAATATGAAAAGTCTCAGCTCTTTGTTGAGAAAGTGGAGAACATTTACCAAGAACTGAAACAGTCAAATGATCCTAAACTATTCAACTGTCCTGAAATAGATGGAGAACAGGGATGGACTCTGCTAAAGTACAGTGTACATTATTATGAACAAGCCAAAGAGTGTTTTGAGAAGGCGCTGAAATCTGCCCCAGAAGACCCTGAGTGGAATACTGGCTATGCCATAACGATTTATCGATTAGAGTCATTTCAAGATGGAAAATATCCTGATCACCATTCATTAGACCTACTGAAACGAGCAATAGAACTCAATCCAAAGGATTCGGTGGTGAAGACACTTCTTGGATTGAAACTACAGGAGTTAAACAGAGAAGATGAAGGATTAAAATATATAGAAGAAGCTCTAGAACAAACACCAGTCAACCCATATGTCCTCCGCTATGTTGCAAAGTTTTATAGGTTAGCCCGAATGAACGATGAAGCGCTACGTGTTCTAAAAACAGCACTGGGTTTTCAGCCTAAATCTACATTTATTCTTTCTCAGATTGGCCTATGTTACAAGTATAAATTTATAGACGTTATGCAATCAAAACATCCAAATCCAAACAGACAGAAAGAGATCAATGAATTTATTCAGAAGGCAATCTATTATTTAGAATTGGCATTAGAGTATGAAAAATCATTTAAACATGTTTATGTTGCTTTAGCAAATATTTACCAGGAAAAAAATGAGATTCAAAAAGCAGAGGAATTGTTTCAAACATTATTAGGCTTTCAAAGTCTCACGAGAAGTGAAAAGCAGAGTTATCTGTTTGAGTATGGCAAATTTGCATTTTTCGGTAAGAAATCTGAAGCTGAAGCTATAAATCATTACAAAGAGGCACTGATGATACCCGGCTCATTCAAAGAAGGCTGGAAATGCGAGAACGAGCTGAAGAAGAGGGCAGAAAGGAAGCTTAGATACAATCCAGAGGATTCTTTGGCATTGGGCTTACTTGGATTAGTCTATAAAGTTCAGGGGGAAAATGCTGAAGCAATCCGCTATTATGAAAAAGCCTTGAAGAATGATGTTAATAATGGAGAATATACCAGGGCCTTGAGTGAACTGAGAAATCAGGATAATTAATCATTTCCATTAAACTGAGTCAATAGGATGCTGAGACTGAAGTATTAAAACAGGAGAGATTTTATATACTGCATTACAACCGTTAAGGTACCGGCTGGATAAAGTAGAGATGACATCACTACTTTACGACATTGGAGACCCAAAATCCCAGTCAGAGCATCTCTCCAGGAAATGTCCTTGGGCAAGACACTGAACAGTACATTCTTGCCTACCACACAATGGGCTCTATTCCATAGTTTGTGCTAACTTAATCAGAGCTGTTGTAAACTTACCAGAGCATTATAGTCTATGGAGTTAAGTTTACAACAGCTCTGGTTAAGTTAGCACCAACTTTGTAATACTGCCCAATATTCGCTGCTTAGCCTAGTGCAGGGTCAGCAACCTTGGCTCCCAGATGTTTTGGGAACTACATTTCCCATGTGGCTCAGTCAGCCTAATGGGTGACTGAGCATCGTGGGAGATGTAGCTTCCAAAACATCAGGGAGTCAAGGTTGCTGACCCCTGGGCTAGTGATAATATCTCTGCTCTTCTGGAGAAATAAGTTCAAATCCCAATAGGAATATCTGACAAGCACATCCCTCCTCTACAACCATGGAGAAGCAAGTCTCGACTTTACAACCATGGAGAAGCTGCTTCAACCTCACCACCATGTTGCTGCTCTACAATCTTGTAGAGCAGACTCAGATCCCACTCAGAAGATCACACCAGTAAGTGTGCTTGGGCAAAACACCTAATGATATGGATGCGCCTACCTCGCACTAGGTGTACAATTCTCATAGAGATTGTAAATTCCTTTGGGAACAGGGTCCCCCTAAATCAGGCCGTATCATCCATGGTTGATGTTATGTATCACCCACCCCCTTGTAAAAACTGATCTTGTTAAGCTCTACGGAATCTGAGATGCTATATAAATAGCAAATAAACACAAGGATAATAATATGCAGTGGGAATCCAGAATCATTTACACAAAAGTTGAAAGATTGCTTTTTTTACTGAGTTGCTGTGATCAGTCAGAGCATTTAATTAATAGTTTAGCCAATTACTCAATTTCTTATTTCATGCTTATAAATAATAATTCGTTATAATGAGATATATTTTAGTCAAGTTGTACGATATGGCGCTTGTAACTGCATTGTTTAGTTCAAATTAATTCATTTGTTAAATTTGTTATAGTCAAAAAAATATTGTTAAATTGAAATACTATCAAATGATCACAAAGTTGGTATATAAATAAAAACAAAATACTTTATTATGGTGTGTTTGTTAATGTCAGTATGAATGGTCTTGAATTTCATTTTAATAAAAATATCATTGCTTAGTTGCTTATGTGTATAATAAAGATTGATAGTAGACAATACATAATAATTATAAAAACAATCCATGTTGATCTTGCAAAATATAATATAGGTGCCATACAGATCAATGGACATAAGTAATAACAATATCGCAAACAAGCAAAATGCAGACACTGATGTTCCTGATTACTGCCACTTATGACAAATTATTTTGTAGTTTCTAGAAAGGATGAGAAAATTGTATACTTAAAAAGTTTATAATTGAAGCAAATTACAGGATATTTATTAATAAATTCTTTAAAGAGAATAGCATACAGGGTACAATCTAATACGCAATAAAAGAATACGAATGAGTCCGCAGGATTCTTATGAAGGAGATAAATGTGAAAAAAACAAAAAGGGTAACAACTAGGGATGTGCATGGCTGAAAAAATTGTTTTGTTTAGTTTAGTTTCGTTACGGTTTTAAATAATTTTGTTTTTGGAATTTCGTAACTAATTTCGTTTCGGATTTCATTTTATTTTTCGTATCGATTTCATATATCAATTCGATAGTTGATATCAATTTGAATTTTGGATCACTAAATAAAACCCCAATTAATAAAGTTTGCTGTTAAAAGAAAAGCTACAGTTAAATTTTAAGCTGTGTCACAGATTTAGTATTTGTTAATTTATTAATTTGTTTCATAAAGTCCTTTGCTGACTATTACTTGTATTTGATAGTTCATTTCAAATTCAATAGTTGATATCAATTATTCAAATTTTTCTTTTATGATGATGACACAGTGTAAAACAAAATAAATTCGTTATATACCATTTCGTTTCGAATTTGTATCGTATCAATTCGTTATTCGGAAGTACTTTGGAATTTCGAATTAACAAATTTCGTTACAAATTCTGAATTTTTCTGAAACAAATGCACATCTCTAGTAACAACCAAGACAATGATCTCATCTGCCATGTGTAGGGAACCAGGTGTAAAAGAAAAAAAGAAAAAAAATTATAATAAAGAGCTGCCTCCAGTTAGAGTGACATTCCTTGCTCTCTCCCAGTTACCCAGTGAAAATATGGGAATAGAGGACCGTGGCCACTTGGCCAAATTGCCTCAGGGGTAAGTAAGGCAGACAGAGTGTCACGGATGGGCCAGTACTGGGGCGCCTGGCAGCAGATTCCTCGCTGCTCGCTGGCCAGGCGCCGAATGATAACGCTACCGGGTGCGCTCACGTGGGACGCCGGGGGGCGGAGCCTGGCGTTGTGACGCGGAACCGCCGGGTTTAAAACCCGGCTTCACTAGTTCGCCGGTGCCCTGACGTGGTATTCACTTCCCGCAGAGCTCTTGTGTTTTTGGCTAATATCTGTGTCTGACCTTGCTTCTGGAAACGAACCATTCTGTGTATGACTCCTGGCATTGGCAAACGAACCATTCTGTGTATGACTCCTGGCATTGGCAAACGAACCATTCTGTGTATGACTCCTGGCATTGGCAAACGAACCATTCTGTGTATGACTCCTGGCATTGGCAAACGAACCATTCTGTGTGTATGACTCCTGGCATTGGCAAACGCACCATTCTGTGTATGACCCCTGGCATTGACAAACGAACCATTCTGTGTATGACTCCTGGCATTGGCAAACGAACCATTCTGTGTATGACCCCTGGCATTGGCAAACGAACCATTCTGTGTATAAACCCTGGTATTGGCATTTACTCTGCTCTTGGTTCTGCCCTTAACGTTGGTACCGAGGTCAGTCTATGTGGCACCCTAAGCACACATCAGATTACCTCTGTTATAACTAAGGTCCTAGGGAGAACATATACTCTAGTCTGTACCTCTGTCTGGTGTTTCCCTTTGTTTATCTATTGCCTGATTAATTATCTATCTAGCTTTACCGACCATTCAAGGATCGGAAGGGTAGAGAGCGGTCTACGAAAAGGGACCACTATCTTGGCAATCAGAGGGATTCGTGACAATACTCTATTCTATACCTCTGTCTGGTGTTATCCCTTGTTTATCTATTGTCTGGTTTATTGTCTATCTAGTTTTGCCGACCATTCAAGGATCGGAAGGGTAGAGAGCGGTCTACGTAAAGGGACCACTATTTTGTTAGTCAGAGGGATCCGTGACATTACGTCAGGGCCAATGGATCCCGCAGACCTCTCTAACCAGTTGGCACGTATCGCAGCCAGACAAGAGGAACAGGACCATAGGATGGACCAGATTTCTCTCGCTCTGCAAACCCTGTTAAATCGCTCCAATACAGGTACCACAAACCCTCCAGATCCAGTATTACCTAGGGTCAGTCCGGTCTCCCCTGAAGGACATAGGCTTAGTATGAAGGCACCCCTACGCTATGATGGTACACCAAGCCTATGCCGGGGTTTTTTGACTCAGCTTGAGATCTTGTTTGAGAACAACCCAGGGTCTTGTATATCTGATAAAGCCAAAGTAGGATATCTGATTAATCATTTACAGAGAAAAGCTTTATTGTGGGCTACGCCGTTGTGGGAAAATAAGAAACCCATCATCTATGATTATGAGGGTTTTACCTCCGAGTTAAAACGTACCTTTGATCCCTCTAGAAGGGCTACCAATGCGGGTAGATCCTTGTTTCACATTAAACAAGGTAATAAGAGGGTCGCCGACTATGCCATAGAGTTTAAAACTTTGATTTCAGAGGTGCTTTGGCCGAACGACGTTTTAACCTTAGCCTTTACCGAAGGTTTGAACGAGGCTTTTATGTTTGAGCTGGCTCCCTTAAAGTTACCAGAGAATCTGGACCACCTGATAGATTTTTGTATAGCCATGGACGATCAAATTAGGGAAAGGAGACATCCCAGAGACAGACCCAGAAGGGTCTTGCCTCCTTTACCCTTATTACCCAGACACACCAGTACGTCAGGTAACCCGGAGAATGCTAAAACAGATATGCCAGTCATTGAACCCATGCAAATAGGAAAAACGGGTATTTCAGAAGCAGAAAGAGCGCACAGAAGAGAAAAGGGGCTCTGCTTCTATTGTGCAGGGGCAGATCACTTCCGCCTTCAATGTCCTCAGAGACCCAGGGTTAGCAGAGGTGAATGTGGCAAACTGGGTCAAAGAACAGCCAATACCCAGGTTATCGGTTCTCTGTATGCCTCCTTTGTGGATAATGAAAAAAAAAAAATCCAGGATTCTGTTACCAATCTCCCTAACCTGGGAGGGGGTTCACCTCAAGACTGAGGCGTTCTTAGACTCTGGGGCCTCAGGAAATTTCATGGATAAGAATTTTGCTGCCAAAAACCTCTTACCTCTGGTTCTGAAGGAGAAGCCTCTAATGGTGGAGGCCATAGACGGTAAACCCCTGTCTTGCCCACATATCACTCACGATACTGTCGATGTATGTATGAAAACAGGGATTTTGCACCATGAAACAATAAGATTTCAAATTATCGAATCTCCCTCATGTCCTGTAGTTCTTGGGTTTCCATGGCTAACAGAGCACAACCCGGTTATCGATTGGGTCCAGAGAGACGTAAAAAGTTGGGGTCTTGGTTGTCAGTCTAAGTGCCTAGGCAGAGTCAATGTGATTGGTAGTCTCAATATTGCCACAGCCCCTCCTTTGTCCACAGAGGTCCCTGAATGTTACTGGCATTAAAGGAGGTGTTCTCCAAAGCCAGGACTGAGGTCCTACCACCACATCGTCCATATGACTGTGCTATTGATTTACTCCCCGGTACGATGCCTCCTAGGGGACACGTATACCCTTTATCACAAAAAGAAAACGACATTATGGAGGAATACATAAGGGAGAATCTGGAGCGAGGATTCATTAGAAGGTCCTCCTCTCCAGCAGGAGCAGGTTTCTTCTTTGTCTCCAAAAAAGAAGGAGATCTGCGACCTTGCATCGATTATAGAGGTTTGAATAGGATAACCATAAGAAATGCATATCCCATACCTCTCATAACAGAATTGTTCGATCGATTAAAAGGGGTCCGTATATATACGAAGCTTGATTTACGCGGAGCGTACAACCTGGTTAGGGTTAAAAAGGGGCATGAATGGAAAACGGCTTTTAATACACGTAGCGGGCATTATGAATACCTGGTGATGCCCTTTGGATTATGTAATGCGCCAGCCGTTTTTCAGGACCTTATAAACGACACTTTAAGGGATTTTCTGCAAGAATTCGTCATAGTATATCTGGATGACATCCTGATATACTCTCCTGATGTGGACACTCATCACGCCCACGTGAAACAAGTATTGAAAAAACTATTGAAGGCTGGATTGTATTGTAAATTAGAAAAATGTCTATTCGACATCGTAACTGTGCAATTCCTGGGTTATATAATAACCCCTGAGGGTTTTCAAATGGATCCTAAAAAGCTCTCAGCTATTCTTGACTGGCCTCTACCCCAAGGGTTTAAAGCCATTCAGAGGTTTCTGGGGTTTACGAACTACTATCGAAGATTCATTAAAGACTTTTCGGCCTTGATAGCTCCCCTCACGGCTATGACAAAGAAAGGAGTGGGAAATCAGAAATGGACACCTCAAGCCACTCAAGCCTTTGAGGCACTTAAGCAAGCATTCACTACTGCCCCTGTTCTCCGACATCCAGATCCGGCTCTGCCTTTCCAAGTAGAAGTTGACGCCTCCGAACTAGGTCTTGGCGCAGTCTTGTCCCAAAGGGAGGCACCCGACAAACCCTTGCATCCATGTGGCTTCTATTCTCGGAAATTGTCCCCGGCAGAGAAGAACTATGACATTGGAAATAGAGAGTTGTTAGCAGTCATCTCGGCCTTGGCCGAATGGAGATACTTATTAGAGGGGTCTAGGGACCCCGTCGTTATCATAACCGATCATAAGAATCTCACGTACATTGGAGATGCTAAACGTTTAAATTCCAGACAAGCGAGATGGTCATTGTTTCTTTCAAGTTTTAATTTCGTGCTTACCTATAGACCCGGGTCCAGAAACGTTAAAGCAGACGCTTTATCGAGACAGTATGAATCTTATGAACACAATATCCAAGATCAGCATCCCATTGTACCCCAGGAAAGGATTATAGCCTCTACCACGATTAGTGTCTCGTCTCCTCTGGTGAAAAGGTTGCAGACCGTCCAGGGTGCAGCTCCTGGGGGAAAACCTCCTGCGAAACTCTTTGTACCTGAGAACGAAAGAGAGGAAGTACTTAACATCTATCATGACAATAAAACTTCTGGGCATATGGGTATCACCAAGACAGTGTCTAGTATCAGTAAACTCCTCTGGTGGCCCACGTTGCGCCGAGATGTTAAAAATTACATAGCTGTGTGCGAGGTGTGCACAAGGCAGAAAAGTCCCAAAACAGCACCCATTGGGTTACTCCAGCCTTTGCCGATCCCCGAACGACCATGGTCACATGTAGCCATGGATTTCATAGTAGATTTACCTGAGTCAAGAGGGAATACAGTGATACTTACGGTCATAGATCGATTTTCCAAGATGGGTCACTATGTTCCTCTTCGGAAACTACCTTCGGCAGCCGAACTGGTGCCCATATTCATTTCCAATGTGGTCCGCATACACGGTGTTCCTCTGGAGATCGTCTCTGATAGGGGGACCCAATTCATCTCCAGATTCTGGAGAGGGTTTTGTAAGAACGTGGGGATAGACCTATCATTCTCTTCGGCCTATCACCCCCAGACCAACGGAGCAGCAGAACGAGCCAACCAAAACATAGAGAAATATCTGAGGTGCTTTATATCAGAACAACAAAATAACTGGTCTGACCTGTTACCATGGGCAGAGTATGCTCTGAACAGTGCAGTGAGTGAATCCACAGGACATTCTCCTTTTTTCACTGTTTATGGTTTTGATCCTCCCGTGCTCCCCGCTACGTTTCCTGATACCACGATTCCTGCTTTGGATGAGCAACTGGCATCATTGAAAGAGACTTGGGAGAGAGTGAAACGGGCACTGGAGGAGAGTAGTGCCATCCAGAAAACCAAGGCCGACAGACACAGGAGGCAGGCACCCGTGTATCAAGTTGGGGATAGGGTTTGGCTGTCTTCACGAAATATCAAGCTCTTAGTGCCTTCCATGAAGTTGGCACCTAGATATATCGGCCCCTATAAGATTCTGCGGCGACTCAACCCTGTCTCCTATGCTTTGGCATTACCTCCCCATATTAGGATACACAATGTGTTCCACGTAAGCCTTTTGAAGCCATTGTTATGTAACCGGTACACCAAGGTCCATGCTCCACCGCCTCCTGTTTCTGTGGAGGGCGAGGAGGAGTTCGAGGTTGAAGCCATTCTGGGTGCCAGGATGTCTAGGGGTTCCTTACAGTACTTGGTCGATTGGGTAGGTTACGGTCCAGAAGATCGTTCTTGGATTCCGGCTGCAGAGGTCCATGCCCCTCGCTTGGTGAAGGCATTCTATTTGGCGCACCCCGTGCCCCTGGGGGTCGTCCAGTGGCCGCCCGTGGAGGGGGGTTCTGTCACGGATGGGCCAGTACTGGGGCGCCTGGCAGCAGATTCCTCGCTGCTCGCTGGCCAGGCGCCGAATGATAACGCTACCGGGTGTGCTCACGTGGGACGCCGGGGGGCGGAGCCTGGCGTTGTGTCGCGGAACCGCCGGGTTTAAAACCCGGCTTCACTAGTTCGCCGGTGCCCTGACGTGGTATTCACTTCCCGCAGAGCTCTTGTGTTTTTGGCTAATATCTGTGTCTGACCTTGCTTCTGGAAACGAACCATTCTGTGTATGACTCCTGGCATTGGCAAACGAACCATTCTGTGTATGACTCCTGGCATTGGCAAACGAACCATTCTGTGTATGACTCCTGGCATTGGCAAACGAACCATTCTGTGTATGACTCCTGGCATTGGCAAACGAACCATTCTGTGTATGACTCCTGGCATTGGCAAACGCACCATTCTGTGTATGACCCCTGGCATTGACAAACGAACCATTCTGTGTATGACTCCTGGCATTGGCAAACGAACCATTCTGTGTATGACCCCTGGCATTGGCAAACGAACCATTCTGTGTATAAACCCTGGTATTGGCATTTACTCTGCTCTTGGTTCTGCCCTTAACGTTGGTACCGAGGTCAGTCTATGTGGCACCCTAAGCACACATCAGATTACCTCTGTTATAACTAAGGTCCTAGGGAGAACATATACTCTAGTCTGTACCTCTGTCTGGTGTTTCCCTTTGTTTATCTATTGCCTGATTAATTATCTATCTAGCTTTACCGACCATTCAAGGATCGGAAGGGTAGAGAGCGGTCTACGAAAAGGGACCACTATCTTGGCAGTCAGAGGGATTCGTGACAATACTCTATTCTATACCTCTGTCTGGTGTTATCCCTTGTTTATCTATTGTCTGGTTTATTGTCTATCTAGTTTTGCCGACCATTCAAGGATCGGAAGGGTAGAGAGCGGTCTACGTAAAGGGACCACTATTTTGTTAGTCAGAGGGATCCGTGACACAGAGCCATGGTAGCTGCCAGCATGGAATACCTGAAATAGTCCAAAATAAGAGTGGAAGGGGATATAGACCAGCATTCAGCAGACACCATGTATTAAAACAAAATAACAAAAGTCAAAAGAAAACCGGCTGGGTGGAGTAGAGGTAACATCACTGCTATATAATAGTGGAAAGAGACTGTGGAGACACAGTTTTGATCCCAGCAAGAGCAACTCTCCAGTAAGTGTCCTTGGGCAAGACACCTAACGGTACATACTCACCACCCAGGACATACTTGAAAACAAGAGAAATCTCAATGTATCCTTCCTGGTAAAATATTTTCTCAAAAAAAAAAATGAAGAAAACAGCAAGAAGATAGATTCTAACTTGGCAATAAACAGAACATTACACCAAAAGGATGCAGTCCAATGAAAGTCTCTTCAAGTCAGGCCATGTGGCAGTGAGTCTGCAGGAGGAGAAGACCGAGCAGTCCCGGCGTGCTGGGGTTCATGCAACAGGCTTATAGTGGCAAGCAAGACACTGCCCTCCTCTGAGGTAATGGCTATTATGTCCCAGTTTTCACCAGGGAAAAAGGCAAGTGAGGCACCCTACCAATAGTGGACACCAAGAGCTCTGTTGTCATCTAGTCGATTAGCTGCTTCAGTCTTACAAATATGTAAGAGTGATTAGGGCAGCCTTGGTTTCATATGATATGTGTGACACAACTTTGAAGGGAACAATTAAAGGGATACTCTATTCAAAAATAGAGTTCCAACTTCCTTTTTTGCCCTTAATTAATTGGGCACAGACAATTATTTTGTAATACATTTTTTCTTTTGGGGTGAATTTACTCACCTTTTGCCTTTCGCCGCACCCTGCTCCTCCCATTCGGCTCAGGGACGTTTTGGCCCATTTGAATTGACTAGTTAGCAGAATGGGCACCGTATTTTTCTGAAATCTGAGTCGCCAACATAGTTATCAGATGTTGGCAAAAACCACCAAATTAGCATCGGTGAATTCCACCGAACTGAAAAAAATAAAACATTCTCCTAATTCTCCTAATAACAGTTTCAATCAATAAAAGTGTGTCTAAATAATAAGTATGGTCTTTAAAAAAAAAATCAAAGAGGGTTTTCTGCAAAAAATTACTTTTTTTAAGCTGATCTCTATGGGATTTGCCTGGCTAAGTTGTCAAATCGAAACTTCGAAAATCAAGGCATTTCACCAGAATTTCGGGGACATCCTAAAACATTTAATGTGAAAATGGCTTAATGTAGCTTAATGTACCATAATGTGCCTAAACCTCAATCAATTGCCTTGAAATTTTGCACAACCTAAGTTCTCAGCTTTCCAAACCTATCCTGGAGGTTTCATGGATTTTGGTTACCCACAGGGCAAATGAGTGACATTAAGCTTGTTTTTTGGGGAGCTTAATGTGGCTTAACGTGCAAAAAACAACTTCGATGTTAACCAATTTGCCCCGAACTTCCCATACCACAAGGCTCTATCTATGCCAATATATTCTGAATTTTTCGGGTCATTTAGTAAAACATACCAAAACGTATTCACATTAAGCTATTTCATTACAATCCTGAAACATTGAAGTGTGGGGGAAATTGGTTAAAATCGAAATTCTTTTTTGTACGTTAAAGGAGAACTATGGGGTCAGGGCTTTTCCCCACAGTTCTCCTAAGGGTGACGGCAGGACACAAACTATCGTCCATCCGTCACCCAAAGCTCAGTAAATCGCGAGCTACAGCTCGCAGTATACTGAGATGCCACAGCCAGGACAGATCCTGACATTACTGTTGAGATCCACCCAACTGTGTCATTGTCAGCTGGCTCTGCCTATCTAGAGGCAGAGCCAGCTGTACCCACCCCATACGTTCCGCCAGTCAGCGCTGGAGGATTGGACAGGGGAGGGGGGAATCCCTGCAGGGAGCCGTGAGTGACAGTCACGGCTCTCGGCGGGGATAGATCAAGAAGTGAGCGAGCAACGGGATGTGTTCGCTCACTTCCCGATCTACTGAGCAGACCTGTGACAGTTTCATTGTCACAGGTCAGCTCCAACTATGAGGATGAGTGATTTTCACTCGCCTCATAGTTCTCCTTTAAGCCACATTAAACTCCCCAAAAAACAAGCTTAATGTTACTCATTTGCCCTGTGGGAAATCAAAATCCATGAAACTTTCAGGATATGTTGATGGAGCTGAGATCGTAGGTTGTGCAAAGTTTCAAGGCATTTGATTGAGGTTTAGATACTTTTTTACACATTAAGCTCTTTTTACATTAAGCTGTTCACATTAGGGACACTATTACATTCCTAACGCAAACGTTAACGCTCACCTGCGTGAGCATTAACGTTTGCCACGGTATTTACTGCATATTACAATCCAAACGCAAATGGGTTAAAAAACCCGTTTCCGTTTGGTACCTTGCGCTCCTCTGCGCGAGGTTACTGTACTTTGTGCTCCCTATACTTAACATGGGGAGCGCAAAGTGTTAATAAGCGCTGGTATTACAAAGTCACAGTGCTGATTAACACCTGGCTCTGGTTAGTGAAAAGTTAACCAGAGCCAGGACTTGGTGTTAACGGATTCCGCTTCTGCAGAATCCGTTAACACCAGGTTTAAAAAATAAAAAAGTGATCCTATACTCACCTCCTGTCCAGCGGCTCCAACCGCCTCCTCCGGCCAAGACTGATGGAAAAAGTCCCCCCAGTCTCTCCCTGCGAGCAGGGCCGGATTAAGATCTCTATGGGCCTGGAGCTGAATATTTTGGTGGGCTTTTTTCGTAATTTAGTGAAATGACAACATATTTTAGGCTATTTAATATTACATATATTAGGTATATCTAAGCAGGTAGATACTGTTTGAGTAAATTTCCATTCAGACTTCAATCATCACAGTGTGTAAAATAATTTTTTTTATATTTTATCATCCAAACCTCTGGTTATATATTCTATAGGGAATTCGTGTTAAAAAAAATGAATAGTACGACTATGAATAAAACACTGTCCTTGCTCCCAACTTGGGAAAGGAAACGGTAATGGCAGTGGTATTGCTAATTTTATACGTGGCAAATGGACAATACCATCGCTTTGGAACAAAAAATAAATAAAAGTTTTTTGTTTTCTTTTTCTTTTAGATTTTACATTGTCATGTTTGGTATCAATGCAAAGGCCAGACTCTGTCCTATCTGACACGACACCTCAGTTGACCTTGCGAGGTGTAAAGATTAGTGGCGCAGGGTTCCAAAGCCCCCCCAGTGCACTTCGCTGCATTGTGGCGGTTTAGGTTCTTGATGTAACAATTCGTACTAATGGAGTGTACCATCACCTCCACGCTTGTTAGTGACATGAAAAATTAGATGGTGAGTTACTGCAGCATCATTGTTCCCTTTCTAACTGAAAAATATTGCTGTGTTAGAAAGAAAAATAAAAAAATAAAGAAATATTTATTATTTTTTTTGTTACATAAAACCTGGTCATGTTTGGTATCATTGGAAAGGTCATGCTCTGACCTTTCCGGTGATACCTCACATGACCCTGTAGCTGCTATGGAGGTGGATATATAGTGGTCCAAATGCCCATCAATGCAGACAAATTTATCTTTTCTGTGGGCCTATTCTGGGGCATGGGCCTGGAGCTGCTGCTCCATCTGCCCCTATGTTAATCCGGCCCTGCCTGCGAGGCGAGATCCGTCTGGTCATGTGACAGGCAGGGAGGAACTCAATGGAGTCATATGGACTCCAGCGAGTGGATGCTCACGGCTGCGCTCAGCGCTGCCGCGAGCATCCCTGATTTTACCACCCGCAAACAATGCAGGCAGCATTTTTTGCGCCTGCATTGTGATTAGGGATGAGCCGAACACTCCCCGAGTTCGGTTCGAGCCCGAACCCCAACTTCCCATTTGTTTGGGACCGAACCCGAACCCCCATGCAAGTCAATGGGGCTGAAAATTCGTTTTTTTGGAGTGCCCTCCAAGAGGGCATATATGCTACATATTTGCCATAAAAGGTGTATGGGGGTCCGGGTAGTGCCCTGGGGGACAGGAAACAAGGACAAAAAGTTTAAAAAAAAACGTTTTTAAAGGGACAGTGAGTTTTCCATGAAATAAGGGTTAAAAATAAAAACGAAAAATTCCTTCAAATATCGTGCCTAGGAGGTCCCCATAACTTGTCCGTGAAGTGGCGGATTTCTAGGATGTATAGAAATATCTAAAAACCAAAAAATTACATTTCAAATGACGGTAAATGCTTTTCCTTTAATCCATCCATAAACAACTGCTTGGGGCGGCAGTCTGTATGAAAAGAGGAGACATTTTCGGACACGCAGAAAAGTTTACTGATTTTTTGGCGGTGAAAAGCAGGAGAATGGAAACTTCTAGACCAAAAAGCCGATTTGGAAAGTGAGATAAATGGGAGAATTTTTCTGGTTCGGCTATTTTGACCTAGAATTTTCCATTCTCCAGTCATTCTCCTGAGTTTCACCTTTCTCTGAATAACCCTGTCAGGGTTATTCAGAGAGCGGAGAAGAGCAGGAGAATGACTGGAGAATGGAAAATTCTAGGTCAAAGTAGCCAAACCAGAAAAATTCTCCCATATAGGCTAGGGTCAGACTAGCGAATTTTTTTTTTAAATAAAGTTTTTATTGAGAAATATGCCAAACAGTAACAATTACTATCGTTTCGATCTATAAAGATTCCTCCAGGAAATAATTGATACAGGCGGTGTATTGTAGTACCCATCCATCCGTCCTCTGCCCTGGCGTTGTAGCCAGGCAAAAAATCTTTGTTACGGAGCACCGGGGATAACGGAGAAGGGAAGGAGGTAAGGTCACATTTAGTTGCGAGTTTGTCCCAAAGACGAATGGAATTCAATATAGCCGGGCAAGTAGTTCGCAGAAGGGGTCTTTATGGTTTAGGTAGCCAGATCCAGAGGTGGGGGTGATCAGGGTGCATAAGGGCTCGTTCCAACTCCACCCAGCGGCGTAGGCCTGTTGGTGAATGCCAGGCCACGATCTGGGCCAGTTGTGCAGCATAATAGTAAGAAAATAGGCATGGGAGGCCCAGACCCCCTGCATCCTTTGGTCGATAAAGGGTCGCCCGTGCTATCCTATGTCTTTTGCCCTGCCATAGGAAGTGGTCAATGGTAGATTGTAAGAGTCGTATATCCTCTGAGGGGAGGGCGCAAGGCAAAGCCTGAAAAAAGAAGAGTAATCGAGGAAAAACATTCATCTTAATGCAATGTACCCTTCCCACCCACGAAATTGCGTACTTAGACCAAGATTCTAGATCTTTTTTCAGTTGAGAGAACATAGGGGGGAAATTTTTATCATATAGGTCCCTAGGGTTAGATGGCAGTGCAATCCCCAAATAGTCAATGGAGGTGGGGGAAACTCGAATGGGATATGCCCCCCGGATGGTATCCAGATCCCCCGGGGTCATGTGTGTGGCCACCGCCTCCGATTTGGTGATATTCACCTTGTATCCCGAAAGTCTAGCAAATTCATCGAGTCGTCGCATGACCGCCGGGAGGGAGGAGAGAGGTTGTTGCAAGGAGAGTAATATGTCATCAGCGTAAGCCGAGAGTTTGTATTCCTGATCCCCCAACCGAAAACCCGCAATAAGTGGGTCCTTTCTAAGGTGTTGAAGCAGAGGCTCCAAAAACAGTGCGAATAAAGCCGGTGACAGGGGACACCCCTGCCTAGTGCCGTTACGTATCGGAAAAGGGAGTTGGTCTGTCCCTGAGATTATAATCTGAGCTGTCGGCCTAGAGTATAGAGCCTGTATAGCACGAACAAAGGGGGGAGGGAAACCTAGGTGAGATAGGAGGGTGAACAGGAATGGCCATTCTGCTTTGTCAAAGGCTTTTTCTGCGTCCAATGACAGGAAGAGAGAGGGAGTGTTTCTAGAGGAGGCCAGCCATAGAAGATCTGCAGATCTCCTAGTGTTTTCATAGGCCTGCCTATCCGGTATAAAGCCTACTTGGTCTGGATGGATTAGGGTGCCCATAATTAGATCAAGTCTTTTAGATAGTATTTTAGTGAACAGTTTAAGGTCTGTATTTATGAGGGATATGGGGCGATAATTACCTACTAAGTTCTTGTCTTTGCCGGGTTTGGGGATAAGGGCAATGGATGCCAAAAGGGAGTCAGCAGGCAGTTTTCCTCCGTCCAATAGGTTGTTAAACATCGACAATAATTGAGGGCCCAAGATTCCGAAATGCGATTTATAATAATGATAAGTAAACCCGTCAGGGCCTGGGGCTTTATGCGGTTTCATAGATTTTAATGCTTCATGGAGTTCCTCCTCCGTCACTGGGGACGAAAGGGGCTTGAGGCTCGAGTCCGGTAGGGACGGTAGGGATGCATCGGCTAGGTATTGCCTGATTTCCCCACAGAGTATTTCATTGGCGGGAGTATGGGTAGGGGTATGATCATACAGGGAGCGGAAATAACGTGTAAATGCATCCCTGATGGCAGTCAGAGTAGTTATCAATAGACCCGTTTCATCCCTAATTGAGGTAACTGCCTGAAACTTGGGGCGGGGCTTGAGTAGGCGGGCCAGGGGGGTATCCATTTTGTTAGCTCGACTATAATAGCGTTGTCTGGAACATAATAAAGAGCGCCCTACATCGTCTAGAAATAGCCGATTGAGCGCCATGCGTGTTTGACTGAGAGTTGTGAAGGAATCTGGGTTCAGATGTGATTTATGTGCCATTTCCAAGCGCCGTAATTTATGTCGGAGAGAAATTATCTCCTCCATCTTCAATTTTTTATGGTGCGCCGCTAGGCTAAGGAGGGTCCCCCGTATCACCGGCTTGTGGGCTGCCCATAGCGTCTGCTTAGAGATGTCTGGGGTGTCATTATTCGCAAAGTAATCTGTTAGAACCGTCGATACAGAGTCAGAAACCCCCGGTTTATCCAGGAGAAGAGGGTCTAGGCGCCATCTCCTCCCTACATATGGGGAAAGAGGGCGCAGCGTGACGGACACATCTGCGTGGTCCGACCACGTGATAGATCCAATATCCGAGGAAAGGACGTTCGAGATGCAGTCCGAGGAGGTCAATAAATAATCTATGCGGGAGTACGAGTCATGTACCGGAGAATAAAAAGTATAGTCCCTACAAGAAGGTGATGAGCCCTCCATACATCAATCAGACCCAGGCGGTTCACAAAACTATAAAATTGCTTGTCCTGAGATGAGGGCGTCAGTGCTTGTCTGCCGTCACGGGGGTCGGATCTGTCCACTAGGCTTGTGCACCGATTTTTTTTTCGGTTCGATTCGGTTCGATTTTTCGGATTTTTAAACTTTTCGATTCGGCTCGTTTCGACCGATTTCGGTTTCGATTCGATTCGGTTCGACCTGTTTTTCGGGTACATTTTTTTTTCGGAATTTCGACCATTTTTCGTATTTTCGTGTCACTGTGCTCGGTTTTTGTATCGACTTTTCGTTTTTTCGAAAAATTTTCGTTTTTCAGAAAATTTTCTTTTTTACAAAATTTTCGTTTTTACAAAATTTTCGTTTTTCGGAAAATTTTAGTTTTTCGGAATTGCACATTTTTCGGCATATCGACCTTTTTTCGTATTTTTCGTGTCATTTTGCCCGTTTTTTGTATCGACTTTTCGTTTTTTCGAAAAATTTTCGTTTTTCAGAAAATGTTCGTTTTTACAAAATTGTCGTTTTTCGGAAAATTTTCGTTTTTCGGAAAATTTTCGTTTTTCGGAAAATCTGTTCTCCTCGTTTGCCACATTTCAAGCCCATTCGAAAAATCCGAAAATATTTCGTTTCGGCTCGGAAAACATTTCGGATCTGAACTTTTCGGATCTAAAATTTTTCGGAAATTCGGCCGCATCCGAAAACACGAATCGGGAAATTTCGTGAAAATTCCGAAATTCCGAAACCCGAAACGCACATCCCTACTGTCCACCGGGGGGCATAATGTAGCGTTAAAATCGCCCCAGAGTATAATATTTCCGTGGGCATGTGATAAAATAAAGTCAGCCGTCTCCGCCCAAAACTTAGAGTCAGAGCTATTTGGGCCATACAATGCAATCAGCGTAAATTGTTGTGCGGAGGCGGATCCCTGAATCAGTATGCATCTCCCAGCGTCATCTGTGTGTACCCCTTCCACTACAAAAGGGCAGGAATTGCGTAGCAGTACTGCCACCCCATTACGTTTAGGGATTGCACAAGACATATAAACCCTGGAATAAGCGGGGTCAGATAGATGGAAGGCCGCCAGTTTAGGAATCCTGGTTTCCTGTATCAGAGCAATATCTACAGATTTTCGTTTTAGGTCCCGAAATAACATACGCCGTTTTCTGGGAGAGTTGAGGCCTTTCACATTAAGAGAAAGCACTTTCACATTAGCCATTACATAAGTACAGTTGTGTTCAAAATTATTCAACCCCCAATGCTGTAAAGGGTTTTAGGGAATTTAGGGTACATTTGTAATTGTATTCAGAATGAAATCCTACAAGGACTTTTTAAAGAACCATATGCAACTAAAATGACATCAATTGGTTTTGTAATACAGTAGTAAATGTTTCTTTTGTGAATTGACACAATTATTCAACCCCTTAAAGACTACCACTCTGAAGAACAGAGGTTCTTGAAGAACAAGAGAGACCATAGGAAGCATCATTCGCAAATTCAAGGCAAAGGGCACTGTTGAAACGCTACCTGGTCGTGGCAGAAAGAAGATACTGACTTTGACTGCTGTGCGCTACCTGAAGCGTAGAGTGGAGAAAAGTCCCCGTGTGACTGCTGAGGAACTGAGAAAAGATTTGTCAGATGTGGGTACTGAAGTTTCAGCTCAGACAATACGGCGCACACTGCGTAATGAAGGCCTCCATGCCAGAACTCCCAGGCGCACCCCCTTGCTGTCTCCAAAGAATAAGAAGAGTCGACTGCAGTATGCCAAAAGTCATGTGGACAAACCACAGAAGTTTTGGGATAGTGTTCTGTGGACTGATGAAACAAAATTAGAACTGTTTGGGCCCATGGATCAACGCTATGTTTGGAGGAGGAAGAACAAGGCCTATGAAGAAAAGAACACCTTGCCTACTGTGAAGCATGGCGGGGGGTCAATCATGCTTTGGGGCTGTTTTGCTTCTGCAGGTACAGGGAAGCTTCAGTGTGTGCAAGGTACCAGGAATTCTCTTCGGTACCAGGAGATATTGGATGACAATGTGATGCAGTCCGTCACAAACCTGAGGCTTGGGAGACGTTGGACCTTTCAACAGGACAATGATCCCAAGCATACCTCCAAGTCCACTAGAGCATGGTTGCAGATTAAAGGCTGGAACATTTTGGAGTGGCCATCGCAGTCACCTGACTTAAATCCGATTGAGAACCTCTGGTGGGACTTAAAGAAAGCAGTTGCAGTGCGCAAGCCTAAGAATGTGACTGAACTGGAGGCTTTTGCCCATGACGAATGGGCGAAGATACCGTAGATCGCTGCAAGACACTTGTGTCAAGCTATGCTTCACGTTTAAAAGCTGTTATAACTGTAAAAGGATGTTGTACTAAGTACTAAGATTGAATGTCACTTGGGGGTTGAATAAAACTGATAATGATGTGAGCACAGAAAAGACATTTGTGGTTATTTCATTATAAATGTTATGTTATAATTGTCTGACCTACACGTGCCTCTTTGATTTAATTGTAAGCAAGATGACTGAATGATCAAAATCAATGTCAAACTGGCCAAAACACTCAATTTTAGTGGGGGTTGAATAATTTTGAACACAACTGTATATAAGAGAGATCCACGGGGTGTTCCGTCCCGCCGCCTCACCCCAGGAGGGCGCGAAGCTCGTGGGGCGGCCAGGACCAGAACACCATGCAGAGAGCCATGAAGGGGAGAGGGGTGGGGTAAGAGGTAAAGAATTGAAAAATAGAGTATGAGAGAGCATAAAGATTAGCGAGGAGAAAGTGAAGTCCATGCTGGGCAGGCACGTATAAAACAAAGAATCCTTCCGAGCGGGGATACCGGAGGGGAGGAGAGCGGGGGTGGAGAGAAGGAGGAAAAGGGGTACGCCAGCGGCGAATAGGAAGAGCATGAGGATCAACAGTCCACGCTTACTCCCACCGCTAAAGAGCAGGAACCCACCCAATAACCCATGAGCTCACTTGTGGCTCCCCAACGTCATAAACATATAACATCAGATGTATAAAACCCATAACTTAGAACCGTAACTGTAATATAAACATCTAATAACTTTAAACCTTAGTGATTCTCGCCTGCCGCGAGAGAACACCCATCCCGACCTGGTGCAGGGTCAGGAAGTATAAGCCAGAGGCCCAGAAGTAGTTAAGGCCAGTTCTGGAGTGGAAATAAGGCCCATCATTCAGTCCCCCGGGGTCAACCAGTCCTGTGCCAAACGTGGTAGGGGTTGCGGGGGTGTGAGGTCTGCTAGAGAGGGGGGGATCGGTAGATCCACTGCACGGAGGAGATCCTTTGCCTGATATAAATAAGAATACGCCTGAGAGCGGTTGTTCTTGAAGATGATAATCTTGAAAGGAAAGCCCCAGGCGTAGCGGATATCGTTGCTACGCAGTATCTCAGTGACCTCCCTCCATTCCCGGCGTCTGGCAAGTGTAGAAGGGGCAAGATCTTGAAAAAATAATATTGCGGAGCCCTCATATTTCGCTTCCTGGGTGCGAGCAGCCCTGAGGAGGGCATCTTTAGTGTTATAATAATGAAAACGGGCAATCACATCCCGGGGTGTAGTAGTCTTATCACGACGCGGCCCCAGGGCCCTTTTGTACTCTATCCAGGAGTAGACGCTGCGGCGGAACATCAGGGATCAAGCGTTTTACTATACCCAAAAAAGTGTCCTGAAGCTCATCCGGTGAGACCGATTCGGGAAGGCCCCGCAGTCGGACATTGTTACGTCTGGAGCGATTCTAGAGGTCCTCCAGGGATTCCTCCAGATACTGCACCCGGTGTTCCATATTCTCTGCGTGTCCCGCTAGGTCATTGCAGTATTCCACCATCTTCCCGGCCTGCTCTCTAGGTGCGCCGTGCGTTCCCCCACCGCCTGTATATCTGCTGATAGGGTACGCGTGGTCCTCTCCAGCTCGGCAGTTATAAATGCCTGGATGCCCTTAATATCAGCCCTGGACGCTGGGTTGGAGTCTGCAGAGGCCGCCTCGTGGTCGCGGGATTGCGGGGATTCAGAACGGGCGCCATCTTGGATTTGGCCCTCCGAGCGCTGCCGCAGCGCAAAAATCGGCGCGTCTTTTTTTTTTTTTTTTCGGGGTCCGCGACATGCTGGTCGACATCTCCTACCCCCTCTGGTGGTCTTTGGCAGACAAGAAGTGCTGTTAAAGGGGAGATTTCAGCGGGAGTAGCGGGAGCTCATCTAGACTACGACTGCTTCCATCGCTGGCTCGGCTCCGCCCCCCAGACTAGCAAATTTTTAACGTGCGTTTAGGCGCACTTAATCACGGCCGCACTAGCAGCAAATGACGGCCAATATACGAAGTACGGTCGCACGAAAGTCCGGCTGCGCAACGCAAGTGGAAAATGAACGCATTTTTTCGAGAACGCAAAACCGCTAGTACGGACGTACAGAGTGCGCTGCATCCACTAGCGGCGTGTGTGCGTGATTTGGAGACGTCAGACCCTGCTCATGTCCGGCCAACATAACGTCCAGACACCCAAAGTTTCCTGGTTTGGATCCGAAAAAATCAGGCACAAAAATGCGCATCGTATGACCGTTTTTGCGCAATCCGTGAAAAATACGGCAATGCGTTCGGATGCACTTTTTGACGGTCGCTGCGAAAAATGCGTTAGTCTGACCCTAGCCTTATCTCACTTTCCAAATCGGCTATTTGGTCCAGATTGTTCTCTTTTCCTGCCATTCTCCTGGTTTTCACCTTTCTCTGAACAACCCTGAGAGAGAGGTGAAAGGCAGGAGAACTGGCAAGAGAAGAGAACAATCTAGACCAAATAGCCGATTTGGAAAGTGAGATAAATGGGAGAATATTCCTGGTTTGGCCATTTTGACCTAGAATTTTCACTTCTCCAGTTATTCTCCTGCTTTTCACCGCTCTCTGAATAACCCTGTGAATGTTTAATCCCGAGGTGAAAAATAACATTGCTTTAGATTTTTTTCAAACACCAGTTAAATGCAGCATATTAGGATGTTTTAGGGAAATTAATTCTCAAATCTCAATCAGAAGCAGACACCACCCCACCCTCAGTATATTGTACAATGTATCAAATTGATTACCAGACTAAAAACACCTGGTGTTATGCCCGTTTGTGAACAGAGGTCATTAAGGCTTGGGTCCAGACTAACACAGTATCAACGTGCGTTTAGCAGCACTAAATCACGGCCGTGCTAGCAGCAAATGACGTCCAATGCCAGGCAGCATACGAAGAACAGCCGCACAAAAGTGCGGCTGCGCAACGCAAGTGGCAAACGAACGCATTTTTTCGAGAACGTGAAACCGCTAGTACTGACGTACAGAGTGCGCTGCGTCCACTAGCGGGCGGTGTGTGTGTGTGATTAGGAGACGTCAGACGCTGCTAATGTCCGGCCAACATAACGTCCAGACACAAAAAGGGTTTTATTGATGATCCGTACAAAATCACGGACGGAAATGCGCATGGTATGACCGCTATTGCGTATTCCGTGAAAAAATGCGTCCATTCTTTCGAACGCACTTTTTCACGGACAACGCGAAAAATGCGTTAATCTTTCCACGTACACATTAGTTTTTAATTCAATATCTAATAAACCGTTGCTTATAATATTCTGCAGTAAAGAGTCTCTTTATTTCTAGATTTTTTTGTATTTTTTTAAGCATTTTCTATACTTTTTTCAAAATTTCTTATTTTTTTCGAACCCGAACCGAACACGCCCAAAAAGTTCGAAATTTGCGATCTTTAGAACTGCCAAAGTTCGGGTCGAACTCCGAACCATCCGAACCCGAACAGCTCATCCCTAATTGTGATCTGGCATTACAATGCGGGCGCAAGGGGGAAAACTGCAGGCACAGTTTTTCTTCCTCCCTTGCGCCCGCGTTTTAACGCCCAGATCGTAATAGGGCCCTACATGTTTTAGGATTGTAACAAAATAGTTTAATGTGAATAACTTTTGGTATGTTTTATCAAATGACCCCAAATCTTCAGAATATGTTGGCATAGATAGAGTCTTGTGGAAGTTTGGGGGAAGTTGATTAAAATCTAAGTTGTTTTTTGTACGTTAAAAACAAGCTTAATGTCACTCATTTGCCCTGTGGCTATCCATGAAACTTCCAGGATAGATTTGGGAAGCTGAGAACTTAGGTTGTGCAAAGTTTCAAGGTATTTGATTGAGGTTTAAATACTTTTGTACACATTAAGCTCTTTTTACATTAAGCTGTTCACATTAAGGGCACTATTGCATTCTTCGCGCAAGTGGTTTTGCTTGCGCAAATGCGCATTTGCGAGAGGGGAAAACCTTTTGCTCTCAATGTCGTATTCCTATCTATGCGCAATGAATGCGCATTACCGTCTACCGCGGGTGAACCTGCGCGAACGAAAATTTGTGCGCGCATCCTATACTTAACAATGTCAGCGCAAATGCGTTCGTGCACTGGTACGCGGATGGTATTACAATCTGTGCGCAATGAAGGTTTACGCAAATTTTTGTAACGTCTTTGAAAAGCAGGTGGTAACTGTAAATTTGATCGTCCTGGCCGAAACGAAATACACCAGCACAAAATTTAAAAATACAGCACAGTACAGTTACACATACTACACATACCCAAACAATAAAATTAATAAATTGCTTTATTTATTTTTTCCTGCAGCATATATACTCAGATTGACTTTGACAGGCGCAACAACCTAACGTTAGAAAATGGTGGTTCTTAATTCTGATTGGCTGAATCCCGTGAAAAAAACAGTCCGAACACAGATTTCTGCACGCAACGTACTTTGCGCGCAGTTTAGCGCTTCGTTTTTACACAAAAAAAATTTTGACGGACGAAAAAATGTGCTCAGATCATAATACCACGTCAATTTTCGCACGATCACATTTTTTTTCGTGCGCAAAAAAATAACAAAATAGTTTAATGTGAATAACTTTTGGTATGTTGTATCAAATGACCCCAAATCTTCAGAATATGTTGGTATAGATAGAATCTTGTGGTATGAGAAGTTTGGGGAAATTGGTTAATATCTAAGTTGTTTTTTTTACGTTAAGCCACATTAAGCTCCTCAATAAACAAGCTTAATGTCACTCATTTGCCCTGTGGGTAACCAAAATCCATGAAACTTCCAGCTTAACAGTTTAGTAAGTAGACAAATGGACCAGAGATAGCACCAAATGGTGAAATTCACTGTTCAGTGCAATATGGTGCCAAATCAGAGGTTAGTGAATAACCCCTTAATTTTATGTACATTGTTTCCGATATAGTGGAGTGCCTAGTTTCTATTCTTCAAAAGTCTTAGGAGAAGTAAAACAAGGAAGCAATTGGTTTAAAAGTTTTGTTTCTCTGCCAGGTTGTTATAGACATTGTTGACATAGCACCAAGTATGTTTACAGAAGGCAATGACGTCCATGTCACAACTGTAAATATAGTGATAGGGAAACCAGAATTCCATTTGGAAAAACAAACAAACAATGTGAATAAAATTACATTCACTGTAACAGTATTAAAATAACATAAATTAAAACAATGATGGAAATATTTTTGTATTATTTTCTTTAGGAGTAATATTTTTCCTACTATATGGGGTCATATATCACCAGGGACATTTTTGCATAGTTTGTTAGTGCTCGGGCGTGTATTTATGATTTATTTCACAGAGCATGTGCCCAATCAGGGGCGGATCCAGAAGCGAGGGGGGGCACTCTACCAGTTTTGGCTAAGAGTTGGTGTTTGGTTCGCAGTGACAGGCAGAGTCACGTCTAATCGCAGGCGGTGCTTGTCACACTCACTCTCTGCAGAGCATTGCAAAGGGTCTGTCCTAATGTCACTCAGGTGACAGAAGACAGACACCACACAGCAATGCTCTGCACTCTGGCACATGCTCTGTCACTGAGAATCAAGCACCACCAGCAGTAACACGCCGCAGGCCATACACCCACTGATACACATACACAGCCATATAATGCAGAGATACAAACACATATATTAGCTAATACAGCTCATATCAACATTATATGCTTTGTGTTATCCTTTTCTTTTATATTCTTGCTCAGAGTACTCTGATTCTTCTTTTTTTAAACATATTTGTCTCTTTTTAATGTATGAATAAAAGTTATATTTTAACATCTTTTTGAGTCCATAAACCTTGCTGTTTTTTGTGTGTTTCAAACATAGGCAATTTTGTGCCTAGGGTTGCCCCATAATGGACTCTAACTGTTCATAATTAGTTTCCATTGTTTTGGGAAACTACAGGGGGTTTCTCTGATTTACACATGCAGCCCTGGGGGGGGGGGCAAATGCCCCCTGTGCCCCCTCTCTGGATCAGCTAGTGCAGGGCTCAAAATTTCAAGTCCCAAGCTACTAGCCAGGTCTTAAGAGTTACTCGCCACTAGTTGCCCCACCTAACCCCTTATCCTGCCCTGCCTCTGCATTCCCACTCGCCCTCAGGTAATTTCCACTCGCCAAATGCGAGCAGGCGAGTGGAAATTTTGAGGCCTGAGCTACTGTACCCTATTCTGAGCAGCAGGGAGTGATTTAAGGGCACAGGACATGATTAACCTCCTTGCTCCATGAGAGGATAGAGTATGTATAAGTTTCCCGTAGGACTAAATTCATAGCCCTCTGCATTTTTTGTACATAAAAAATGTCACCCTATGCTGTGTGACAAATATCTGAGCGGATACACTGCTGAGCTATCTGTTCCCTCACCCCCCTCTGGGGTGAAGTCTCAAATGGCAGATTCAGCCCTCTGAGTGCAGGTGCTGTCTCACCCAGATTCTGAACACCAAGCTCAGATTGCAGGGCTTTGGCAGTTTCGGGAACCCAGTCCCACCACGGGACTTCCAGCACTGAGAGTTTTTGAATCAGCTGGACACTTGCAGGGTTATTCAAAGAGAATCGAAAAGTCATCGCACGTTCGGTGACTTTTCATTCTCTTCACTTCGGTGCGATTTGGTGATCCCATTTCGGCGACCCTGCGGTGTATTCAGCAAGCACCGCAGGGCCGTCGTAGTGCAGGGAAAAGCCGCCGAAAACCTGCCAAACACTCACCGCAAAACCCAGGCAAACGCACACCGAAACCCGCAAAAACATCTGGATTAACCCCGCCGAAGACGCTGGAGAAACCAGAGCAGGAGCCGATCAGAGCGCAGAGCAGCCGTCAGAAAAACCCGACACCACAGACGAATGGAGTGAAAAAAAACCAAAACAGTACACTTGAATGTTCGCAAACAGCGTTTCATTTTTCAAACAAACTACTGAGCGAAAATGTCTGAAATTTACATATGAGGTCCAATGAATTTAAAAATAAAAAGGGCTGTTACAGAAAAAAGAAAAAAGTTAAAAAAAAATCAGAAAAGTTTTTTGCAAAAAAATCCCAAAAAATGCTTACATGATCCTAAAAAATCTATAAATAAAGAGACTTTTTACTGCAGAATATTATAATAAACGGTTTATTAGATATTGGATTAAGACGGGAATATTTTTAACATTGAAGCCTATGGGATTCTCCTGAATAAACCTGTCGAATGAAGCCACCGATTGGCACGGCATTTCGGCAACTTTCCCCTGCTGGTTTTTGTTCTCTGAATAGACGAAGCTATGGGGATTTCATTGCCCTCGAACAGGCACCGAACAGGCACCGTATGTGCAGGTAATTCGCCAACATTTGTTCGGTTACCTTTCGGCCCCAATTCGGATCTCTTTGAATAACCCGGTGGATTGTATATCCACCCCCCCTTATGGTCACATGACATGCTGCAGCTGGTGGCATGTCACAAATGGTGGTGCTTATAGAGAGACCAGCATTTTGTTTAGGTGAGATTTTTATTCAAAATGGATTAAAAAAAGGGAGAGGGGTTGCAGGGGGGGGGGGTCAGGAGGAGTTAATTTGTGCCCCTCCATTTTCCTCGCCTCCCGTTTTAACCCTAGAGCAGTAATGGCAATCCTTAGCACCCCAGTTGTTTCAGAACTACAAGTTCCATGATGCCTAGTCACACAAAAGGCTTGTTTAGCAACATGGGGTATGCAGTTCAGAAACAACTGTGATGCCAAGGGTTACCATCACTGCCCTAAAGCATCTTTGTAGCCTCAGAGGGGATGCTTGGCATCACAGTAAGAATCATTAGGCATTACCTAACGACCTGGACCAGTCCACTCCCTATCAACACTCCATGTAGATGTACTATCAGCAGAGGCATTACAATACTTTTCAGAAGCCCTTATGAGGAGGAGGATGAAGGGGGCTCTACCCAGGGGCGTACCTAGAACATTTGGCACCCGGGGCGAATCCTATATTTGGCACCCCCCCCCCAACTTTAAAATGTAAAAAAAAAAAAAAATCACACATACTTTTTTAATGTTTTCAAAAATATTTCTAGTTATAGCATTCTGGCAGGACATTATGTATATGTTACGGGTAAAGCCAGAAGTGCGGTTAATCCTAGGATTACCCGGGTAATCCTGACATTACCCAAAACCGCTGGGTAAAGCTGCAAAAAAATGAAAATTTCAGACTTTACCCGGGTAATTTTAGGTCTAACCAACTGCCCTTGGGTAACAGTCTGGAAGAGCTGAAAAATCCGCACTTTACCCAGATAATGTGCAAGTCTGAAGCTTCACCCGGGTAATCTGAGGACTATCCACAGCTTCACCTGGGTAATCTGCAGAGCATCCAAACCCGCTTGGGTAACAGTGAATTTGCCATTATCTATGGATATTATCAATGAGAATGGCAAAAGACAAGCATTAAAACGTATTAAGGATATAATGAATATACAGAGTGACAGGATATGTTTCTTATATGAATGTTAAAGAGTTACATGATCTTTATTATGAGTCATATGTGCTTATATATCATTTATAGAACATAATAACTATCAGGTTACTCTTTATATAATATCTTTATCGTCATAAATTAATTTTCAGACAATTAATGCACAGAGTAACATGACAGATAGTTAGTGTGGTTTGTGACTGTGGATACATTTTTGTTAACAAAATTGTGTTTTTTTGTTTATTTTTATCAGTCAGATAACAGTTTGCAGCTTTATCCGGGTAATCCTCGGAATTCAGTCAAGTGTAACCTGCTGAAAACCCAAGGAAAGCAGAGAACAGAGAGGCGTTTGGATACTTTGCAGATTACCCGGATAAAGTACGATGTTTCGTCGCACATCACACTTTATCCAGTAACACTGGGGTAATGTGCGAATTACCCGGTTGAAACAGAGCAGAAAACCGGAGTACCCAGAGGCCTCTGGATACTTTGCAGATTACCCGGGTAAAATCCGAAATTTAATTTCACTTTGGACTTTTGCTAATGATGCCTGGGTAATCCTAGGATTAACCACACTTCGGGCTTTACCCGTAACATATACGTATAATAATAATATATTATGAATGTGCTGATGGTGGATCACGTGTCCTCTGTGCTGTGCAATAAGAGGCGAGTGTAGATTTTTTTTGAAGAATTGTTATTTTTAAGTGATTTTGCAAACTCACAACATATCAATCCTCATGCTATGAACAAAAGTACACATGTGGCTTGTTTTGTTGATGGGAGTTGTGTGTGTGAAACCCCATAGGTTTCAATGTTAAAAATATTCCCGTTTTTATGCAATATCTAATAAACCATTTATTATTTTAATCTGCAGTAAAAAGTCTTTATTTATTGATTTTTTTAGTACCTTTTAGTCATTTTTCAGATTTTCCCCACCTTTTCTTTTAATAGTGGTTTTTCTTATTTCTGTAACAGAACTTTTTATTATCAATCATAGGATCTTATATGTAAATTCCAGACATTTTCGTTCAGTAGTTCTTTTGAAAACAGCAGGCCACGGGTTTGCGGTGGCAGCATTCAGCGGCCGACTCCCTGCACTTTGGGGACCCTGCGGTGAATGTTGAATTCACTGCAGGGTGGGGAAATTTTCTTCCCCGAAGTGCAGGGAACAACAGAACACCAAAATGTTGGCGTCATTTCGGTGCTCTGTGAGAAACCCATTTAGTGGTCAGGTTTTTTGCTGCCCCCTGGAAAGTGAAAGCCTAGGCCTTGCTTACCCAGGACATACTTGAAAATTAGTGAAATCTCAATGTATCCTTCCTGGCAAAATACTTTGCAAAAGTAAAAAAATATATATATATATTTTTTAGTGTCACCCTAGAGGGTGGTGCCACCCAGTGCGGGCCGCCCCCCCCACCCCCCTAGGTACGCCCCTGGCTCTAACATCCTTGTCATTTCAGTTCTGGCAACCACTTTTGGGTGATACCATAATCGAATCAGACTGCCATTGTTTTCTCTGTGATGGCGTCAATGAGCTGATCAGAGCTGAGCAGGGACCACTTAAGACGCTGCCCCTTTTCAGTACTATCACAACCTGTTTTCGTTCAATAAAAGTATAACGAAGTTGCGAAGTACAGAAAAAAAAAATATTTCTAAAACAAATCACCATTGTTGCAATATCGGTGAACTTTCCCTATTTATAGATACAAAATTTGACAGTAAGGGAAGTTAAAATAAAACATTGGTACTACCAGTTATTCTATCGTAACATGAATAATCCAAGTCTATTCGCCATTCTGCATTGTTCCATCAGTATTTAAAACACCATTGAATATAACTCCATGTACTTCATTGGACTCTGACAGAAGCAAGCACTGGCACAAACTGTGAGCT
Source organism: Leptobrachium leishanense (assembly GCA_009667805.1). NCBI lineage: Eukaryota > Metazoa > Chordata > Amphibia > Anura > Megophryidae > Leptobrachium > Leptobrachium leishanense. The sequence goes on from CM019068.1 coordinate 63,386,475, forward strand.
CTACGCTAGATGACTCCAGTGGAAGCCACACAGAAAACTACACTAGGCAATGTCTGCAGAAACTGCAGTAAACTGTATGTCATGCTATGCTGGTATTTCCCAAAAGTGTAGATTTACCATAATATCCCATGGTTTGCCAGATTAAATAACAATGAATGAACCCTTTTGTCTGCACAGTAAACACTGGATGGAAATATAACGACAGGTCTAAAAGCTTCACCACTTAACCCTTAAAATAAGGACAGTGTATAGGTGAGGTGATACTCAGGGAAAAAAGCTCCAGTGTATTGAATTAAAACAAGAGGATAGGCTTAAAAATAATGAAAAGAAATTAAAACATTACAAAGTTATATGTATGTGCGATTTGGTGTGTCATGCTCTTTTATCAATAACCAAATAGGAATTTAATGTGTATTCGATCCAGGACCAGCACCTTACTTGCAACACTACAATACAAAAAGACAGTGGCTCGATCCTCATTTTCCTACAGAGCACCACAATTATGGAATAACCTCTCAGACGCCATTAAATCTTCCCCCAGTCTAAAGTCACTCAAGAGCTCCTTACTAACATACCCAATACAGAATGCACCTGTAAACATGTAACATAATGACTATCAGGGTAATTCAAAGAGATTTGAAAAGTCACCGCACGTTCGGTGACTTTTCGTTCTCTTCAATTCGGTTCCTTTTGCCGATCCCATTTTGGTGACCCTGCGGTGTAACCAGCAAACACCACAGGGTCCTCGAATTGCAGGGAAAAGCTACCGCAAACCCGACGAAAACTAACCGCAAAACCCGGCGAATGCACGTCGAAAACCCTCAAAAACATCTGGATTAACCTGCCGAAAACCATGGAAAAACCCGAGCAGGAGCCGATCACACGCAGCAAAGCCGCCGGAAAAAGCCGACACCGCAGACGAGTGAAGTGAATAAATTAGGAAAACAGTTTGCATGAATGTTTGAAAAGTGAAACGCTGTTTGCAAAGAAACTACTGAGCGAAAATGTCTGAAATTTACATATGAGGTCCAATGAATGATAATAAAAAGGGCTGTTACAGAAAAAATAAGTAAAGTTAAAAAAAAAAGAAAACAGACTTTTTTTAAAAAAAAATCCAGAAAAATGCTTAAAATATCCTAAAAAAATCTATAAATAAAGAGACTCTTTACTGCAGAATATTATAATGAACGGTTTATTAGATATTGAATTAAAACCGGAATATTTTTAACATTGAAGCCTATGGGATTCTCCTGAATAAACTTACCGAATTAAACCACTGAATGACAGGGCATTTCGGGAACCTTTCACTGCTGGTTTGTGTTCTGAATAGCCGAAGCAGTGCTTCTCTATGGGGATTCTCTGCCCTCGAACAGGCACTGTATGTTCAGGCAATTCGCCAGGATTTGGCGAATTGCCTGCTCTCTGGATAGCCGAATGGCCAAGAAAGGAAACCAAACGCTGATTTTCACCGTTCGGTTACCTTCCTCCAGCCATTCGGATCTCTTTGAATAACCCTGCCTGTATATTTCTTACGTTATTTATTGTCTGTTAATCTGTATATTTGTGTTTTGTTTTTAATATCTTGCATTTATTACTTTGTATTTCTGTAACAACTGTAAAATTTCAATGTTCTTGAACCCAGGACATACGTGAAAAGGAGAGAAATCTCAATGTATCCTTCCTGGTAAAATACTTAATAAATAAATGTGCATTTCCTATTTACAGCAGATCTTGTTTCTCTAGCCTAAATCAGAAATTTGATCTGTCTTCGAGCTCCCACTTGTGGTTTATTATTAAAACACAGTTTTATCTGTGTCTACATTAACTGGCCAAGATTCTAAAGAACACAGCACAACAAAATATCACAATTCTGAAGTTAGGTTAATTTGGTCGGCAGATAAGTAATCCCCCCTCCTTCCCATATAAAGTAATTCACCAGAAATGGAGATTCTGATACTGCATTTTTCTAAGAAATAACACAAATTTCAACCAAAACTGAAAAAAATAATTTTTTGCTTGTACTTTGGCACATTGCATTTTATGAATAATATGACTATCAGGGTTATTCAAAGAGATCCGAATAGCTTGAGAAAGGTATCCGAACGCTGAAAATCAGCGTTCGGTGTTACCTTTCCTGGCCATTCGGCTATCCAGAGAGCAGGCAATTCGCCAAATCCTGGCGAATTGCCTGAACATACGGTGCCTGTTCGGTACCTGTTCGAGGGCAGTGAAATCCCCATGAAAAGCACTGCTTCGTCTATTCAGAGAACACAAACCAGCAGTGAAAGGTTCCCCTAATGCCCTGCCATTCGGTGGTTTAAATCGGCAAGTTAATTCAGGAGAATCCCATAGGCTTCAATGTTAAAAATATTCCCGTTTTAATTCAATATCTAATAAACCATTCATTATAAAATTCTGCAGTAAAGAGTTTCTTTACTTATCGATTTTTTTAGGATATTTTAATAATTTTTTTTTTTTAATTTTTAAAAAAATCGGATTTAAATTTAAGTTTACTTATTTTTTCTGTAACAGCCCTTTTTATTATCATTCCCTGGACCTCCTGTGCAAATTTCAGACATTTTTGCTCAGTAGTTTCTTTGCAAACAGCGTTTCACTTTCAAACATTCAAGCAAACTGTTTTGCTAATTTATTCACTGCCTCCTCTGCGTCTCAGCTGCTTCTTCTGCTGCGGGTGATCTGCTCCTGCTCGGGTTTTTCGACGGGTTAATCCAGATGTTTTTGGGGGTTTTCGGTGTGCATTCGGTGGGTTTTGCAGTTCGTTTTCGTCAGGTTTGCGGCAGCTTTTCTCTGCAATTCGGGGACCCTGTGGTGTTTGCTGAATACACCGCACGGTCACTAAAATGGGATCGGCAAAAGGAACCGAATTGAAGGGAACGAAAAGTCACCGAACGTGCGGTGACTTTTCGAATCTCTTTGAATTACCCTGTATGTTTAACACACTGTTCTTGCTCCCAGCGTGAATAATGACAAGGTGAGTAATTGCAGTGGCTTTGCTCATTTTATACATGAAATATGAACAATGCAACTGCTTTAGAAGAATTACATTTAAAAAAAAAAATTACAATTCCCAGAATTTGTACCTTGCAATAGATGGCCAGGGAATCATGGGAGTTGTAGTTCAGAAACATCCAGGGGGGGGGGTGGTGTTTGACAGGCCTGACATAAGAGGATATTCCCTACCCACTAGTATTTCAATGAAAGAATGATGGTTTTACCTTGGCGAATCACGGTGGATTCTCTGTTTGGGAACCTGTCACTGCAATGTGTTGCACTTTTCACTGTAATTCCTGCTCCCGTGTAGTTTTCAGTGTAGTTGTAAATCTTAGAAATATGGGTTAGAAATTAGGGTTAGAAGCTAGGGTTCGAAATTAGGGATAGGACAGCAGCTCTGCGGGGCTTCGGAGCCCTGCGGAGCTGCTGAACTGATAAGGAGTGCCCCACAAAATAATGAATTGATTAGTAAAAACTGAATAAATTCATTATATTTCATTCTGTTTTGTTTCATTTTCGTTCTGTTTCAGACAGAACTGAATCGTTATTTCGGAAGTGCTTCCAAAATACGAATCGGTAAATTTGTTAGAAATTTGATTCGAAACGAACATCTCTATTGTTTATTGAAATAATTTAAAAAATTAATAGAATCGTTAATCAGCATCCAAGATTTTAATACGTGTAAGTGCCCTGAAGTAATAAAAAAACAATATAGAGAATCTAAAAGAAGACACAATAAACAGGTGACTGCACCTCTAATAGATAGGAAACAGCTCCCTCCTCAATACCCTAAGCAGCCATCCACGCTGTCATAATCCCAAAACCTTTCACTAAAGGTAGTAGACAACAGGAGATCATTCACAAACATGTGAGCGTTCCGTGACACTATAGCGTGTGTTATGGTTATTTGCAGAAAACACATCCGCTGTATAATGGGTTACTGAAAAGATCAAACACAGCACTGAAAAACTTAAAATAGAATCTGAATTTTAATTTCCAGTTTTAACAAACTACATTTCATGATCATAATGACTTTTTTCGAAAAAAAATTCAAATATTTTCTCTATTACAAAAAAAGGAAAATTGGTATAGGCGCAACAATTATAATTTTGAATGGGGTAGAAAACCTAAAACATGAGCACCACTGCACCCACAAGTGTCATCCCTAGAGTGACAGAAAGGTAGTAATCAAAAGTAAAAAATAGGAGGCGGCGCTTCCCAGTGTATAATAAAATACAATATTCAGCGTTATTTACCCGAAGAATAAAGTTGGTCATGAATCATCAATTGATGGAGGATCGACACCTCAAGAGAAAAATAAATAAACATAGCATAATATTGTTTTTTGTGTAAATGATAATTTCGAGGGGTGTATTCACTCACACTATAAAGAGCCTCACCTGGCTCTAGCAATTTCGCCTGTGGGTAGAATTCATGTGGGCCCTCCCACTAGCCACTTCAATCGAAGACAACTCCCAATGGACATATAAAAATGAGAAATAGCGAAATAGGGCAATTCTGCAAAGACATATACTTTTTCAAGATACAAAAACCCAGATCACTCACGTGTTCATGAGCCACCAAGGCTCTAATAATTAAGCCGAGGGTTGTTTCGAGTGGGCACAACTCTTGTAAAAGCCTCAATGGATCTTTACAGCAAAATGGAATGAAAGCCGAGTGGTAAAAGCAGAGTGGACGAGCGTGTTTCACCTAGGTCGATCAGACCCTAAGGCTTCCTCAGCGGCAATGCCGCTGAGGAAGCCTTAGGGTCTGATCGACCTAGGCGAAACATGTTCGGCCTTATTATTTGTTTGTTTTATTCTTTTATTAAATATATTTTTTACCACTCAGCTTTCATTCCATGTTGCTGTAAGGATCCATTGAGGCTTTTACAAGAGTTGTGCCCACTCGAAACAACCCTCGGGCTTAATTATTAGAGCCTTGGTGGCTCATGAACACGTGAGTGATCTGGGTTTTTGTATCTTGAAAAAGTATATGTCTTAGCAGAATTGCCCTATTTCGCTATTTCTCTTTTTTATATGTCCATTGGGAGTTGTCTTCGATTGAAGTGGCTAGTGGGAGGGCCCACATGAATTCTACCCACAGGCGAAATTGCTAGAGCCGGGTGAGGCTCTTTATAGTGTGAGTGAATACACCCCTCGAAATTATCATTTACACAAAAAACAATATTATGCTATGTCTGTTTATTTATTTTTCTCTTGAGGTGTCGATCCTCCATCAATTGATGATTCATGACCAACTTTATTCTTCGGGTAAATAACGCTGAATATTGTATTTTATTATACACTGGGAAGCGCTGCATTCTGTTTTTTACTTTTGATTTTCTCTATTACGTTAATCGTAAAGTGCAGAGTTTTCTGCATTCCATGTGCAAAGGATACTCCGTCGTATACAAATGGCTTCAGATTTCAAAATTATACACTCAATTACAAAAAACGTATTTTCTTGAAAAGAGATGAATGTATTAACATGATACAGCGCAATGTTAAGACATCCATTCTATTAGTTGGGGTTCATTTTTCCAACTATAAATGAGAGATTATTAAAAAAAATACAGCTTATCACATTGCAAATGCAACAGAAGTCCAGAAATTAAAAAGTTTATTTTCCGTGTTCTTATGAGTATGACACAGTGGGACACAGTTACACCTCCCTGTGACTGACATCCTCTGTGGCCGGACAGGCAACGTCACCGTTAGTCCAGATTTCTTGCCTGGTATCTGTTGTGGGTACAGTGAGTTTCAGCTGCTTGTTCTTAAACCTCTGTATCACTTTGGTGATGGCCAACAAAACTGAGCAAAGTATCATGGAGAATCCACTCAGGAGGAACGCTGCAGTATAGTCTCCAGTTGTGTCCACCAACCAACCTTTACAGGCGAGAAAAAATGACTTAGTGAAACATAGTTGACCCTACATGTTGATTATTATATCTGTCAACCCTCCACCCCAGCATATATGAGTTCTAAAAACACACTCATGCTCCTCAGGCGAAGGGGTCGACCCTGGTCCATCGCCTCATCCAACAACTCCAGCACCGTAGACCCCTGGGCCTCAGCATGAACCCTCAACGGAGTCCTATGGACCTTGTGTTTGTGGGTAGCATTATAATTGCAAACCTTCTGCGCACCGGTAAAACATAAATACATGCGTAGTGCAGTTTGTCACACTGCATATACTGGAATGATGGATATATATGTCAAGAGGACAAAACATTATATACCATAATAAAGAGACTATATAGGAATTACTGTATTATTTTACTAGTATCATTCATTTTGATGTGTGTGATGCACAGGGAAGTATAGAAAAACAGCATAATATAAGAGTCTGTAAAATCAAAGTATAGGATATTAGAGATGTGCATTCGTTTTGGAAAAATTCGGAATTCGGAACGAAATTCATTAATTCGTATTTCAGAAGCACTCCGAAATAACGAATCAATAGGATCCGAATTCAAAACGAAATGGTATCTAACGAATTTAATTTGTTATACACTGTGTCATCAAAATAAAATAAAAATTTGAATTTTTTTGGCGTTTCGGAATTCGAATCGATATCGAATTGATATATCAACTATCGAATTGATCTTAAATTAAAATACATACAATACAAGTACTATGTCAGCAAACAACTTTATGAAACAAATTAATTTTGTTTCACAAGCACCTGTCCCTATTAAATTGACTCAAATACTAAATGTGTGAGGCAGTTTAATATTTAACCCTAAATTGTCTTTTAACAGCAAAATTTTAATAATTGGGGTTTTATTTAGTGATCTGAAATTCAAATTGATATCAATTATCGAATTGATATATGAAATTCGAATCGATACAAAATTTCTAATCGACCGAAAACAAAACGAAATACGAAACTAAATTAGTTCCGAAATTCCGAAAACAAAATTAATTTGAAACTAAATTAAACAAAACAAAACAAGTTTTTCAGCCGTGCACATCCCTATAGGATATCTCTTGGGTGTTGAGAACTTAAAACATCCTTAAAAGCAGGGATCTCAACTCTGGCCCCCAGATTTTTTTGAACTAACCCTCCCATGATTCTCTGACCATTTATGACAGTCTGAATTCTGGAAATTGTAGGAAATAAACAATAGGGGGCAGCATCTGAGATCCCTGCTTTAAAGTATTGAGGTTTGTAGCAAATAACCAAATGTTAGGAGGTTATGAAAACAATTGGATGTACATGCAAAACAGTAAGCAGGGGTGAGATACATCCCAAGTGCAAAACATAATGGGCTCTATTACACTCTTAACGCTAACGGTAGCGCTCACCTGCGTGAGCACTACCGTTAGCTGCAGTATTTACCGCATATTACAATCCAAACGCAAACGGGTTAAAAAACTCGTTTGCGTCTGGTACCTTGCTCTTCTCTGCACGAGGTTACTGTACTTTGTGCTCCCTATTCTTAACATGGGAAGAGCAAAGTGTTAATCAGCGCTGGATTACAAAGTCCCAGCGCTGATTAACGTCTGGCTCTGGTTAGCGAGTGATACACTCATACACACTACACATTACTGTGAGTTTTATTACTGTGGAGTTCTGTGAGATACACATAGTGCATATTACATTAAAAATGGGATGGACTGAAGAGGTCATAGTGGACCTGGAAAAAATGGGACAGTGATTGCTTGGAGTCAACATTGTGGAACTGGAGGGGACCAATGCATGTTGACGGGAGGGGGGACAAAATATGTTTTGCCTTGATTGGGGGGTCATCATGGTTCTTACACCTGGGCCCTGAGGTTTCTAGTTACGCCTCTGATTATAGAATCTGCTAGTGTTCTAATGCAGGAGAGAAGAGGCGGCAAAAGACCAAAGTTGCTGCAGAACCAGCAAGTTACACAATGTAGATGCCGTGCAGCACCTTGTGAGACACATGCTGTACAGAGCCAGAATGTCTCTCTTGCTGACTTTGTACTGCATGTCCCTCGCTGGAGCTGCACAGCGCCTCCCACGGCGTTACACTCTCTTCTGATGCACCAGCATGCATAAGGACCCGTCCAGTGCGTCAGGGAGGTGAGTAAAATGTTGTCTGGAATACTCAGAACATTCTGAATTTTGGAGCCTTCTGGATTTTGGAAAGCCTGATAGGGATGCCCAACCTGTATTTGAATTATCAGCATTACACTACAGGAAGGTTTATGGTCTTAAGTTGTTTGTTAAGAGCTGAATGAGCCTCCTAGACTTTTTTTACTCTGCGCTATATTTATTTATAAAGGATTTTACCAGGAAGGATACATTGAGATTTCTCTCGTTTTCAAGCCTGTCACTTGCACATCCTGGGGCTGAATCACACGTTAAATGACAGAAGAAAAAGAGACTTTTAATTTCGTACCTGAAATTGGTGGGCTAATGAGATATGGCACAGCATGTAAGAAGAAGACCACTCCAAGTGCGGATGATAAATTTGATGCCCCTACAACATCCCCGGTCACCACTGGAATTAGTGCTACGTATGCCCCGTCAAAGTATCCAAATGTAACAGAAAATGGGACGAGTAACTGGAAACACTGAAGAATTGGAAGAAATAAGCAACACAGGCCATCCAGTCCCACGGCTATGAGGTAGCAAGAGTATCGATGTTTCTTCAGGTATCTGGCAGAAAAAACGACAAACAGCAGTGATAAAACACATCTGTCTATTACAATTGTAGTAAGTTGCTGCTTCATTTAGATGATTGATAGTTGACTTTTTTATTCACAGGGGAAATTGAATGGACTCAAAAATATATATCTTTTAAGGTTAAAACTCTAATAAGGAAAAGACTGTACAAACGTAGGTAAACTAATCTGAAAATCTATAGGGCTTTATTACATTCTCCGTGCAGCGCAATATTTTTTGCGCGCAGCGTTGAACGTTAACGCGCATAAATTAACGCAGGTATTACGATCCGAGCGCATTTTTTCCTCCATCAAAAAATATTGCACGTAAAAAAAGAAGCACAAAAACTCGCGCGCATTAACGTTGCTCGCAGAAATCGGTGGGCAGACTGTTTTTTCACGCGTTTCAGCCAATCAGAATTAAGAACCACAATTGTCTCCCGTTCAGTTTTAGCGCCTGTCAAAATCAATCTGTGTATATATGCAGCAATAAACACACGCACAACCTCTCTATTTTATTGTTAGGGTATGTGTAGAATGTGTAACTATACTTTGCTGTATATTTTTTTTTTTAGTGCTAGTGTATTTCGTTTCGGCCAGGACGTTCAGATTTGCCGTTAACACCAGCTTTTAAAAGACGTTAAAATTATGCGCACAAACGTCGTTCGTAAAATGTTGTGCATCGATTGTAATACCATCCGCGTACCAGCGCATGAACGCATTTGCACTCACAATGTTAAGTATGGGATACACGCACGAACTTGCGTTCGCGCAGGGTCACTCGCGTTAGACGTTAACGCGCATCATATGCGCGAACGTCTTAATACGACATTCAGCGCGAAGGGTTTTGTCCCTCGCGTTAATGCGTTTTTGCCCACGTTTACATTTTTGCGCGAACAGTGTAATAGAGCCCGTAAATAGTACTCACTGGTAATAACAAGAAAGGAAATAAAAAACACAAAAATGCCAAGTTACCTATTCTACAATCCATGAGTATCAGCAGCAAGCAGATGTGGACAATATGGGTGATAGTAAGATACATAAAATGAATTGATTTGTGAATTGGAAATGTGATTGGGGCTGGATGTTAAGAAAAGTCATTTGTTGGGCATAAGTTAGAATTTAAAATAGAGTCATACTTTATCCATCACCGAGTCAACTTGTTATCGATGCTCAGAAATTTAGAGAACAGGCAGTTGTGGGGAGCGCTTAGAGGTTATATTTTCTGTACTGTGTGGTTGTCATTTTTGAAGTTCTAAGAAAAGTCAGGTTAAGTTTGGTGTTTTTACAGTTATTACAATGCAGGTCTATTCACTAAAAGGTGAAACTCAGGAGAACTGGCAGGACAAGTGAAAATTCTAGGTCAAAATAGCCAAACCAGAAAAATGTTCCCATTTATCTCGCTTTCCAAATTGGCTATTTGGTTTAGATTGTTCTCTTCTCCTGTCAGTTCTCCTGAGTTTTATCTTTTAGTGAATAGACCTGATAGTGTTGTTTATTGTGTATCAGTGAGTATTATCCTTTTGTATCAGTCACTTCACCTTGCAGAGTTTTGTATGGTGAGTATAGATAGCGAGTCCCTGTCATACAGATGTATTTTATTTAGGGGGTTACTTGCTCACTGAAACACATTGTTTAGCGTTGTGGTATACAAGCGTGAAAATATCCAGATATGGAAAATTAATCCCTACACTACAAAGTTATTTTCCATAAAACTATTGTCAGGACCAGGTGGCTTTATGGAAAATCACTTTCTATTAAACACAATGTAAACATATACAAACATGTCTCTACTGTATATGTTCATTATAGGTAAGCCCTATTTGACAGGCAGAGCACTCCCTCTGCTGACCAAAAAGTGCTACTACATGTACGGCTTAAGTTCTGTTTATGTTCCAAGGAGGAAAAGCAGAACTCAAAGTTTTTCAAACAATTTCAGCAGATCAGATGCCATTTCTATTGTGCTGAAACTTTAGTTTAGAGAACATTTGCAAATTAATTTTGTTTACATATATGACATTCTTTTGCATTGCTCCAGAATAAGACCAGATTGACTTCGCTCGATCTAGGGCTCCTGCACAAGCTTTAGAAGGTCAGTCATGGTAGTGATGGGGATAAAGAATGGCAGGGGATATTTCATTGATGAATGCTTCCCTGCTGTTCTTTAAATATCAGAATTTTAATGTGGTTGCAACATTGTTTGCCACAAGACTAAGGCTAGGGTCAAACGAAAGCATTTTTACACGCGAACGTAAAAAAGTGCGTCCGAACGAATTGACGTATTTTTTCACGGAGTGCGCGAAAACGGTCATACGATGCGCATTTTCCGTGCGTGATTTTGTACGGATCGTCAATAAAACTCTTTTTGTGTCTGGACGTTATGTAGGCTGGACATTAGCAGCGTCTGACATCTCCTAATCACGCAAACACGCCGCTATGCCGCAGCCGCACACTCAGTACGTCAGTACTAGCGGTTCGGCGTTCTCGAAAAAATGCGTTCAAATTCCACTTGCGTTGCACGGCCGGACATTTGTGCGGCCGTACATCGTATATTGGCCGTCATTGCCCGTCATCTGCTGCTAGTGCGGCCGTAATTATGTGCGCCAGAACGCACGTTAAAAGTGCGCTGGTCTGACCCCAGCCTAAATGACAACAGTTAATGGATTAACCCTTAGGGTATTAAACCAAGTTAAAAGAGGTAAACATGCTTCCTTTATGTTTGATTATGAGAAACCCTCAGGGCCCTATTACAATCTTTGCGCAAACGTTTGCGCCGGCACAAGAAAACATTAATGCGAGGGGTAAAACCCTTTGTGCTGAACGTCGTATCACATTGTCAGCGCACAAATGCACGTTATCGTCTACCGCGGGTGAACCTGCGCGAACCCTGTGCAAGCGTACTTTATTGCGCGCATCCTATACTTAACATTATGAGCGCAAATGCGTTTGTGCGCTGGTACGCGGATGGTATTACAATCTATGTGCAGGAATTAACACATAGCCTTTGCGCTCATAATTTTAGCAACTCCTAAAAGCTGGTGTTAATGGCAAATTCCATCAACCTGGCCGAAACCAAATACACCAGCCCAAAAAAAAAATGCAGCAAAGTATAGTTACACATTCTACTCATACCAAACCAATAAATTTGAGAAGTTGTGAGTTTTTTTTTATAGATGCTGCATATATGCGCAGATTGACTTTGACAGGCGCAAAAACTTAATGTGAGACAATTGTGGTTCTTAATTCTGATTAGCTGAATCGTGTGAAAAAACAGTCCGCACACTGATTTCTGCGCGCAACGTACCTGCGCGCGCATTTGTGCGCGTCCGTTTAACGCGCGTTATTGCTCGACGGATGAAAAATGCGCGAGGATTGTAATTCCAGCGTTGATTTACTCGCGTTAACATTTAACGCTTGGCGCACAAATTCACGCGTTGCGAGAGCATTTTAACGCAAAGGTTGTAATAGGGCCCTAAGATACTCATCAAGAAAAAAGCATGTTGGCTGTGATAAGAGAAGCTGTTATATGACTTTCGAACCACTTGAGGGCCCTATTAAACCATTTATTCTTATGGAACCAAGCAGTATTCTCTTCTATGTATGTCACTGTGAAGTGGCACCCGGCATGAGCCGAGGTGGGACCCATATTACATGATTAAAAGCCCAAAAATGCAGAAGACAGCTACTGGCTGAAATGCAAGCAACCAATAGAAACAGGCAGAAGGTGAGGACACCACTCGGCTGGGCAGGGATTCTCTATAGATATAACTGGAAGAAATGACACTGGGTGGCCCTGTCATAATGTCAAGGGTTAAGGGGTGACCCAACACAAAGACACCCAGCAGCACACAGACCCAAAACTGACAGGCTGGTCCTTAGAAAGGCCAGATCTATTCTAAGGATAGGAAATAACTTTGCTGGATGGATCACAAACGGTAAATACAGACAAGGTGTAAAAGCAGGAAAGGACAACGCAATAAACAGGGTCAATATACTGAGAGGTTCACAGTACAATGAGGGGATAATAAAGAGGCAAGGTCAGAAAACATGAACTAGATTCGGTTCGCAGATAATCCACACAGAGGCAGGAAGGGTTAAGGCAGAAATGCAAGTTCACAGAACTAGCTGGGTCGGTACACGGAATAAACACAGAGGCCGGAACGGTAAAGTCGCAAGGAAATACAAGGTAAGGACACTGGGAGAAAAAAAACAATAAACAGGAGGACAAGGCAAGCACAGGGTTAATAAAACAAATACAAGGCAGAGGAAACAGGGAACCAAGTAAAGAAAGAACTGAGGGCAAGGATAGTAAGCAGGCTGAAGTGTGGACCAGAGCCAGGGGTCAGCAACTTTGGCTCCCTGATGCTTTGGGAACCACATTTCCCATGTGGCTCAGTCAGCCTAATGGGTGACTGAGCATCATGGGATATGTAGTTCCCAAAACATCAGGGAGCCAAGGTTGCTGACCCCTGGACCAGACGGAAAAACATCCAGGCTGGGGACTTAATGACAGAGCATTGCTGTATAAGAGTAATGTCCTTAAATAGCTGCTGGACAGGAGGATTCTCAGCTGAATGCTGAAAGAAAATTCCGGACTGGAAGCGGAAATGGCAGGGCAAGAATGAAGAGCCGGCCTGGATCGGCTCAAACGGCAGATTATCTGAACCTCTTATGGGCTCCAGATCTGGAAGCATGACAGTCACACATTTTACATGCGGAGTATTTTTATTTGAAAATGTATTCTTTGCAATTCTATTGTCCAAATAGTGGATGCACACACTAACAGGGTAGTAATGGATCCCGCTACTCGGGGTGAGTAGATCCGCCGTCAGCGCCGAGTACACCTGGAGGTCGGTAGTGTAGTAGCGAGGTGCCGCGGGTCCTCGTAGCATACCCCGAGGTTGCAGCGCTGTAGAGAGGTCCTTGAAGCATCCCGGTTCCCAAAGCCCTGCTATCCCCAATTACTAGCCGAGGCAGGAGTAAAGGTTCAAACAAGAGTGATTTATTTTGCATGGGGAACACAGGTGTATTTATGAGGGTAAAAGGCATTGTTCTCCCCTGGCCCGCCCTCAGCCCTCACGGGGTGATTTCTGCCACTGCCCTGAGCCATTGCCCAATTTCCCTTTGTTAACCTGGGGCCCCCCCTGCTGTGTGCAGCCCTTATCTTGGGGCTCGGCGCCAGCTCGTCTGGCCCCCTCCCGGAGCCGCTCCTGTGGTGTGAGCGCTTCCCTTGTCTCGTGGCCCCCCTGCGGCTTTCAGCTCGACTTTAGGGTTTCATTGGTTTTGATCCCCTTGGAGCGGCAGCACACTTTATATACAGCCATGTAGCTCTGGCCCCTGGGCTGTTTCACTCCAAAAAGTGCCCTGATCGGACCATGGGGACCCGAGTGGTGGAGGATGGAAGCTCGGCGGCTGTACCCGAGCAAGAGTCACCATTTTCAGCCGCGCTCCAGGCCGAGGGTCGCTGGTCGGTTCTCGGGGTTCCCGTGGGCACTCCGACCCACAATTCACACCCCTGATAGAACCTATTTTAGGGGGCACACTGGCCAAGAAGCGCTTTTCTACGTGGTACCGACTCCGCGGGGCAAGGCGGACAAGGTTGGGCGGCTGGGCAGGCATAATCAGCGGTGGCTCGAGGCACTCATAGACTGGTGAACTTTCCCGGGCTCTGAACGAGCGGGGAACAGGGGAACAACAGGGAAAATCACATTGGGGTACTTATAAAAATAAGGGCTAACGAACTTTTAATAACACCCAAATATATAAACACTTGAACTGTTGTACTGCGCTACAGCGTAGTGACGGCCGTCCCATCACAAGGGTTATTCAAAGAGAATCGAAAAGTCTCCACACGTTCAGTGACTTTTCGTTCCCTGTAATTCGGCGCGAAAAAGCTTGCAAACAAAAATTCCAAAAAATGCCTAAAAGATCCTAAAAAATTCTATAAATAAAGAAACATTTTACTGCAGAATGTAATATTAAATGGTTTATTAGATATTGAATTAAAACGGGAATATTTTTAACATTGAAGCCTATGGGAATCGCCTGACTAATCCTGTCGAATGAAACCACCAAACAGCAGGACATTTTGGCAACTTTTCTCTTCTGTTCGGTGTTCTCTGAATAGATTAACCATTGCTTCTCTATGGGGGGATTTCACTGCCGTCAAACAGGCACCATATGTGCAGGCAATTCGGCAACTGAATGGCAGGACATTTCGGCAACCTTTCTCAGCTGTTTTGTGTTCTCTGAATAGACGAAGCATTGCTTCTCTTTGGGGATTTCACTGCCCTCGAACAGGCACCGAACAGGCACCGTATGTGCAGGCAATTCGGCAAGATTTGACGAACTGTCTGCTCTCTGAATAGCCGAATGGCCAGGAAAGGTAACCGAACGCTGATTTTCACTGTTCAGTTACCTTTCGGCCACAATTCAGATCTCTTTGAATAACCCTGATAGTGCAGAGCAGTTACTTCTGTTAGTGTTCATTTGTTGAACAACAAAACTTTAATAATTGATAGAACAAAGAATATGAGCAGCAAACTAATCTGTCAGAGAAGGAAGGATTATGCAGGGATTACTGGTAGAGATCCTTTTCTGTGTTATATCTCTGCTATTTTTCATAGAGAGGTGGTATCAATATATTGCTTTTTTGGAGAGTTGGGTGCATGATTTTGATTCATTAAAATATACGTTGAACCCCTGGATTAATTCTGTGAGCGCCAAAGAGTTGCGTAACTATGTAAGAAAGAAAATGATTCTCAAACCCAACTTCCTTCCAAGCATTCAGACTCAGCAAAAACAGCTTTTGAGATATTGATTAAACACTGGAAAGACAAAACATATTTTCTGGTGGTATTGATCAATGCCCTTGATCAAAATAAATTGCTCTTTGGGCACCTGCTCAGCCTACAGTCACTATGGTTCTTAATTATTGATCTTTTCTTTTTAAAATACGCCTTCCTGCACATTACTGCTTCATTTGTTTTCACTTTTCATTATATGGTAGAGATTTTTTTATTAATAGTTTTTCCCCCATTGCATTATAGTTCTACAAGTATATATAAAATAAATATATAGGTAGATTCTAGTGGTTAGGGTAAAAAAATAATACCCTATGTTTATACATTAATATTAAAGGAATATATTAAAAAAAGTATCACATAAAGTGGGTTTATTTTCATCTCACAGTATTAACATTAACAGGGTTATCCAAAGAGATTCGAAAAGTCACTGCACGTTCGGTGACTTTTCGTTCTCTTCAATTCGGTTTATTTTGACGATCCCATTTCGGTGACCCTGCGGTGTATTCAGCAAGCACCACAGGGTCCCCAAATTGCAGGGAAAAGCTACCGCAAACCTGACGAAAACTAATCGCAAAACCCACCGAATGCACGCTGAAAACCCGCAAAAACATCTGGATTAACCCGTCGAAGACGACGCCGGAAAAAGCCGAGCAGGAGCCGCGAAGCCGCTGGAAAAAGCCGAGAAAAAGCCGACACCGCAGACAGAGGGAGGTGAATAAATTAGCAAAAGAGTTTGTATGAATGTGAAAGTGAAAAGCTGTTTGCAAAGAAACTACTGAGCGAAAATGTCTGAAATTTACATATGAGGTCCAGGGAATGATAATAAAAAGGGCTGTTACAGAAAAAAGAAGAATTTTTTTTTAACTTAAGAAAAATGCTTAAAATATCCGAAAAAATCTATAAATAAAGAGACTCTTTACTGCAGAATTTTATAATGAACGGTTTATTAGATATTGAATTAAAACTGGAATATTTTTAACATTGAAGCCTATGGGATTCTCCTGAATTAACTTGCCGAATTAAACCACCGAATGGCAGGGCATTAGGGGAACCTTTCACTGCTGGTTTGTGTTCTCTGAATAGCCGAAGCAGTGCTTTTTCATTGGGATTTCACTGCCCTCGAACAGGCACCGAACAGGCACCATATGTGCAGGCAATTCGCCATGATTTGGCGAATTGCCTGCTCTCTGGATAGCCGAATGGCCAGGAAAGGTAACCGAACGCTGATTTTCAGCGTTCGGTTACCTTTTTATTATTATTATTATTCTTTATTTATAAAGCGCCAGCATATTCCGCAGCGCTGTACAATAGGCACAGTATAGACAGGGTTACAATACAATACATTGAACAACATTTGACAAACAGTACAGGAGGAGATGAGGGCCCTATTCCTGTAGGAACTCACAATCTAGGAGGGTTGGGGTTGGAAACAGGAGGAGAGGACTGTAAGGTGAGAGTGATTGATGGTTGCGTCAGTGAGTTGGGTGGTAGGCTTCCCTAAATAGGAACATTTTAAGGGAGCGTTTGAAGGAAGAGAAGTTAGGGGAAAGTCTGACAGTACGAGGAAGAGCGTTCCAGAGAGTGGGGGCTGCGCGTGAGAAATCCTGCAGTCTATCATGGGAAGAGGTAATGCAGGGATACGCTAGGCGCAGGTCGCTGTTTGACCTTAGGGAGCGGGCTGGGCTGTATTTGGTGATTAGTGAGGACAGGTAGTGGGGAGCTGAGTTAGTGAGGGTTTTGTAGGTAAGGATAAGGATTTTGAACTTAATTCTGCAGTGGATGGGGAGCCGCAGAGGGGAGCGGCAGAGACAGAGCGGCGGGTGAGGTGAATTAGCCTGGCGGAGGCATTCAGGATGTATTGTAGGGGGGAGAGGTGGGACAGAGGGAGGCCAGATAAGAGATTATTGCAATAGTCGAGTCGGGAGATTACCAGGGCGTGTATGAGTTGTTTTGTGGTGACAGCGGTAAGAAATGGCCGAATTCTGGAAATATTACGCAGTTGGTATCGGCAGGAGGAGGAAAGAGACTTGATGTGGGGGATGAAGGAAAGAGCAGAGTCAAGTGTAACTCCAAGACAGCGAACTTGGTTTGATGGGGAGATGGTGATACCCTCCACCGTGATAGAGAAGTCAGGGGGTGGGGCGGCATTGGAGGGAGGAATAAGTAGGAGCTCAGTCTTTGACATGTTGATCTTTAGGTGGTGGGAGGCCATCCAGGAGGAGATGCCAGATAATCAGTCACTGACTTTGGAAAGGACTGGGGGAGAGAGATCAGGGGTAGAGAGGTAGATCTGAGTGTCATCAGCGTAGAGGTGGTAATTGAAGCCAAAGCTGTTGATGATTTTGCCCAGGGAGGAGGTGTAGATGGAAAAGAGCAGAGGACCAAGGACAGAGCCTTGAGGTACACAAACAGATAGAGGCAATGAAGAGGAGGAGTTACCAGCAAAGGACACACAGAAGGACCTGTTGGATAAATAGGAGTCAACCCAAGCGAGTGCAGTGTCACCGAGACCCAGAGAGTTGAGGGTCTGTAGAAGGAGGAGGTGGTCAATAGTGTCAAAAGCAGCCGAGAGGTCAAGCAGGATGAGAATAGAATAGTGGCCATGTTTTTTAGCAGTTAGGAGGTCATTGGTGACTTTGGTGAGGGCAGTTTCAGTTGAGTGTAGGGGACGGAAGCCAGATTGCAGGGGGTCAAGTAGGGAATTGGAGGACAGGAAGAGGGAGAGGCGGTTGAAGACTAGTTTTTCTAAGAGCTTTGATGTGAAGTGAAGCAGGGATACAGGGCGGTAGTTGGATTGAGAGTTGGGATCGAGAGATGGTTTCTTTAGTAAAGGGGTAACTAGCGCGTGTTTGAAGGCGGATGGGAAGGAGCCAGTGGATAGAGATAGGTTGAAGATGTGTGTGAGAGCAGGGGTGAGGGAGGAGGAGAGGGGAGGAATTAGATGTGAGGGAATGGGGTCGAGCAGGCACGTGGTGAGATGTGAAGAGGACAATAAGGAATTGACTTCCTCCTCAGTGGCTGGGAGGAAGCAGCAGAGGGTGGCAGAGGGGACCTCTGGGAGTGGAGGTGCCATATAACTATCTTGTGTTGGGATGTTGCTTCTGATAGTTAGAGTTTTACTGAGGAAGTAGTCTGCCAGGTCTTGAGCGCTGAAGGCAGCTGAGGGGGGAGGTGCAGGTGGGTAGAGGAGGGTGTTGATGGTGGACCAGAGCCATTTAGGGTTGGAGGACAGCGTAGATATAAGAGATGAGAAGAAGGATTGTTTGGCCAAGTGGAGGGCAGAGGTGTATGAACGGAGAATAAACTTGAAGTGAACAAAATCAGCTTCAGAGTAGGGATGAGCTGTTCGGATTTGGACGGTTCGGGGTTCGACCCGAATTTAGCCTGTTCGAGCAGATCGCGAACCCCGAACATTTGCGGGTGTTCGCCGCATGTTTGACCACAATGGACCACAATGCATTTTCCCACTGCCTGAAGCTCCTAATTGGCTACAGCCTTGCACCTGACCACAGGTCTGGTGCAAGACTGGTTGAACACTATGCCAATCACCGCTCAGAGTCCTGATTGGGCAAATTTTGCACAATCATGGGCTCACAGAGCTAAGTCCCGCAGCACACTATATAAGGTTTCAACGCAGCGCTTTCTGCACGCATTTCAGAGGAAATTTCAAAGAAGATAGTTGTGTTTGTTGTTACTGCCGGTCTGCCACGCTACTGGGGGGGTCTGGGGGGGTCTCATTTCGACCAAATATCAGGGAATTTAGGTGATGTGTGTCTTGTCACTGTGCCAGCAAGTTTTTTGGGGGTTTACAACTTCATTTAAAACATTTGTGAATTGAGGTGATCTTCTGTGTCTCGTCACACAGTCAGCAAGTTTTTTTGGGGCTCACTAATTTCTTTAAAACACTTGTGAATTAAGGTGATCTGTGTCTCGTCATACAAAAAGTACCACGCTGTATTTTGGGGCTCACTAATTTCTTTAACCCCTTCACTGCTGAGGCATTTCACCACTGTGTGCTGAGCTCATTTTTACCGCTTTCGCTCATCATGTTTAAACGCGATTTAAAGCCACATTTTAATAAATGACCCAGACATATTATATATCGTTCTTTCTGGCAGACTCATAATATATCATTTTTATATGTATACGTCATGACCTGCCTGTATATTATAACAAAAATACAATAAAAATTGAATTTTTAATCATCTGCAGTGTGTAAAGTGTTTTTTTCACATTTTATCACATGAGCGTTTGCGGTTATGTTTTCTATGGGGTGCGCTTGTACAAAAATTTGAAATGGGGACTTGTTACATTTTGTGGGGGGAATTACGTGATTTTTAGCAAACGCACCCCATAGAAAAAAATCATTAGTGCAGCATCATTGTTCACATTATAATTGAAATGTGAACAATATTGCTGCATTAATAAAAACAACACACAAAAAAAAACATGTTTTTTTTATTTATTTATTTTTTTAAATTTATTTATTATTTTCATTATTATTTATTTTATTATTTATTTTATTTTTTATCTAGTCATGTTGGGTATCATTCGAAGGGTCATGCTCAGGCCTTTCAAATGACACCCTCCATGACCCCCTAGCTGCCACCGTTCTGGAGATATTGGGGTTCACAAGAACCCCCTATCTCCACCAGGGGATTTCCTTGTAAAATCCCCAGCAGCTAGGGGTTCCCCGGCTATCTGACATCATCACGCTATGCGTGATGATGTCAGGCAGCGAGGGGAGACCCGGGGGTGGAGCCGCCATCCAAGATGGCGGCCCCCACCGGAGATAGGCTGCACTTCGGCGCCGCAAGGCGCTGAAGTGCAACCCAGGACTTGAGGGGTTAAAGCCGGGCACCGCTTAAAAGGGGAGACTCTCCCCTTTTAAGCGGTGCCTGGCTTTTAGCACTGCTCCTTCCCGATCGGGAGGGAGAGGGATCCGAACGGATCCCCCCCTCCCTTCCAGGCTATCTCCCGGCATTGCCGGGGGTCGCCTGGAAATGACGTCATCGCGCATGGCGCGATGACGTCATTTACGCCGGGAGGAGCTTGACTTCAGCGTCTGAGGACGCTGAAGTCAGAACGCCGTGGGACCCCGGACAGAGAGGTGAGTATCTCCGCCGGGGGTCCCGCACAGCTGATGACGTGTGGGGCACGTCCTCAGCATGTAACGTGCATCAATGAGGACGTGCCCCACACGTCTTCAGCAGTGAAAGGGTTAAAACACTTGGGAATTAATAAGGTGATCTGTCTCTTGTCACTGGCTGCCAGCTATCAGTGTGTCTCACTGAGTTATACCAGAGTTATTTAAATCTTTATACCAGAGTTGAATCAGAGTTCTGTATATATTAATCTATATATCACTCACCATGTCTGAAAGAACAAAAAGGACAGGCAGACGCTCCCAGCCACAGATAAGAGGGCAAGCAGCCCCTGTGTCGGGAGGCTGTGTCTCTGGTCGTGGTGGACGTGGTGCATCCTCTGCAGGGGCACGCTTGTCCTTTCTAACTGGTGCTGGCCGTCTTAAGCAGCAGCAACATACAGAGGACTTGGTGGATTGGCTAACCAGGCCATCCTCATCCTCCGAGTCCTCTGCCAGCCAGGCTTCTAGTGCTTTACAGTCCACCTCAGCTGCCAAAGCATCTAATGCAGCCTCCATGTCCACAGCTACTCCTGCCGTAGCCTCGCTATCACACACGGAGGAGTCAGCTGAATTGTTTGACTACAATGAGAGTGACATGCTGCTTGAGGATGCGCAGCAAGTACAGTGCTCTGATTCAATCTCTGAGGTTGAGCAAGGGAGTATAATCAACCTAGAGGAAGGGGGTGCCAGTGATGACACACAAATAACTGGCACTCATGTTGCCCCAGCAGCTGCAGCATACTGCCAAGTTGGCTCCAGTGACGAGGAGATAGGGGGTGAAGATGACATTGATGATGATGAGGTCACTGACTCCACCTGGGTGCCAGATCGAACTGAGGAATCAAGTGAGGAGGAGGGGGAGGAGGAGGAGGCGGCACAGGAAACATGAGGCACAACATCATCTGTGACCAACCGTAGCACTAGCCAGTCCAAGGCATCACATGTCAGAGCTGCTCCGGTGCAGAGCGCTGTTGGCTCAAAGAACACATGCAGGAACTCTGCTGTCTGGGAGTTCTTTAAGAAATGTGCAGCAGACCCCACCATTGCTATTTGTAATCTATGTCAGAGGAGGCTGAAGCGCGGGATAAACACCGGACGCTTGGGTACCACGTGCTTGAGGTGACATATGAACAAGTGCCACACATCCCGTTGGGGCAAAACTTTGCGTAGGTCCTCCTCCTCCTCATCTGTCTCTACCCACACTGTATGTCTTGCCATGCAATTGCCTACAACCTTCACCGACAGGGATGATGCTACAGTAATGGATGTACCAGCAGGTCCTTCCTCACAATGTGACATCATCCCAGTAGCTGAAGATTTACGCAATCAGATTACGTTGCCGCAGCTGCTGCAGCGAAAGAAAAAATATAGTCCCAACCATCCCCAAGCACAGCGTCTAAATGCCAGCTTAGAAAAATTACTCGCATTGCAGCTGCTGCCTTTCCAGCTGGTGGACTCTGCTCCCTTCCGTGAATTTGCTGAATGCGCTGTACCACAGTGGCAGGTTCCAAAACGTCATTACTTTTCATGCACGGCCATTCCAGCACTATACCAGCACGTGGAAGACAATGTTATCCAGTCATTGGGAAAGGCAGTCAGCAGCAAGGTGCATGTCACTTTCGACACGTGGTCCAGCAAGCATGGACAGGATCGTTACATTTCCTTCACGGCACACTAGGTAACTCTGATTGCAGCTGGGAGGGATCCAAGACGGGGCTCTGTGCTGGAGCTTGTTCATCCACCACGTCTCCAGAAAACTGCTTGTATGAGGTCTGTCTGCTCCACCACCACCACCTCTTCCTCCTCCTCCTCCTCCTTCTCTGTCTCTGGCGAAGTGGCAGTTAAACCCACGCCTGACAGGGTCTACGCAATGGCTCAAGCAAAAAGATGCCATACTGTGCTTGAGCTGGTTTGTTTAGGGGACAGGAGCCACACCGGGTCAGAAATTTTGTCAGCTCTGCAGGGGCAGGTGCAGAGATGGTTTACACCACGCCAGCTTGAGCTGGGAATGATCATCTGCGATAATGGCAGCAACCTTCTCTCCGCCCTACGCATTGGTAAATTGACTCATGTACCATGCCTAGCACACGTCCTAAATCTGGTGGTACAGCGTTTCCTAACCAAGTACCCAGGGCTGCCAGAGCTTCTCATCCAGGCCAGAAAAGTCTGCAGCCACTTCAGACGGTCATTCCCAGCAAGCGTTCGCCTGGCAGAAATTCAAAGAGAATTCCAGTTTCCCACAAACCGTCTGATCTGTGACATGCCCACCAGGTGGAACTCGACATTAGCAATGCTGCAGTGTCTGCACAAGCAGCAGAGGGCCATCAACGAGTACCTGTGTGAGTATGGCACAAGGACAGGTTCAGGTCAACTGACTTTTGCTATACATGCATGTATTCTGTGTGTACTGTATTTGTACATGTACTGTGTGTGCACTATATATGTAGGGCCCCATCACCTCCTTAACGCTAGCACTCACACATGTGAGCGTTGGTGCTAGGTTAAATGAGGTTACTGCATGCTGCCCATATCACATCCTAGCACAGGACCCTCATATTACAATCCGAACAGTAACAGGTTAAAAAATCCAGGATATTGTGCTTTTCAGCGCGAGGTTACTGTACTTTGCGCTCCCTATACATAACATGGGGAGCGCAAAGAGTAAATAGCGTTAGGAATAGGATTACAAAGTCCTAACGCTAATTACCATCCCGCCATAGCTACAAAAGTTACCCACAGCTAGACGCTGGTGCTAAGTGATGCCGCTTCTGCAGAATCAGTCAGCACCAGCTGGAATCCCTCAAAAATCACATACTTGCCTCTCATCCCACAGCGCAAAGGGTGGTCCGATCCACTGCTTCAGGTCGCGGGAAGCATCCAGGAGCTTAGCACTGCCCCACTGGTCGGGGACTCTGATTTTTAAAATTATGGGGGGGGGCACAATTTTCTGGTTTTGCCTCGGGTGCAAAAGGAGCTAGCTACGGCTCTGGGTTACTGTATGATTATACTTGATGGCCTGGCATTAAAGGCACAATATCTGGGTGCACTGACGCCCATTACCAGATCAAAAACTTTTCAATAAAGGACCACATGGTCCACCCCTGCACTCTTTCACAATACCACAGAGGGCTTACTGTATAATGATACTTGATGGCCTGGCATTAAAGGCACAATATCTGGGTGCACTGACGCCCATTAACAGATAAAAAAAAACACTTTTCAATATAGGACCACATGGTCCACCCCTGCACTCTTCCACAATACTACAGAGGGGTTACTGTATGATGATACTTGCTGGCCTGGCATTAAAGGCACAATATCTGGGTGCACTGACGCCCATTACCAGATCAAAAACTTTTCAATATAGAACCACATGGTGCACTCTTCCACCATACCACAGAGGGGTTACTGTATGATGATACTTGCTGGCCTGGCAGTCTTGCACCAAAGGCAGAATATCTGTGTGCACTGACGCCCATTCCCAGATTCATATCTTTTTAATATAGGACCACATGGTCCACCCCTGCATTCTTCCACAATACCACAGAGGGGTTACTGTATGATAGTACTTGCATGCCTTGCACTAAAGGCACAATATCTGGGTGCACTGCCATTGACGCCTGTATCAGATTCATATCCTCAGAGGGGTTACGGTGTGACGGCACTGTTGGGGACGCTACAAGCCCAATTTTAAAGCACCTATTGTTACTTTCATCCAAAGCCTGCATAAGTTTCACAATAATTTAGCCAAAAAAATCACTAAACTTTTTCTGCGCGTCCTAAAATGTCTTTTCATACAGGCTGCCGCCCCAAGCAGTTGTTTATGGATAGATTAAAGGAAAAGCATTTACCGTCATATGAAACGTCATTTTTTTGTTTAAATCCGCCACTTCACGGGCAGGTTATGGGGACCTCCTAGGCACGATATTTGAAGGAATATTTGGTTTTTAATTTTAACCCTTATTTCAAGGAAAACTCACTGTCCCTTTAAAAACGTTTTTTTTAAAACTTTTTGTCCTTGTTTCCTGTCCCCCAGTGCACTACCCGGACCCCCATACACCTTTTATGGCAAAT
Organism: Leptobrachium leishanense; assembly: GCA_009667805.1. Classification (NCBI taxonomy): domain Eukaryota; kingdom Metazoa; phylum Chordata; class Amphibia; order Anura; family Megophryidae; genus Leptobrachium; species Leptobrachium leishanense. The sequence goes on from CM019068.1 coordinate 63,411,152, forward strand.
ATGTAGCATATATGCCCTCTTGGAGGGCACTCTAAAAAACCGAATTTTCAGCCCCATTGACTTGCATGGGAGTTCGGGTTCGGTCCCGAACAAATGGGAATTTCGGGTTCGGGCTCGAACCGAACTCGGGGAGTTTCAGAGCGGGATTTCCTCCAGGGATGCTCTGCAGTGCGGGAGCATCTTTGCAGGTAGCGAGTCTGGAGGGTGTGCCAGGGCTGAAGTTGGCGGCGTGGGGCAATTCGGATCTCTTTGGATAACCCTGTAAGGGTTATTCAGAGAGCACCGAAATGTCGCCGCTATTTCGGTGCTTTCTCATTCCCTGCGCTTCCCTGCACGTCGGGGAATCAAAGTTCCCCACCCTGCTGTGTATTCAGCATTCACCGCAGGGTCCCCTGAGTGCAGGGAAAAGCCCCCCCCCCCGAAATCCCACCAAAAAAACGCTGAAAAAATGCATCCGATACAATCCAAAGTATTTGATCACTCAAACCGTTGCAAAAAACACACTGAGCACGTCCGGAAAAAGCCGACAAGCCGCCGATCACAGCGCAGACCAGCCACCGACTGAAAAAGCCGACAAGCTGACCAACGGCAGATAAAAAAAAAGTATGCTTTAGGCTAGGGTCAGACGAACGCAGCTTTAACGTGCGTTTAGCCGCACAAAATCACGGCCGTGCTAGCAGCAAATGACGTCCAATGCCGGGGAACACACGAAGTACGGCCGCACGAAAGTTCGTCCGCGCAACGCAAGTGGCAAACGAACGCATTTTTTCGAGAACGTCAAACCGCTACTACTGACGTACAGAGTGCGCTGCGGCCGCATAGCGGCGTGTGTGTGTGATTGGGAGACATCAGACGCTGCTAATGTCCGGCCAACATAACGTCCAGACACAAAAAGTGTTTTATTGATGATCCGTACAAAATCACGGACGAAAAGGCGCATCGTATGACCGCTACCGCGTATTCCGTGAAAAAATATGTCCGTTCGTTCGACCGCACTTTTCCACGGTCGACGCGAAAAATGCGTTCGTCTGACCCTAGCCTAAAAGTTTAAAAATTTAAACGCGGTTTGCAAAAAACCTATTGAATGAAAATGCCTGAAATTTACATATAAGATCCTATGAATGATAATAAAAGGGCTGTTACAGAAAAACGAAAAAACGCTTTAAAAAAAATATATATATATATTTTGCCGAAAAAATCCCCAAAAAATGCCTAAAAGATCCTCAAAAATCTATAAATAAAGAGAATTTTTACTGCAGAATAAAATACTAAACGGTTTATTAGATAGTGAATTAAAACGGGAATATTTGTAACATTGAAGCCTATGGGGTTCGCCTGAATAAACCTGACAAATGAAAACACTGAACGGCAGAGCATTTTGGCAACTTTTCACTGCTGTGCGGTGTTCTCTGAATAGATTAACCATTGCTTCTCTATGGGGGATTTCACTGCCTTCAAACGGGCACCATACTTGCTGGCAGTTCGCCAAAATCTGGTGAACTACCTCCTCTCTGAATAGCCAAATGGCCCCAAAATGTCATCGTGCGCTGAACTCCAGTGTCCGGTTACATTTCGGGGCCAGATCGGACCTCTCTGAATAACCCCTATTGTCCCTCCTGAAAAATAAAAGAAAATATTAAAACATGTATGACATAAAGTGGGTTTATTCTCATCTCACAATATTAACATTGTCTCTCGTGAAAAATAAAAGAAACGTACCGTCTGTCCGTTAACCATCCAAAAGTGATGTTCCCAACAATGTCTATCACTCCAAGTATGGACATTAGGAAAGCTGCTTCTTGGCTGCTAACGCCAACACTTAAAGCATAAGGCACAAGGTAGACAAAAGGAGGACTACATCCATAGGCCAAAAAAAGAAAAGATATGGCAAGTATGATGAAGTCTGGCTTCAGAAGGAAGTTGTATTCTTGTTGAGAACAGTAGCATAGGTTTTTATGAGAACAGTCTTGGCTCAGTGAAGTACATGTAGAGGACTCTTTTGTGATGGCTCTCTTTGGTTCCTCTGAAGTCTTTTCTTGTTTTAGGGTGTAGTGTGTGAAGTCCGCCCCCTTGACTTTAAGGGGTCTCATTAGAGCTCCACAGACGCAGAGATTTGAAACAAACCCACCCAGAATAAGTAACGCTCCACGCCAGGAAAACTGTTCGATTAATAACTGAACCACTGGGGCTAAAATAAAAGTGCCGATGCCACTTCCAGACATGGCAATGCCGTACGCCAAGGCTTTCCTTTTCTCAAAGTACTTTCCGACCATCGCGATGGCAGGGCTGTAACATAGTGCAAAGCCAACACCTATCGAATAAAAAAAAAGAAAATGTATTATTGAAGTGCGCCAGGGTAGTTCCTAAAATCGAGGCCAAACAAACAGAAAGCCATTCAGAATTAAAAAAAAGTAATTATACCACATAAAAAATGGATACATAATTATAAACAATAGGTTTTAAAACATAAACAATACAGAAAAAGAGAACAATCTGGAACTACATACAAACATGGAGAATATATCTTCTATCGATAATGTTATAGGGTGGAAATAGAGCATGATATGTAAGCAAAGTCACAAGAAAAGCCAGTGGATGTGTCTATTGCGTGATTTTAATGTCCGACGCTAACGGTTTCTCTCTGTGGGTAGTTGAAGTCCGGGACTTGCATAATAGTGTTGATTGCTGCCAGACCGGCCGCATATCCATGCATTGATGTGGAGAAGCAATGACATGTGGGGGACGTCATGCGCACTCAGTGAAGAAACCCGACGACATCTCCCAGATGTTGTCAACCACATGAGTTAAAGGCTGCATCCAGGGCAGCCATCAGAAATGATGGGGCCCCTTACTAAACCTCACGATGGGGCCCCCCCTGGCACTCCCTCAACCTCTAACAGCTTTTCTCCCCCTTCAAAAAAAAGGACATAACATAGCACCACAGCAATAAAACTCCCAGTAATGTGCAGTGTGTATTAGCGTATCACAGTATCCACAGCAATAAAACTCACAGTAATGAGCGGTGTGTTTGAACGTATCACAGAATCCACAGCAATAAATCTCACAGAAACGGGCTGTGTATGATGGCCTTTGGGTCTGGGTCTGGTCCCTGGGACTGAGCCTTGGGGTCTGGTCCCTGAGGTCTGGTCCCTGAGGTCTGGGCCCTGAGGTCTAGGCTGGGCCTGGTCCCTGGGTCTGGCCTGGGGTCTGGGCCCTGAGTCTGGCCTGGGGTCTGGTCCCTGGGTCTGGGCTCTGGTGGTCCCTGGGGCCTGGGGTCTAGCCTGGGCCCTGGTCTCTGGGTCTGGTCCCTGGGCCTTGGCCCTTGGGGTCTGGGCCTTGGGGTCTGGGCCTTGGTCTGGGCCCTGGGTTCTGGGCCTTGGGGTCTGGGCCCTTGGTTTGGGCCTAGGGGTCTGGGCCCTGGGTTTTGGGGTCTGGGCCTTGGGGTCTGGGCCCTGGGTCTGGGCCTTAGGGTCTGGGCCCTGGGTCTGGGCCTTGGGTTTTGGCTTTGGGGTCTGGGTCCTGGGCCCCGGGTTTGGGCCTAGGGGTCTGGGCCCTGGGTCTGGGCCTAGGGGTCTGGGCCCTGGGCCTTTGCCCTGGGTCTGGGCCATAGGGTCTGGGCCCTGGGTTTGGGCTTTGGGTCTTGGGGTCTGGGCCCTGGGCATGGGCCTTAGGTCTGGGCCCTAGGGTCTGGGTCTGGGCCTTGGGGTCTGGGTTTGGCCTTGGGGTCTGGGCCTTGGGTCTGGGCCTTAGGGTCTGGGGTCTGGGCCCTAGGGTCTGGGCCCTGGGTTTGGGCTTTGGGGTCTGGGCCCTGGGTCTGGGCCTTGGGGTCTGGGCCCTGGGTTTGGGCTTTGGGGTCTGGGCCCTGGGTTTGGCCTAGGGGTCTGGGCCCAGGGTCTGGGCCTTGGGTCTGGGCCCTGGGTTTGGGCCTAGGGGTCTGGGCCCTGGGTCTGGGCCTTAGGGTCTGGGCCCTGGGTTTGGGCCTAGGGGGTCTGGGCCCTGGGTTTGGGCCTAGGGGTCTGGGCCTTGGGGTCAAGGCCTTGGGGTCTGGGCCCTGGGTCTGGGCCTTGGGGTCTGGGCCCTGGGTTTGGGCTTTGGGGTCTGGGCCCTGGGTCTGGGCCTTAGGGTCTGGGTCCTGGGCCTTGGGGTCTGGGCCCTGGGTTTGGGCCTAGGGGTCTGGGCCCTGGGTTTGGGCTTTGGGTCTGGGCCCTGGGCATTTGCCCTGGGTCTGGGCCATAGGGTCTGGACCCTGGGTCTGGGCCTAGGGGTCTGGGTCTTGGGGTCTGGGCCCTGGGTCTGGGCCCTGGGTCTGGGTCCTGGGCCTTGGGGTCTGGGCCCTGGGTTTGGGCCTAGGGGTCTGGGCCTGGGTTTGGGCCCTAGGGTCTGGGCCCTGGGTCTGGGCCTAGGGGTCTGGCTGGGCCTTGGGGTCTGGGCCCTGGGGTCTGGGCCTTGGGGTCTGGGCCCTGGGGTCTGGGCCCTGGGTCTGGGCCTTGGGGTCTGGGCCTTGGGGTCTGGGCCCTGGGTCTGGGCCTTAGGGTCTGGGTCCTGAGCCTTGGGTCCCGGGCCCTGGCTCACCACTCGCTGTCTTCTATCTTCTTTTCTTCTGTCTTCTGCTCTTCAGCTCTTCTTTACTTCACCTTTTCTTTAATCTTCTTCTCTTCTTCTCTTCTTCTGATCTTCTTCCAGGCCCCTCCAGCTCCAGCACGCAGCTTCACTGAGTGGAGGGGCGGAGCCAAAGCAACGTGCTTGGGAGGCCCCTCACACGCTGCTTGGCCCCGCCCAGCCAGGAAGTGAAGCTGCCAGGAGCCGGAGGAGACACAGTGTCTCCTCCGGCTCCTGCAGCAGCAGCAGGGACACAGCTCCGGATTCGGACTCATCGAGTCTGATACCGGAGCTGTTAAAGGGCGACGCCGCTTACGGCAGCATTGGGCGTAATGCCCTGATGGCGGCCCTGGCTGCATCAAACAAGGTTCTGGACTTCTCAAATATCAAAACCAGTGACAACTAACCATAGTTGGTAACCTATAGTTAAAGTATACACAACCGAACTGTAGGACAGAATATGATGCACAAAGCAGTTCTCGAGCGTGTGTCGTGTCAAAAATAAGAATTAGTCAAATAGCAAATGAATGACAATTATATTGTAAACGTCCATTAGACCTAAAACCCTCTGGCTTTTACTCAGAGTTGCACTAAAGCAACCTTGGCCCTCCAGGGGCACTATTACGCTCTTTGTGTTAAAACGCGGGCGCAAGGGAGGAAAAACTGGCGAGAAAAACGGGCGCAAGGGAGGAATAACGCTGGATTACAATGCAGGTGCAAAAAATGCTGTCTGCATTGTAATCGAGCGTAAAACTCAGGGATGCTCGCGGTAGCACTGAGCGCAGCTGCGAGCATCCACTCGCTGGAGTTAATAGGACTCCATTGAGTTCCTCCCTGCCGGTCAAGTGACTAGCCGGTAAGCGTAGTGATACGAAAGGAGAGACTGGGGGACTTTTTCCCCCAGTCTTTACTTGCTCCCGCCGGCCGGAGGAGGCGATCAGAGGGTGAGTATCTGTTCTGTTTTTTATTTTTAAAGCTGGTGTTAACAGATTCTGCAGAAGCAGAATCCGTTAACACCAAGTCCTGGCTCTGGATAACTTTGCGCTGACCAGAGCCAGGCATTAATCAGCGCTGGCACTTTGTAATTCCAGCGCTGATTAACACTTTGCGCTCCCTATGTTAAGCATAGGGAGCACAAAGTACAGTAACCTCGCGCAGCGCAGAGCAAGGTACCAAACGCAAACGGGTTTTTAAAGTGCCCCAGATGTTTTGGAACTACATTTCCCATGAGGCTATGACAACCTAGGCCCCTATTCCAAGGTTAATGCAAAAAGGGAGGCAGTAAGTAAAGAAATCTACGCCTGCAGATTGTTCTCACCATCTCCATTTTTTATGCCTATCCAAAGTAGGAAATTAATTAGGGCCTAGCCCCAGAAGGAAGCGCAGTGGAAGCTGATAAATGCAGTGGCGCTGCGAGTCCTGGCCGTGAGCTCGATCTCGCGAGATTGCATAGTGCCATGGAGGGATACTGGGTACCATTTGTTCCCAGTCTCACTCTGCTCCCGGTGAGAGGAAGCAGTGGATTGTGACACCCTCTCCACCGCAGGACAAGAGGTGGGTATTGGCTTTTTAGGGGAGGTTAGGACAGTGGGTTATGTGATTTTGCTAAAGCAAAATCACTTAACACCAGCTTTTATGAGATATTATTTCTCTGGAAGTGCAAGCATTTTGGATTAGCCTGAGCTTCCATTAGGAGGTGCAAATTGATGCCTCCTATACAAGGTATTGGAGACGATAACTTATAGTAAGCAAGTGCAAGGAAACGCTACACTCGAGGCACAATCCCAGCTTGCAGCAAGAGTGGAATAGTAATTTCCAGTTGATAAGATAACTTTGCGAGACATTATACACTAAGGGCCACATTACAATCTTGTTGCTAACGTTAGCGCTCACCTACGTGAGCATTAAAGTTAGCCGCGGTGACTACCGCATATTACAATCCAAACGCTAACGGGTTAAGTACCTTGCGCTTTTCAGCGCAAGGTTACTGTACTTTGCGCTCCATATACTTAACATGGGGAGTGCAAAGTGTTATTAGGATTACAAAGTCATAACGCTGATTACCATCCAGCTGTGGTTAGCGAAAAGTTAACCAAAGCCAGGAGTTGGTGTTAACGGATTCCGCTTCTGCAGAATCCGTTAACACCAGCCAAAAAATAAAAAAAAAGTGATCGTATACTCACCTCCTGTCCCGCGGCGAGGACCGCGGCTCCAACCGCCTCCTCCGTCCGGCTGGAGCAGGGAGAGACTGGGGGATAAAGTTCTTCAGTCTCCCCCTGCGTATCACTACGCCGACCGGCGAAATATGGCAGGTCATGTGACCGCCGGCGTCGGGCTCAATGAAGCGCTGCCGCGAGCATCCCAGGGCATAGCGCGCGCTACCAATACAGGCAGCTTTTTAAGTGCCTGCATTGTAATTCCACGCTAAAACGGGGGCGGTAGGGAGAAAACCCGTTTTAGCGTGGAGAATGTAATGTGGCCCTAAGTTATCTTATCGCCAACCTTGGAATAGGGCCCCTAATGTGCAGTTGAGCATCATGGGGTATGTAGTTTCAAAACATCTTGAGGTTGCTGACCCCTGCTCTAAACCATTGGCGTTACCATCACAATTACTGTAACAAAATTGGTCCTTCCATCAAGAAGGCTCTTTAATACAGCATCCCTCCCAACTTCCTCTTGCCCCATCCATGATTCCTCTGTAGAAGTCACAATTTAAAATGCCCCCATTCAATGGCAACATATTAAAACTATATGGTTGTGATGTGTGTAAATAGGATGTGTGTAACAGTACTGATTGTGTGGTGGTTCTTTTTATCGAGGATCGCAATGGTTATAATGCACTTTTCCTGCTGATTTCAGAGTTACCGCTCACATGGTTTTGTAATTGCCTGTTTTATTGGGTATAAGGAAGCGTGCATCAAATGGGTCATTCATTTTTTTCTGTTCCACGGGTCTTTAAAAAAATTTTTTAAAGTAATGGTTGGCAGCTGTTTAAAAGCCTGTCATGACCCTGTTAACAGCTGTGACTAAATAGCAACAAGACTATAAACACCCAGTCGCACATTGGTTTCAGTTTCTCCCCAGGCGATTCAGTTAGATCCTAGGGCTGGTTCAGTCAATAAACCTTAGGGATACTATGTATTAAAGGGCTGGGAGGGGTAACAGGATGACACCATATATATATAGAACTTAATTACCAGTTGATTATATGAAGGTCCACAGCAATTTATCATTGCATTTGTTGTAGAATGTTATGTTTCTTTTAAGACTTTATGCAAGATTGGATAATCTCTTGATAAAAATAATAAACAGTGAGTACACAGTATATTAATGAAGAAAAAAAGAACAAAGGAAACATTAATGTCTCTGTTGATGCAGGTGCCTCTGAAGCACATTTTTCCTTTGTAAAGATCTGGCACTTATCCATAAAAAAACAACAATAAAGCCACGACTATGAGCTAAGAGATCAAAAGTACTAAGCTTTTAATTCCAGGGCTGCTCTGAGCTAATAACGGTGTATATTATTTCTGCTAAAATCCAGTTCCTACAAATAATTTCAGTTACACTTCCATAGGGAATGACAAATTTAACACATCCATTCAATAGATGACATAATTTCTAGCTCCTTGCTATGATACACTTAGATAGGTTTAAAGTGCACCCCCATCTGTTAGAGAGATTTTCAATATGTGTTTAATTGTAGCTTAATTAAACCAATAAACCTTTTAATTTTACAACATCCAATAGTTTTGTGAGATTTTGTAGCTCTTAAGCTGCATGCTCTACTCAAGGAGACGGACATGATTTTTGCTTCTCTTTAATGGGAGGGTTTAAACATCTAAGCTGTGTGATTGACAGCTCAGCCTGGGATAGCTGGTGGAGGGTGTCCAGAAAGCAATAGTAACTCTGAAAGGTTGAAAAGGTTTTTGTTTTACAGTAAAGTGTATGTTTTGCTTAAAATCTCATAATATCAAATCATCACAAATAACAAGTAGAATACTTATACTATCCACACGTCAAATAATATATCACCAGAGAAAAAGTCACTATTAAAAAACACAAATAAATGCAAACGGTAAAGCCACGGGTCCTAGATGACTTTTCAGGATTATAGTTGTAACATCCCCATTCAGATTCAGGTGGTCATAAGAGTGTGTGAGAACCAAATAATAGTCATCTCACACTCGGCACTTTATCAACAGCTCCACATACGGTATCCCTGAACACGTGCAACACAATTTGTCTGCTGTAGCTTTTCACCATCTCTCGGTTGCCAGCTCCTTTACTCGGGAAGACCCTGTCTGGCTACACTGCTCACTACAGAGTCACTGAAAGCACCAGCTGTCCCTCAACACATTTCACCTTTTTAAAAGGCTTTTCCAAGCCTTGTTTGCTTTCTATAGTTTGGCTCACTACTAGTGTACAGGGTACTCCGATTGTGGAGCCCTTGCTCGAGGTACCTAGAGACTAATCCGCTATGCCCTCCTGGCGAGGCTATACAAGGCGGAAACAATCATCGAGAGTGGTGGTTCATCTCGTGTATAGTTTGTCTTTGCATTTAAGCTCTGGCCACCAATTCTGGGTGATGGAAGACTGATTTGCATATGGTATAGCCTCCTCCGTAATGCACCATTTGAGTTAAACGGTTCGAGACCTGAGCAGGGCTCACCATAGGGCAGACCACTAGTGCTGTTGCCCGTTCTCAGAGTTCTAATACACTTTAGTTTTGCTCACTATGTGAAAGCTTAGAAAATTTTTAAGAATATCAATTTCTATCTACGTTCATTTGCCAAATAACATAGTTTACGTGAAGCAGAAGATCAAGAAATTGTAAACATTAAAATGTAGTTTAAGAAAAGCCATGGCTCAAAAAAGTTGATAAATCTACATTTTTCATCCCGTCCAATGTTGTTGACGAGATAACATCTGCTGTTCTTTCCCGTCACTCTTGGACTTGGTGAATATTGTTGGTCTATATAGAACAACCATGTGGTTTTGTAAAAGATGAAGCAATATATGCTGTAGACCTGGGATGTCAAACTCTGGCACCTTCAGATGTTTCTGAACTACAACGCTCGCGACCAACTCTTGCATTCAAAGATTTCTGGGAATTGATAGCCGTCAACATCTGTTTTAGGCTGTGATTCATGGGTTAATGGCTGACAACTTGTTCTATGAGAAAAAGTAGAAACAAAATGTGATGTTTATTACCTGTGAGGACTCCTAACGTGAGGTATAGGTACTCCAGACTTGTAGCAAATGAACTTAGAATTAGACCGGTCGCTGAAAGAAGTCCACCGAGAATGATCCCCATTTGGCAGGAGACATGATTACTTACATAGCTTCCAAGAGGAGCTAAAAAAAGTGATGGAAATTAAAGATTATTGAGGTTGAATTGCCGATACCATTTAAACTCATAACTTGATCATGTAGAGAAAATTTTGTTAAAATAAAAAAGAATTACTGTAAGAAGGCATGTCCTTCACACTTACAGGGTATTCAGAGAGATTTGAAAAGTTACCGCACGTTCGGTGACCTTTCGTTCCCCGCACTTTGGGGCGATTCAGCGATTCTAATTCACCGACCCTGCGGTGTATTCAGCAAGCACCACAGGGTCCCTCGTACTGCAGGGAAAACTCACCCGAAACCCCCGCAAAAACCCCGCCAAACACGCCTGAAAAACCCGACGAGCTGCCGATCACACTTGAAAGTTTAAAAATTTAAACGCTGTTTGCAAAAAAACTACTGAATGAAAATGTCTGGAATTTACATATAAGATCCAATGAATGATAATAAAAAGGTCTGTTACAGAAAAAATAAAATACGATTTAAAAAAAAAACGGAAACAATTCTTAAAAGATCCTAAAAAATCTAAAAATAAAGAGCCTTTTTACAGCAGAATAAAATAATAAACGCTTTATTAGATATTGAATTAAAACGGGAATATTTTTAACATTGAAGCCTATGGGATTTGCCTGAATAAACCTATCGAATGAAACCACCGAACAGCAGGACATTTTGGCAACATTTCTCTTCTGTTTGGTGTTCTCTGAATAGATTATCCATTGCTTCTCTATGGGGGGATTTCACTGCCGTCGAAAAGGCACCGTATGTGCAGGTAATTCGGTAAAATTTGGCGAATTGCCTGCTCTCTGAATAGCCGAATGGCCCCAAAATGTCACTGTGCGCTGAATTTCAGTGTCCGGTTACATTTCGGCGACATTTCAGACCTCTATGAATAATCCCTTTAATCTAACCAGAAGAGTGGAAGAAAAGAAGACACAAAACAAAATATGTTCAAAACATATGCCTGACAGGGACACATGGATTGGTTTCATTTTGAAATTGAAGTGTGTAGTGTCATGATGAAGGAACAATATACTGATGGCGAGTTTGAACCCTTTAAACGTATCAGTTAAAGCGGGAGAATGCAGTGGGTACAGTAAAACGCAATGTGCAATGAAAGGTAAAGACAACGTACATGCAAACTGAGATTGATATATTCTTCACAGTTTTGAAGTGTTAGTTTGCAAACATGAAGTTCTGAAAAAGTGAAACTCACCACATAACATAGTGGAACAGTCAACAATGGAATGTATCCAAGCTGTTCTTGAATAATCTTGACCAAAATACAGTTGGAACTCAACAAAAAATATGGAAATACATCTGTGAATAAACAAACAATATATAAGATGTGTGAATGAATACAGAAATAACTTTACAGATTCCCAGAACCATTAAAGTCTATAACATTCACCACAGCCTCAGATAGGTTTATACCGGAAACTGAATCTAGCCTAGAGGCGGCACTCTCTAATTAGGTAAAGCCTTGTGCTGACGGGAGCCTTCCTGGGTCTCTGAAAACTCCAGTGACAGTTACAGTCATTTCTATATAGCCACAGCATATTCCGTACCGCTTTACAATGGGGGAGCACAAACATGAGACGTACATGATAAATGAGAAGACAACCCTGTCTGTAGGATAACTGTGCAGCTAATACAGCACTTTAACCAAGTGCTCAGCCAGACATCCTATGAGCTTACAATCTAATATCAACAGTACTGCCTGCAATGGAGGGCTTTTTCCTCTTCGGCAGTACAAACGTTACTCTGCCGTAGCCCCTGCGTTGCTTCTTTAACTGTATAGCAGAAATCATCGGTGTCATGTGACCAGAGTTTCCTGCTGTGAACAGTGGCTGGAAGCTGCAGGGAGGAGCTGTGAGTGCAAGCATGCAGGATGGAGCTGCAAGAGCATCATAAGTACAGAAGGGTCTGTATGTATGTCTATGTTTCTGTCAGTCTGTCTATCTACTTAATCTATTTACATATTCATGTATCTGTCTATCTTCAGTCTTTCTGTCGAGCTGCCTGTCAACCTAACTGTCTGTATAACTATCTGCCTGAATATTTTTATATCTATCTACCTGAATGTCTGTCCATTTTTCTGTCGGTTTTTAAATCCGTCTTTCTGTCTGTCAACCTGTCTGTCTATCATCTATTTATATATCTCTATATTTAACTGTGTGCCTGTGTCTCCTTCTATCCATACATCTGCCTGGCTATCTATTTTTCTGTTTTCTATATATTGATTTGTTTTCTGTCTGTCTATTTATCGATCTTTTCCTCTATCTGTGTCAACGAAAAAAGCAAACCCTTCAGAGCAGAAGAGGGTAATGAGAGACCTCAAGAATCCAGGTACTTTTTTAGTTCATACTTTAAAGGTAAAAATTGGGGGTAGAGAAGCGTTCAGCCAATCGAATGACTCGCAATGCAAGTGCATTGAAAGCCATAAGATCTGTGTTGGGTTGGAATGCTACCCACCCTAATCCATGGCACAAAGTCAGATCAGCACTTACTGATCTCTCCTTTCTGGGCTGTGCTATTCTATGCGACTCAAAGGGCTGAACAAGCCCTCCAAGACCCCACTGGCATGGGAGGGAGCACACTTGGGTCACTAGGACCATTCAACATCTATTGAATGGTCCAGGTGCCCAGAGAGCCCCGTTTAACTTTTACACTTTTTATGACAGTCTAATACTGTACTTGAACCCCACCTAAACCCCACAAGTCTAGAGCCACCTCGAATCTAGCCCGAGTGTTTAAAAAGAAAACCAGTGTTCCAGTCCAATGGACATTTTGTCTATTGCATGATCAATGTTCTCCTGTTCTATAAGAAGAATGCTGTTTCTCAATAATTAAACATGTACAGATAACTCATGCAGAAAAGCTTGAAAGAATGTGTACAGTTCATACTGTGCAAATGTCTAAACCGAGGGCAGAGTCACTGTGCTCTTCAACATCCACTTTGTAAATGTTTTATTCACCTTGTGATCATTTATAAGCCCAGGTTTTACATTTGTCATGCAATTTTTCTAGGAATTGTCGCCATTCTTATATTTTGGAATCTGTTAAAAAGTTGATTTAGTTCTGGCTTATGAGTTACTTGAGCCAAAAAGAAATCTGCAAACTCTCAAAATGTTTGCAAGGTTATCCTTGAATAGGAATTTTTACATACACCAGCCCAAAACAAATATGCAGCAAAATATAGTTACACATTCTACACATACCAAACCAATAAATTTGAGAAGTTGTGTGTGCATTTTTTATTGATGCAGCATATATGCGCAGATTGACTTTGACAGGCGCAAAAACTTAACGCGAGACAATTGTGGTTCTTAATTCTGAGTCGCGTGAAAAAAACAGTTCTCACACTGATTTCTGAAAAAATGCGCGAGGATTGTGATACCCGCGTTGTTTTACGCGCGTTAACGTTTAACGCTTTGCGCAAAAATTCACGCGTTGAGCGTGTGTTTTTGCGTGAAGAATGTAATAGGGCCCTTAGGGTATGGGATCCCCAATCAGCCCACAGACAATGGATTGCAAGTTACATACCTACAAATACACACTGATTTACATTGAAATACCTATGCACACAAACGCTCCATTTGCATACACCAGAAAATGTATGCATACTGGCAATCCACACAAATGCAAACCTGCATTTAAATACTCCTGCAAAGAGAGCCTTGCTTAATTATTTTCATATTGTATTGATCCCAATGTATCTGTTCTCAGTGTTCTGCTGCATATGGAGAGAGGAAGTGGCGGATTGCGCTGCTCACGTCTCCGTGGGAGGTAAGTTTGGAATTTTTCAGTGAGTTTAACTTATTTATATATATCTAAAGTATTTTTCCAGGAAGGATACATTGAGATTTCTCTCATTTTCAAGTATTTACTGGGTTAAGTGATATTGCTGCAAAGTGTTAAGTGATTTTGCAAAACCAGGCTTTAGGATTTATTACTCTTTGCTGAGTAACGGCTGTCGCAGTTGGAGAATGAGCAAAGTTGGAATAGCTCATTCTTCATCACCTAGCTGTTAATGAATGTCTACTCTATAACATACTGAAGCCGTTAATTTACAGGAGGGAGACACAATGATCGAGCCGCAAACAGAGTTTGCAGTTCGTTCAGAATAGCGACACCAGACTTTCAACTAAATTCCAGAGTCATTGTGTTGTACGGCTCAAGCGCTTACGTTGACGTAAACCTTGGAATAGTGGAATAGCGCCCTAGACGTTTTGTGTTCAAATAATTAGATTTAGCTTAGCTCAAAAGTGATTGTCTTAGACTTTAAATAGGCACAGTTACAGTGTGAGAGGCACTGTTCTCTTCCATGTTAAAGGCCTCCTAGTAGTACCAGCTGGGTGGAGTAAAGGTAACATCACTGCTCTATAACTGTGGAGAGAGACTGTGGAGACACAGGTTCGATCCCGACAAGAGCACCTCTCCAGTAAGTGTCCTTGGGCAAGACACCTAACAGTACATACTCGCCACCCAGGACATACTTGTAAACAAGAGAAATCTCAATGTATCCTTCCTGCTAAAATACTTTGCAAATAAATAAAATAAATGAAGAATTGCAAAAACAATGACACGTAACTGGAAGTTTATTTTAAATGCACACTCTCAATTTTAACACAGGGTAAAAAGAAACTTGTAACACTTTATAAAAAAAAACATTCCCATTTTTATTTGCCATGTAATTTTGTAACTGTTTGAACAAATTCAGCAATTAGACTGGAAAAATCTACTTTTCTTGCAATGTCATAGTTTATTTTAAGCAATGCAAGGCCATTCAAATGATCTTGTGCCATAGCTGAAGGGCTGTAATTCTTGACCTTTGGATGCACATTGACTGTGGTTTTGACTATAACCAAATTAAGCTTTAACGTCAAAAGTGTACATTGGGGGTCCTTCCCATGAATGTGAGGCCTGGGCCAAATGGCCCTGCTGACCCCCAGCCCGCTCTCAGAGGGCCATTGTGTGCCTATGATGCTCAGTAACCCTATATATGTGTTTCTTAAACATGGACCAGTGGACTGGTGGCTTACCTTGTAACAGCACGTGTACACACCGTAACAAAGAAACAGCCGATCACAATCATCCATCCCCAGCCACCATCAGGTGCTGCACTGTGAGAAATCTTCTTCTCTGCCATAGTCTCTACCTCTAGGCTTGCTACAAGCCCAAGGTTGGATCCTTACACAGATTAAAAAGCCGGATCTGGTTTCTCCACATAAGATCACATTTGATTGTAAACAGACTTCCAGCGACATGCGGAATATTCCATGTGTGTTACCTTTCTTGAGAGATTTTCTTTGGCATCTGAAAAAAGAATGCAAACCTTTTAATATGTGTTGAACATCAGAGAGCGATTCTTTCAAGAATGTTTAAATACACAACATACGAGTCAAAGTGCTAATAAAAATACACAATGTAAACCTATGTCTAGTTAATAATCCCTGCTGAGCAGAGGGTTAAAGGGCTAAGTTCAGTCTCTACAAGCCAAGATGATGGTGGCTCATGATTGGACACACTTCCTGGTTTGGGCAAAAACTCTCTTTTATGTTATAAATGTGCAGGAATTCTTAAAGTATCTATATATTACATTTGTTTTGTTTCATGAAAGCTTAGAAACTAACAGGTTCACTCATTACCAATACGCAGGAAAATGGTGTCGCACCTGAGCCCTACCGGGGCGGCTACAACAGCCAGACGTATACAGCCCAGTAACATGTATTAAACATAGCAAGAAAAAAATAAGTCATCTGCGCTTATCCCTATAACAACATGGGAAACAAAACACAATTAGAGGTTTTGGTTTACTTGAACGGCCACTGAAGTTTTGTTTTCCATGGTGTTATAAGGGATTAACGCAGATGACATCTTTTTTTCTTGTTATGTTTTATACATGTTACTGTGCTGGATACGTCTGGTTGTTGCAGCCGCCCCGGTAGGGTTCAGGCGCGGCACCGTTTTCCTGTATCTATGTATATTTTGTCGTGTTTCCAGCCAGGTCATCTTTGCAGTTGTCCCATACCTTGGTTTTGTTTTCAATCCCAAAGTGGAATTTTTCTGGGGAGGGTATAAAAGTAGACTAAGAAACAGCATGAGCGTATATGGTTGCTCATGGAGCAGCTTTTTGGCTTCATTAGAGATAGGACCTGCCTTACCAGCGGTGTCTTGACGTGGCAGGTGGGCTTAAAACTTCAATGGCCATTCAAGTAAACACTAATTGTGTTTTGCTTCCCATGGTGTTATATGGAAAAGCGCAGAGGACATCATTTTTTCACTTTATGCATATTGTTACTAAATTGTCTGAAGCAAATATTCAGAAAAGTCTTGTTCACCCAGACGTCAAGCTCTTCCAATACTGATAAATATGAGGACATTGTTATCTGACATCAGCAACCAACAGGCATGGTTCTCAGTTTTTCAGACATTATCAGGGTTATTCAAAGAGCTCCGAATTGCTTGATTTTCAGCGTTCGGTTCCCTTTCCTGGCCATTCGGCTATCCAGAGAGCAGGCAATTCGCCAAATCCTAGCGAATTGCCTGAACATACGGTGCCTGTTCGGTTCCTGTTCGAGGGCAGTGAAATCCCCATGAAAAGCACTGCTTCGGCTATTCAGAGAACACAAACCAGCAGTGAAAGGTTCCCCTAATGCCCTGCCATTCGGTGGTTTCATGCGGCAAATTTATTCAGGAGAATCCCATAGGCTTCAATGTTAAAAATATTCCCGTTTTAATTCAATATCTAATAAACCGTTTATTATAAAATTCTGCAGTAAAGAGTCTCTATATTTATAGATTTTTTAGAATATTTTAAGCATTTTTCTGAAATTCTTTTTTTTTTTTTAAGTTTACTTATTTTTTCTGTAACAGCCCTTTTTATTATCATTCCCTGGACCTCATATGTAAATTTCAGACATTTTCACTCAGTAGCTTCTTTGCAAACAGCGTTTCATTTTCAAACATTCACACAAACTGTTTTGCTAATTTATTCACTGCCTCGTCTGCGGTCTCAGCTGTTTCGCTGCGTGTGATCGGCACCTGCTCGGGTTTTTCGACGGGTTAATCCAAATGTTTTTGCGGGTTTTCGGCAGGTTAATCCAGATGTTTTTGGGGGTTTTCAGCATGCATTCGGTGGGTTTCGCGGTTAGTTTTCGGCAGGTTTGCGGCGACCTTTCCCTGCAATTCGGGGACCCTGTGGTGCTTGCTGAATACACCGCAGGGTCACCGAAATGGGATCGGCAAAAGGAACCGAATTAAAGAAAACGAAAAGTCACCGAATGTGCGGTGACTTTTCGAATCTCTTTAAATTACCCTGTATGTATCAGTTTAATAACCGTAACTGTAAATCCGCCTTTAGGGTTGATTTTTATATCTTATATTGTAAAATGGAGTAGCAAATTGAAAGGTAAACTTTATTTTTCTGATTCATTATGGGCCCAAAGTAAAATTGTCACATTCAGGGTAGTTTTTCAGTTGCCATGCTGTCAAGATATCATAGATATCCAGCACCCAGGACCTAAGAAAACCCTTACGCTGTAATTGGTCGGGGGGAAAAAACAAGCCAAAGGGTTAAGAATGCCAGACAGAAAGACAATGGAGAAGGTCAGGAAATCAGAAAGTAGCAAAGTCAAGACAGAACCAGGTCAGCAACAGCAGATCAATAGGCGAGCCAGAGAACACGGTTTTGGGCTACACAAGGTAAGACCCACAACAGTGTAATAAGGCCTAGCACAGATGAGTATATAGGGGCCTGGCAGCTGATGCCTCAAGCATATGTCTGGGGTAGGGTCCGTTTCTGACTGGTGGGTCCAAGAATGATACAGGCATAGGTTCGCCTAAGTAACCGAGCAATAGCAGTGTCCTGCATCAAAATGACTGTAGGGAACGTAAGGAATAACAAATGACCAGGACAATGACGTGGGGAGGAACAACTGACAAAACGAGAGGAAACTCTTAAATGCTGACGTAGAGCTGCCATATCAGTTTGCCAGGGAATCCTGACATATGCACGTTCGAAAGTCTTGAGCTATACAATGAATCACAGTTTATGATTGCTTAATGACATCACATTGCCTCCAAGCCCTTGATGACGCGTAGTTGACATTGTGGTTTTGAAAGCTGTGATGCGATTGCATAACTTCCTGCACACTAAAAACAAAATAGCTAAAACCAACTAATTCAATGTATTATACTGTTAACCATATAGTATTATTGTGGGATTATGCAGACATAGGAGCTATTGGAGTTATTTTTCCATTCTTTTATGAAACATTTTGCCTATTTAAAAACTAGAACCACACAAACACACTATAAAATACATGAATGAGTCCACACACATACTACACAATAATGGATCTCATCATGCCGATTAAATTTCCAAATGAAATCACACGGAATAAGGTATATCTATTCATAAATGAGAAGCTGCTAAATTTGCCTCGTACCTTAGAGCAAAGTCTTTCGCCTAATGCTTGCTATTATGAGGTAAGCACATCTACTTCGGACATACATCCGTGGCGGGTTTGGGTCGAAATCCCTACAACCATGTTCCTTAATGCCAAAATCCCAACGGCCAACTTCCCTACACAGACAACTCGCTGACAGCCAATTTACAGATATCCAAAATCCCAGCGGCTAACACTAACCCTACTCCCTAACCCACTAAACCTAGCCCTAACCTTAACCCCCCTAAACCTAGCCCTAACTCTAACCCTGTAAACCTAGCCCTAACCTCCTAAACCTAACCCCCTAAACCTAGCCCTAACCCCCTAAACCTAGCCCTAACTCTAACCCTGTAAACCTAGCCCTAACCCCCCTAAACCTAGCCCTGACCCAAACCCCCTAAATTTAGCCCTAACCCCGTAAACCTAGCCCTAACCCTAACCCCCTAAACCTAGCCCTAACCCCCTAAACCTAGCCCTAACCCTAACCCCCTAAACCTAGCCCTAACCCCCCTAAACCTATCCCTAACCCTAACCCCCTAAACCTAGCCCTAATCCCCTTAAACCTAGGGTTAGGGTGTTAGTTTTAGGGTTAGCCACTGGGATTATGGATGTCTGGAAGTTGGCCGTGTAGGGAACTTGGTATGTCCTGCACTTGTTCTGTCTGGAAGTTGGCCATCGGGATGTTGGCATTACGGAACCTGGCTGTAGGGATTTTGTCCGGCACCCATCCGTGGCATGTCACTGAATGAAAGGGCTAATACATATGAAAAAGCTCAAGGAAGCACCAGTATTTGGTACTCCATAAAAAAATGCTAGAATACGTTGCATCTCTTTCTTCTGTGTGTTTCTAATAGGCTTGTGCACCGATTTTTTTTTCGGTTCGATTCGGTTCGATTTTTCGGAGTTTTAAACTTTTCGATTCGGCTCGTTTCGACCGATTTATGTTTCGATCGATTTATGTTTCGATCCGGTTCGGCTCGATTCGTTTTTCGTGTACTTTTTTTCGGAATATCGACCATTTTTCGGATTTTCGTGTCACTTAGCTCGTTTTTTGTATCGACTTTTCGTGATTTCGTAAATTTTCGTTTTTCGGAATTGTACATGTTTTCGGAATTTCGACCATTTTTCGTATTTTCGTGTCACTTAGCTCGTTTTTTGTATCGACTTTTCGTAAGTTCGGAAATTTTCGTTTTTTCGGAAAGTCTGTTCTCCTCGTTTCAAAGCAATAAATTTCGATTTGACACATTTCAAGTCCATTCGAAAATTCTGAAAATATTTCGTTTCGGCTCGGAAAACTTTTCGGATCTGCCATTTTCGGATCTAAAAATTTTCGGAAATTCGGCCGCATCCAAAAACACAAATCGGGAAATTTCGTGAAAATTCCGAAATTCCGAAACCCGAAACGCACATCCCTAGTTTCTAAAGCAGCAGATGCTGAAGGGCAATAGAATGATACATTAATGTATATGATATTTAACCACTCTAAACAGAATATCAGGGTTATTTAGAGAAAGGTGAAAACCAGGAGATCTGCAGAAGAAGAGAACAATCTAGACCAAATAGCCGATTTTGGAAAGTGAGATAAATGGGCGAATTTTTCTGGTTTGGCTATTTTCACCTAGAGTTTTCACTTCTCCAGTCATTTTCCTGATAGTTTCGCCTTTCTTTGAATAGATCTGTATATATTGCAAGTATATATCAAAATCTAAATTATTCCTTCTGGATTTTTGTAATTAACACAATTCTCCTGTTTTTTTGTTCTTGCTTTCCAAAGACAAGCATCATACTAGGGGTGGAAATTCTGCATATACCGCTTTGACGTCTGACAACATTCTCCATCAATAAACATCCTCGACCTGCAGGTGAAGTATGTTTCAATGTGTAATGGGATCTACCGCTCAATGATATTAAACAGACCATTAATAATGTAGAATATTCTATTCTTCATGTGTTTAGTCCTAAAAAAAATAAGGGCTCTATTACATTCTTCACGCAAAAATGCCCGGTAAACGCGTGAATTTTTGCACAAAGCGTTAAACGTTAACATGTAAATTAACGCTGGCATTATTTCATCCATCAAAAAATAACAGGCGTAAAAAAGCCGTGCGAAAACGCGCGCGCATTAACGTTGCGAGCAGAAATCAGTGTGCGGACTGTTTTTTCACGCAATTCAGCCAATCAGAATTAAGAACCACAATTATCTCACATTAAGTTTTTGCGCCTGTCAAAGTCAATCTGCGCATATATACTGCATCAATAATAAAAAACACGCACAACTTCTCAATTTTATTGTTTGGGTATGCGTAGGATGTGTAACTATACTGTGCTGTATTTTTTTTTTCGGGCTGGTGTATTTGGGTTCGGCCAGAACGTCCAGATTTTCCATTAATACCAGCTTTTCAAAGACGTTAAAATTATGCGTGCAAACGCTGTATGTTAAATTTTGCACATAGATTGCAATACCATCCGCGTACCAGCGCACAAATGCATTTGCGCTCACAATGCTAAGTATAGGACGCGCGCAGTACATTACACTCACGCAGGGTTCGCGCAGGTTCACCCGCGGTAGACGTTAACGCACATTTTTTGCGTGGACATTGTAATACGACGTTCTTCGCAAAGGGTTTTACCCCTCGCATTAATGCGTTTTTGCGCACGCGTTAACGTTTGCGTGAAGAATGTAATAGAGCCCTAAGTGTGGGAACTCTCCAAGATGTCTGCTCATCAATTAACCATTGACATGTTGCACTTAACTCACCACTTAGCATTCAAATTCGATATCAATGTGTAAACATAAAGATAGGAAATCCTTATGATATTTGTAATAAATCTATATTTCTGGTGACTTAATAAAGAAACATTTGATTGGAAACTAATGAAAGCTGCTCGTGATTGTTCCAAAAGGAACGCCGTTCCTTCTGAGAAAATAGAAGAGGAACTGTGTTCCCATACGATCCCGCTCGACCCCTACCCCTATAGTAAAAAAACATTTTTATAATAAAAATATTACAAGATACAATATTTTTAATAAGAAGTATAAGTTCTGTAACACTTCAATGTTCTTGAACGCAGGACATACTTGAAAACGAGAGAAATCTCAATGTATCCTTCCTGGTAAAATACTTTATAAATAAATAAATAAGTTAATATGCAAAAGAACAAAGCATAAAAAGTTACAGAAAAGTTCGACCCCACCATAAATCAAATAAACAAGCCTGTCTTCAAGACATTTGTGTTCTTTAAATGCAACCAGCCCTCTCGCATCCTTCCAGACTCATAGCATTCCCCTTTTTTAATATATAAGTACAAATGCTTCCTGCAGATAGTTTATTTATGTGTAAAAAGATCTTACCAGTTGTAAACACATTTCCCATTTCCAGGCAGTTATACCAGTTGTTGAAGATCTTGTAAAGATCATTTCATCATGACTTTTTTAAGCAATAGCTGCATCTGCTTTAGGATCTATCCCATTTCCACCTTTGAACCATTATTTAGTGCTGAGGGGAGGGAGGTGTCCAGTCACTCTGTAGTTCCTAAAGGTCTAAGGTTCTCATAGAGCAGTGACAGGAGAGTAAACACTGCCTATAGAATTACATGTAACCCTTTCTTGATCTATAGGCAAGGGCTGAAATGACAACAGTAGGGGTTAAACTGCAATCTTCACGCAAACGTTTGCGCCGGCGCAAATAATCATTAACGCGTGGGGTAAAACCATTTGCGCCGAATCCCGTATTACATATTCAGCGTAACAATCACGCAATCGTCTACCGCGGGGGAACCTGTGCGAACCCTGCGCCAGCTTACTGTACTTCGCGCGTCCTATACTTAACGTTGTGAGCGCAAATGCGAATGTGCGCTGGTACGAGTATGGTATTACACTCTATTTGCAGTAATTACTGCATGGCCTTTGTGCGCATAATCTTAGCAACCAGTGGCGTAGCGTGGGTTGTCAGCACCCGGGGCAAGGCAAGAATTGTGTGTCCCCCTCCCCAACCTGTGGACACGGCAACACACCCTGATTCCCTTCAACCAGTAGAGTATTGAACAGCGGTTACCCCAAAAGCACATGTAGTGTAAATTAACAGAATACTAATATAATAAAAAAATAAACACACATGCCCCCCCATGCTATACCACTGCTACCAGTCACCCTGTTCCAGTATACCCTAGCATAGTTCAACACTCACACTATACCCACTCACCCAGTACCCCCAGTCACTCTCACAGTACCCCCACATTTTCCGAGTACCCCAGTGTCTCTCTTTCCAAGTACCTCAGTCACTCACACTCGCCCAGTACCCCAGTCACTCCCTCCCAGTACCCCAAGCCACTCCCTCCCAGTACCTCACTCTCCCAACACCCCCAGTCACTCTCACTCTTTCTCTCTCCAAGTACCCCCATTTTCTCCCAGGATTTCAAGTCATTCTCTCCCTGAACCTCCAGTCACCCTCTCCCTGTACCCCCTCACTGTGTGGCGGTCTCGCTGCTCTGGTGTCAGTGTCGCCTACCTGCATGGAGTTGCTGGTGGCCCAGGGGGGGGAACTGTCCATTGGAGCTTAGTGGCGCCTCCCTCCCTCCTTCCTGTTCAGCGGCTGCAGGGCTGCCAGCAGTGGGGGGGGGGCTGGAACAGGGCTTCAAGGGGGGCTAACAACTGTGGTACAGGGTGTTCCGTCGAATAATGCTGCACTGTTTCACATGTCTGCATTAAGGAGGAGTCAGGACAGGACCAGAGTTTTTTGTCCTGGTCCTCCCTTCTGGATAATGAGGGCTAAGTCACCGCCGGCGTGGCAAAACTGGCGGACACCTTGCTGATCCCCGCTGGAAAATATTAGTGGTTCAAATTTCTTTTGAAATTTTGCACCCCCCTAAGAAAATTGCGCCCGGGGCGACTGCCCCCGAGGCCCCCCCCCACGCTACGCCACTGTTAGCAACTCCTAAAAGCTGGTGCTAATGGCATATTTGAACAACCTGGCTAACCCCAAATATCCAAGCCCATAAAAAGGAATGCACCAAAGCACAGGGGTCCATTCAAATTATACCAAAAATACAATGGATGAAGTAGTGTTTGCTTGTATAATTGTTGCAGCATATATACTCGGATTGACAGTGGCAGACACAATTTGTTAATGTGAGACAGGTGTGGTTCTTAATTCTGATTGGCTAAATCTCGAAAAAAGACTGCACGCACAAAGATTTTTGCGCGAGACGGTACTGCGCATGCATTTGGGTGCGTCCTGTTTGCGCACGCAATTGATCGGCGGATTAAAAACCGCGCAAGGATTTTAAATCCAACGGTGATTTGCGCGTGCAAAACTTTAACGCTTGGCGCATAGATTTTCACTTTGCGCAAGGATTTTTGCGTTAAGAATGTAATGTGGCCCCACATCTTTTTCTTCTTACATTATTCTGAAGGTGGAATACTGAGATGCTTGAAAACTCAATGTATTCTTTATTAAAAATGGCTACCTTTCAATAAGCGATCACTACGACATACAATAAATATAAACTGTAGTCTAGATCACTATATCTCACCTCCAGTCCTCAGGACTAACAAACAGGTCAGGTTTGCACATATCTGAAGCACAGCACAGGTGATATGATTTGCTGCGCAGTGATTGCAGTATTCAGTCTGCAATTTCCCAAGGTGATCCTTAACCCCCCTTCACTACCAAGTGATTTTCAAAAAAAAACATTGTCAGAAACCAGTGTTTTTTTGTAAAATCACTTCTAATTAATTATACAGTAAGAAATATTTGGGCAATTTCCCAGTGTTTTTCTAACTGTAAATAACCTATTTGGCCAGTAGATGGCGACATCTACTAGCAAATTGAGTTACAGCCTTTACAGCTGCAGCTTGATTTTTTTATTTATTTATTTTCCCCTGCATCGGCTGCTGAATGCCTGATGTCAGGGCATTATCAGTCGCTTTTACACAGTTTTAGCTCTTTGGGCATTATGCCCAGAGAGTTAAAACTTTGGGAGCACATTCTGCAGCCCGAAAGCAAGCGAAATTTGCTTAACGCCATTCCCACAGAGTCACCCTGGCATATAGTCTGCTGTAATTACCAAGTCTGCTTTTGTAACAGTATGCAGTCGCAGAATTACACAAAATTAGGAAAACATGTAAAGATTTTTTTTCATACAGGGTTATTCGAAGAGCTCCGAATTGTGGCTGAAAGAAATTCAGCATACGGTTACCTTTCCTGGCTATTCGGCTATTCAGAGAGCAGGCAGTTCGCCAAATGTTAGAGAATTGCCTGCACATACAGTGCCTGTTCGAGGGCAGTGAAATCCCCATAGAGAAGCAATGCTTCAGCTATTCAGAGAACACAAAACAGCTGAGAAACGTTCCCGAAATGCCCTGCCATTCAGTGGTTTCATTCGACAGGTTTATTCAGGAGAATCCCATAGGCTTCAATGTTAAAAATATTCCCGTTTTAATCCAATATCTAATAAACCGTTGATTATAATATTCTGCCGTAAAAAGTCTCTTTATTTTTAGCTTTTTTAGGATCTTTTAGGCTTTTTTGTTGTTTTTTTTTAAATCGTTTTTCTGTAACAGCCATTTTTATTATCATTCATTGGATCTTACATGTAAATTTCAGACATTTTCGTTCAGTAGTTTCTTTGCAAACAGCGTTTCACTTTTCAAACATTCAAGCGTACTGTTTTTTTTTTCACTCCATTCGTCTGCGGTGTCGGGTTTTTCCAGCGGCTGCTCTGGTTTCTCCGGCGTATTCGGCGGGGTGAATCCAGATGTTTTTGCAGGTTTTGGTGTGCGTTCGCCGGGTTTTGCGGTGAGTGTTCGTCGGGTTTGCGGCTGCTTTTCCCTGCACTACGACAGTGCTGTGGTGCTTGCTGAACACACCGCAGGGTCGCCGAAATGGGATAACCAAATCGCACCGAATTGAAAAGAACGAAAAGACACCGAACGTGCGGTGACTTTTCGATTCTCTTTGAATAACCCTGATAGTATTCGTACTGCGGAGAATTCACTATTTTCAGACTAAATCAGAATTGGGCTCAGGAAAACTTGGACTTTTATGCCTATCAATGATGTGTAAGTTATTGCAAACCTTCATAACTGCAGCAATTTACACAAAGCCAGTTCAACCAAAAAAAGAAGATAACCTGACAAAGAAGTCAAAGAAGAAAATCAAACCATTTCATCTGTTAAATTTATGCTTTTACCAGAGTGAATTTATTAAGGTACACTTTAAAAATGACAAGTTATAGCCCTACAGTCTTCTGCTGCCAGAGTTTATATTAACATGTTTTGCAGTGAGTAGGGTTCACCTATCACCTTCTCCAAAATCTTCAATGATAATGATGATGTCGAGGGGGAAGATGTTGACCATAGCCATCAAGACATGTTCAGTCCCAGGGTGTGTTCCGACAGTGTGCATTCAATAATGTCAGTACTATTGATTTAAAGTGCTATGATTTCAGTCCTGTCAGACAGACTCAGAATAGCAAAATTGCCAGATGGTCATCCAGTGCACTATGACTTTGTAGCATAAGATAATATCTTCAAAAGAACAACACGTAGTATGGTGCTGCTTTGAAACATTAAAGCAGCAAATACAAAGTGCTGATCATATTATTATTATTATCTCATATTTATATATCATGAACATATTCTCCAATTGTAAAGTGCTGCAGACTAAGGACAAGACATACCACTACAAAAGGATCAGAGAGCCCAACTATGCCCAATGATAAAATCTAGTTGTGCCAGATGACCCGTGAGCTCACCATCTAAAGCACTGGTCCCCAACCCTGGTCCTCAGGGCTCACTAACAGGCCAGGTTTGCCAGATATCTGAAGCACAGCACAGGTGATATGATTTGCTGCTCTGTGATTGCAGGATTTGGTCTGCAGTTCCCCAAGGTAATCCTTAAAATCTCTCCTGTTGGGCCCTGAAGAACAGGGTTGAGAAACACTGATCTAAAGGAGTTGGAGTAAACTGAGTAAAAGTGGAGCAGTGGGAATCTAAAGCTGGTGACCAGAGAAAGAACAGACAGCTGTGCATGCATGGAGCCTGTGACAGTTACCGTAGATACTCCAGTATAGCGCGACCCGAATATAATGCGATGGATAGAGATTTATTATGGAAATGAGAGAATACTCAAGACTCGAATATAACGCGAGGAACAACATTTTACTGTACCGGTAAACAATTAAAATCCTTCCAGGTTCTCTTAACACAGTCAGGTAACCCCTCAGGCCAGGGTGTTCTGCTCTAGAATGATTGCAGTTGTTACCAAGTATGAAGCCACCGGCCACCGGTCTTCTTTACTAGCGATTAGATGGCCAGCGGAGGTGAGCGAGGTGAATGATTGGCTTAAACCGAGCGTGCCCTCTGGCCATGATGGATCCCACCTCTCCCGAATCCGGGAGTACCTGAAGTGTTTGTAAGCATCAAGGAGTCTGCATTCACTTCAGTAAGACTACCGGAACTTCCAGGAGACTTGGGATCCAGAGCAAGGCACGTTTTTTTTTAGGTTTTTTTTTACACGCGATGCAGATGTCTCAAATATAACGGGACCCCTCCAATTTTAAGGTAAATTTTTGTCACCAAAATCTAGCGGTATACTCGAGTATCTATGTAATATGAGCGAGGAACACAGGCACTTTGAGATGTGTACATAATATTAAGAGTGGAGGAAGGGAGGATAGAGAGAGGTTCTTGGGGAGCAAGTCTCATAGTGATGGAAGCTGTAAGAGTGGAGATAGAGGGGGAAAATGCATAGTTTTGATACATAAAGAGTTTAGTTGTTTATCCGAGATTTAATCAAATCCTTTTAATTCATTTTTCAAAAATCACGTGAAAACAATATGATTCAACTAAAGTCTAAAATTAGCCAATCCCCACTAGCAACAAAGTAACACTGGTGCCTTCTTGTTATTTGTGGGAACATGCCACATGTTCCTTTTGCTTTGTAGTGCTTGATCTCGGGGCCCTGCAGATGCCAAAATAAACATTTCTGTTCTGCATCTTTGCCGTTCCTTTATCTCTCGACCAAAGAGAACAGGACAAGGTCCCAGCAGTTACTGTACATGTCACACAACCTTTCATAATCTGTATGAATTACATTCTCTTCAATTCCAACAGAAAGTAGTGAAGCATGTAAGGCACGTCTAGGAACGTCAACTTGAATAGAACATTCAGTTGTTTTGTTACAAGAATGTTTAACATATCCGTAATACGTTTGTATCACTCTTAAAATAATATATTCATTTTTATAAACAAGTGCCAGCACTCTGGGACTTCCCATAAAACTTCACATTTATTCTGTATCATGTATCCTTCCTGGTAAAATCCTTTATAAATAAATAAATTAATTAATTAATGCATTTAAAGGTCAACGTTTCAGCTCCTCTAGGGAATTTTCTTCAGGATAATAATCCCAATCATTTGTATAATTTGATAGGTAATAAAATCATTTTAAGGAAAAAAGGTGTCATCTGCGCTCGTTTCTATGTGTTCCATGTACAACAAAACTGAGGTTTTTGTTTGTTTCAATGGCCATTGCAACGTAAGCTCACTCGCCACTTCACGGCACCTCTTTACAGAGTGAGTACCTAACAAATGTACCAAAAGGCCGCTCTACTGAGCAGCTCCAAGCCCCTCCTGCTGCTTTTCAGCCAAGGAGAGGCAAAGATATGGTGGGTTTTATTTATACACACACCAAACACTTCCCATTTGGGATTAAGAACAAAAACATGGAAAGAGGAACAGCTGCAGAACGACGGACTGGTGTTACAAGCATGATATACATAAATACATAAAAAATGGCGTCGCGCCCATACTCACCTCTGTAAAGAGGTGCCGTGAAGTGGCGAGTGAGCTTACGTTGCAATGGCCATTGAAACAAACAAAAACCTCAGTTTTGTTGTACATGGAACACATAGAAACGAGCGCAGATGACACCTTTTTTCCTTGTTATGTTTTATACATTAACTGGGCTGTTACTCCTGGCAGTTGCTGCCGCTCCGGTGAGTATGGGCGCGACGCCATTTTTTCTGTATTTAAATAAAATAATTTTAATTAAAAATCATTTATACTGACTAGATATGTGTATTATCTATAATAATAGTCCCATAGAATTTGTTGGCGTGATAAATCTACATTTAACCCCTTCAACATCAAAATCACGCATGCACATTTTTTATTTTAAGTAACTTCAAAAAGTTTAGTCCCTTGAAAATTCCCTTACACACCTTTTTAAAAGCAGGATAGCTGTCATCCCTGTATAGAAACAAAATTTCTAATTTTAGAAAATCTAGAATTACTTCAAAGCAGCATCCCCTACTCTCACTGTAACAAAAAGCTCAACAAACCTTATTGCTGTATTACAAAAGCCAGGATGAGAACAGAACAAAGTGATCTCTGAGATCACTCACTATTGTACAATAATTAGATCAGGTTGTTATAATTGTTGTAAATCCCTGTAAAGTACAGATACAAGTAGTTACTGTATTTTCCATATGTAGGCATTATGCCACACACAGATATTATTTTATATAATGCTTGTATTTATTGACAGCTGCATTTATTAATATCATTACAAATACCCCTTTACATGGTTTATGACCATTTTTATTATCCATCTTTATATCATTTACTGTATTTGATGCAAAGAGCATTGCAGTATCAGCAACATACACCCATTTGTATATGTGAACTATAAAAGACACCATCCAGGGTCTAAAACTTTTTATCCCAATAAAGGCCCCTATTACACTCTTCGCGCAATTTCGTTCGCACAGCGCAAATTTTTTTGCGCGCATCGTCCGGCGTTATCGCGTGAAACTTAACGGAGTATTCCGATCCGAACGCATTTTCTCATCCGTCCGCAATTAACGTTCGTAAAAACGACGCGCAAAACAAAGAGTAATACGCGCGCAGTAACGTAGTGCACGTAAATCAGTGTGCGGACTGTTTTTTTCGCGGGATTCAGCCAATCAGAATTAAGAACCTTAATTGACATCAATTTACCTTAATTGACTCACTTAAGTTTTTGCGCCTGTCACAGTAAATCTGAGTATACATGCTGCAGCAATAAAAAATATATGCACGAACTCACAACTTTTTTGTTTGGGCATGTGTAGAATGTGTAACTCTGTGCTGTATTTTTTTTTTCGTGTTGGTGTTTGTCGTTTCGGCCAGAACGTTCAGATTTGCAGTTACCACCAGCTTTTCAAAGACGTTAAAATTATGCGCACAAACGTCATTCGTAAAAAGATGCGCATCGATTGTAATACCATTCGCGTACCAGCGCACGAACGAATTTGAGCTCACAATGCTAAGTATAGGACGCGCACAGTTCATCACGCACGCACAGGTCCATCCGCGTTAAACGATAACGCGCATCGTTTGTGCGAACGTTGTAATACGACGTTCTGCGCAAAGGGTTTTGCAACTCGCGCAATTGCGCATTTGCGCGTGCAAACGAAAATGCGCGAGGAATGTAATAGGGGCCACAATCTTTGTAAATAATAAGCTTTTAAATTGAAAATGCATACACTACCAATTTCATTATTTAAAACTATCTCTATACACATACAGGGTTATTCAAAGAGATTTGAAAAGTCAACGCACATTCGGTGACTTTTCGTTCCCCGCACTTCGGGGCGTTTCGGTGATCCTAGTTCGCCGACCCTGCTGTGTATTCAGCAAGCACCTCAGGGCCCTTGTAGTGCAGGGAAAACACGCCACAAACACACTGAACACTCACCGCAAACCCGCCGAACACTCACCGAAACCTGCAGAAACAGCTGGATTAGCCATGCCGAACACGCCAGAGAAACCCTACTAGCCGCCGATCACAACGCAGAGCAGCCGCCAGAAAAAGTTGACACGAAGACGAACGTGGTGAAAAAAAACAAAAAACAGTTTGCTTGAACGTTTGAAATTGTAAACGCTGTTTGCAAAAAACTACTGAACGAAAATGTCTGAAATTTACATATAAGATCCAATGAATGATAATAAAAAGGTCTGTTACAGGAAAAAAAAACGATTAAAAAATAGAAACAGAAAAC
The DNA here is from genome assembly GCA_009667805.1 of Leptobrachium leishanense. Lineage (NCBI taxonomy): Eukaryota > Metazoa > Chordata > Amphibia > Anura > Megophryidae > Leptobrachium > Leptobrachium leishanense. The sequence goes on from CM019068.1 coordinate 63,441,595, forward strand.
AAGTTTGCAAAAAAATTCCAAAAAATGACTAAAAGATCCTAAAAACTCTATAAATAAAGAGACTTTTTGCTTCATAATAAAATAATAAACGGTTTATTTGATATTGCATTAAAACGGGAATATTTTTAACATTGAAGCCTATGGGATTCGTCTGAATAAACCTGACGAATGAAACCACTGAACAGCAGGGCATTTTGGCAACTTTTCTCTGCTGTTCGGTGTTCTCTGAATAGACGAAGGATTGCTTCTCTATGGGGGATTTCACTGCCCTCGAACAGGCACCGTACGTGCAGGCAAATCGCCAACATTTGGCGAACTGCCTGCTCTCTGAATAGCCGAATGGCCCCGAAATGACACCGTATGCTGAATTTCAGTGTCCGGTTACATTTCGGAGCCAGATCAGCTCTCGTTGAATAACCCTGTAAGTTGCTATCTTATCCTATGTTGAAGTGCTATCTATGCATACCAAGTAACTGTTAAATTTGTTTTACTTTCAATAAAAGGTGCTTAGTGGAGAATGGGTAATGTGAAAGGAACCATCTTGATTTTCCATACCAGGAAATGACTCTACCAAAAGGTCAGAATCTATTGCGGCGCATTAAAACCAGCATTTAAACAGTGAAGGGCTGTTAGTAACTCTACAGGGAACTTTACAAGGGGACAGCCTAATATATGGAAGAACAAACACTCTGTAAATTAGATACATTCATTATCAGGAGTATGTGGATCTTCTTTAATTTATCTATGTGAAATTGCTTTGATCCGTTCCCAGATGTCGTATCTTGTGTTCTCAATGCTTGGTTAAGAAACAGAGAAAATAGCAATAGATATTCACTTCCTTGGTGTGCTCAAGGCAGCTTTCATATGTGTGCTACGCAAATTGCGTATCTTTCGTACCTTGCACACTTTTGCATGCGAGTTATGCAAGCACCTACACAGAACAATGGATTGATGGTGTAACAGATCTCTCTACCCCGACTAGGTCACATCTGTTACCGCCGCTCCCTTGCCGGAACCCCATTCTCACACCAGCAGTCTTTCGTACCTTTCACCAGGCGTTAAGCAAAGCTTAAGGACAGGTACACTGAAAGTAACAGTGATAGCATTCCCCAAAATGAGTCAGCACACAGATTTTGAGGTTGGAACAGTCAGCTTGGAACTGAGCCTTTGAAGAGATAAATATATACAATGCCAGGAGGGACCTAGCAGCCAATGGGAAATCCCTCCCTGGCATATTGCTGCGACAGCTCAGGAATCATTTGGCCTGGCGTCTTGGTGCCTGGGAGATAATTAGACCAGAGACAGATAATGGAATTAACTCTGGTCACCCAGACGTTTTATGCAACATATCAACAACACAGATCGATACAATAGCAGATTGTAAGGATAGATGGGATTCAGATTGTACGGTAGCAGAGAATGGGCCAAACAAGGCAGACAAACGTAGACCACTCCAACCTTTAACAGATGTAAACATATCCTAGATAGGGGGAATTGGAAACTGCTACAGCAACCCAAACAGTAATCCTATTAGCAGATAGACAATAACAATAATAGCAGTAACAGGATTCATGCAAAGCACAGAGGACACACCTAGAATTGTAGGTACAGGGTGACTTCAACATAGGAGAGGGCAGGGAAACACTAGAGAACATCAGGCCTGCACCTCTCAAATGCATCTTTAGGTCCATGTACCCAACTTCAAAGTGACTCTCGTCACAGGCGGTACGCGCGCATGCGCAGAATCGGTCCTTGGCTGCCATCTCCCACAACATGCACCACTGCATGCGATGGTCCCTGGCAGGCAGGATTATCAAAATCCTGTCTGACAAGACAGATGTGCAAGCAGCGGAAACTCCTCCGTATCACACACAGTGCTATCAGCAAAACAGACCTGGAGGGAGGAAGGCACTCCACATAGCCTGAGCGCTTTAAAGTGGTCAGGGTGTGTAGAATGTCACTTTAACCTCCAAAATAAAACATGAGCAAGCAATAAATAATAATAAAAGAATAGAACTCTGGATAAATAAACATTACAAAGACATGTCTTTCTGCTCTAAATACTTCACAAGATTAATGTGCCCTACCTACCCTAATACTAGGCTCCACTGCTGATTGCAACTCTGTGTTACATTGTCTCATGCTAAAGTTCATGCTTTCAGCTTGTTTTTTCGATTGAGACTTCACTGCTTATATGAGCTATGCATTTTGTGAAGATGTAATTCTTAGCTGCTGAAATGATGAAGAGTATTTAAGAGGATAGTGTCAAGATAATGACTTTACCGCTGCGTATAATGTAAACATTGATTAATGAAATTCTTCATTGAAATATTGCATCACAAAAAATATCCGTAGAGATCACACATTTTCTTTCAGCAGAGAATAACCACAATAGGGCCCTATTAAATTCTTAATGCAAAAACGCACGCTAAACGCGTGTTTTTTTGCGCGAAGCGTTAAACGTTAACGCACGAAAATCACCACTGGAATTACATTCCTCGTGCATTTTTTCATCCGTCAGGAAATTGCGCTCATAAAACCGACGCGCAAAAATGCGCACAGAAATCAGTGAGCGCAATGTAATTTTTAACGCGAGTCCGTCATTTTGTGCGGACTGCGCACAACAGACGTACGTTCTGACGGAAGACAAGATAGTGGCTGTCATTTTTGACGGATCTAGTAAAAAAAAGCATGCGCATCGACGTTCTCCGTTGTGAATCTGCAGTTTGGTACGGTCAGGTTGTTACATTTGCCGTTACCACCGGCTTTTCAAAGACATTAAAATTATGCGCGAAAACGTTGTCCGTTAAATTTTGCGTTAAAATTGTAATACCATGCGCGTACCAGCGCACAAACACATTTGCGCTCACAATGTTAAGTATAGGATGCGCAAACGAAATTGCGCTCGCAAAGGGTTCGCGCAGGGTCACTCGCGTTAGACGTTAATGCACATTTTGTGCACGAACATCATAATACGACGTTCAGTGCAAAGGTTTTGCCCCTCGCGTTAATGCGTTTTTGCGCGCACGCACAATTATCCGTGAAGAATGTAATAGAGCCCATAGTATTTTAAGACCTTACCCTTCACACAGCAGAACATAATTTAACTTATCTTTTTTTCTGCTTTTCATCTATTCTAGAGAGGGGAAAGCCCCACCAGATGATAGTAATTTGCCATATCTCCTTTCAAAATATTTTCACTCTAATTAGAAACATCTAGTTACAAAGAAAGGCTGAGGTAGAAAAAAAAAGGACAGGAAAGAATTTCTTCCTTTATAATGAATAAAAATAAACAGCGAACAATATCCAAGGTTCAGAATATCTGATACATTTTTATTAGCAGTAAAAGCCGTGATATGTTAATGTTATATGTGAATATTTTTCGTAACATCATTTGCAGGACGCAGGGCAGCACCAATTGTAAATATTACACTTCTGCAAAATCGAATAATGTTTGAATTAGTCCACTGATATGTTATTTCATTCGTTTGCTTTTGGCACTAAGTGGTGGCTGAACAGAGCTTGTTATCCAGCCTGTAAAAGAGAATCATTAAAAAAAATTAAAGCATATGGGAGTCAGAGAAACATAACACCCAATATGTTGCAGACCTATGTTTAGTTTGTGCATTTTCACATTGTGACATCTCTGCCTAAGGCTAGGGTCAGACGAACGCATTTTTCGCGTTGCTGCGAAAAAGTGCGTTCGAACGAATGGACGTATTTTGTCACGGAATACGCGATAGAGGTCATACGATGCGCATTTTTGTCCGTGATTTTGTACGGATCATCAATAAAACCCTTTTGCGTCTGGACGTTATGTTGGCCGGACGTGTGCAGTGTCTGACGTCTCCCAATCACGCAAACACGCCGCTATGCGGCCGCAGCGCACTCTGTACGTCAGTAGTAGCGGTTTGACGTTCTCGAAAAAATGCGTTCGTTTGCCACTTGCGTTGCACGGACGAACTTTCCGCGGCCGTTCGTCGTATGTTCCCCGGCATTGGACGTCATTTGCTGCTAGCACGGCCGTGATTTCATGCGGCTAAACGCACGTTAAAACTGCGTTCGTCTGACCCTAGCCTTAGTTGCCCCGGTTTGGGAAATCGGAAGGCATGTTATGGCGGTGCCATTGTATGCATTTTGATTGAAAAGTGGACACTGGTGTTGCTCTATAATTTAATAAGTTTTACAATAGTTTCTCATAGTCATGTTTGGTCCTAGAAGTTCTTTCCAATGATTTCTCACTTCACATTCTAGGACTTACAAAAGTGAAGATGCAGAGGTCCACAAGATCCCACTGCTCCAATTCCAAATTTTCTGCAGCTCTGCAGGGTTCAGCGATTTTATGAATGCCATGAAATCTTCATATTTTTCGGATTCCCCAGGAACCAGTCTGATACTGCGCAGTCTAGACACCCTTGGTGAAGTTGGAGATCACTGTGGGAAGGATCGGGAGGTGGCGTATGACACCATTCATTCACATGTCGTCGCACACAGGATGGGAAAGCAGAAGATGTGTGGGATGCGTCGTCCACAGTGGAGTTTTTTTTTTTAAATTAAGTTTCTAACTAACATCAGGCTTCATTGCAATCTTCCTGATGGTGGTTGTTTTTTTATTTCATTACTTTCAGTATTTTTTTTTTTTATTAGTATCAAACATTTAATATTCGGATGCTGTAACAGTATAAAGAGGGGGTTAAATACAGCCCAGAGTTTCCAGGGTTAAAATGCTTTACCCAATGTTTTTTCTGCTTCTCCACACACGTGCCTTCCCCTCTATGTGAACTGCACTGTTTGTACAAGCTTTCTTATTTTTTATTTTTTTTGTAATTCTTTATTTATAGAATTATAAAACAGTCTCACGTACTCAAACAAGGATACGACCCCACTGGGCCTGCAAAACAAGTAACCAAATACAAAGCAATATCACGTGTGGTAACTAGGTACAAGATGGCAAAAGAGAAAAATCTGGACCACTCAGAAAAACAAAAATACCTGAAGCGAGATAAAAATAAAAAAAAAATAAAAAAAAAGGAAGGGGGAGGGTAAGAGGGTGTGTGAGAGGGGGACAGGGAGGGAGTGAGTAAGATGGGAGGGAAGTTAGGAGGGGAACTCCTCACATCCGTGGCCCCAAAACGTAAGCATGAAGGGTATATAATAAGGTTAATCCGTAACTCCAGATGCACGGGGAGACAACAGCAAAAACAAGCCAAGAGTCCATATCAAATGTAAAATAAGGGGGAATGGCAAAATGTGGAGGAACTGTCCAAACATTGAAAAGCACTGAAGACAAGGATTGTCCAGAGCTTAAAAAATAAAGGTAAAGGTAGTGACATGTCTCAACCCGGCCGGGCTTCTGATGGGCTTAGCGAGACGCCCGCAGCCGCGAGGTCAGCCCAGGCTGATTCGGGATCAGTAACCGTATACGATATATTATTGTGGGTCACCACTAAAGAGCCAGCCAGGCCCCAGCGATACCGATCCCTTACTGCGGAGAACAGTCGTCACGTCATGGACCTCCGCGGGATCAAGGTCAAAAACGGTAGGTCGTGGTATAATGCTAAAGTTGTTCCTTCAAATAGCACAGTGTCAGGGCTGCGGGTTCCGGGACGGCTAGCCCGGCGGTCCCCGCCTCCTCGGGCTGCTGCTCAGGGGGTGGGATTGCGGCTGGCGCATGGGCCTGGCGTTGCCCGGAGACCCGGCTCACCTCTGTTGCGGGTCCATGACTCCCGGAGGGGACGACGAGTGGGTTCCCGGGTATCCGCCGTGGGCTTGCGTCGCAGCCCAAGACTGCTGGCCCAGCACATGCCCCAGAATGGACGCGCGCGCGGCCAGGCTCCACCAATATGGCGGCCGGCCCGCGGCGCGCGTCTGTGACGTCACCGGCTTCTCAGAGTAGGGAGGAGCTCCATGGGTACTTAAGGGCAGACTGGCCATTCTATCTTCGCTTCACTATTGTAGCAGTTCCCTCAGTATTGCTCTTCCCATCCATAGTGTATACTTCCTGTGATCCTGACTTGGCTTGTGACCCCGACCTCCGTGTACCGCTGTGATCCTGACTTGGCTTGTGACCCCGACCTCCGTGTACCGCTGTGATCCTGACTTGGCTTGTGACCTCGACCTCCGTGTACCACTGTGATCCTGACTCGGCTAGTGACGTTAACCTTGCCTCCTTCACCAACTCCTTGGGCTCCTTATATCCTATTCCTGGGATCCCTGACAGAATAGTGAAGCCACAATGGAGCTTGCGGATGTCGCCGGAGCAGTAGACACCCTGTCTCAACAGGTGAACACCTTATCCTGCTCCATAAGAGAACTACAGAATGGGCATCGGCACCTCCAGGAACAGTTGTTATCGTTCCAAACTACCTCACCAACCCGCCCATTGGAGTTGACTCATGTTCCAGAACCACATGTTCCTATGCCCGAACGTTACTCAGGCAAGCAAGACCACTTCCAAGCCTTCATGATGTCGTGTGACCTTCTCTTTGCATTGAATCCCCGGACTTATTACAGTGATTACGTTAAGATACGTACGACAATATCTCTTCTAGTTGGAGAAGCACAAGCATGGGCTCATAACCTGTTACGCTCTCAGAGCTCGGTGTTGGAGACATGGCCGCTTTTCTTCAACGCTATGGCCGCGATGTTCGACGATCCACTTCGTGCTAGTACGGCAGAAAACACCCTTAGATCCCTACGGCAAGGACGTCGTTCGGTGGAAGCTTATATCACAGACTTTCGTCGCTTCGCCTGTGAAACAGGATGGAATGATGTTGCCTTGATAGGGCAATTCCGTCTTGGTCTCTCAGAGGCCTTAAAAGACGAAATTGCACGAGTGGGAATCCCGTCATCCCTTGAGTCCCTGGTTCAATTATCCATCCAAATTGATAGGAGACTTCGCGAACGAGCAAGGGAAAGATCCGCCTCCTACTCGTCAATGCTCCGTTCTCCTCCTGCTCCACCTCCCGGTAATCAGGGGGTGTTACCCGCACCAGAGGAACCCATGCAGGTTAATATGGTTCAAGGCCGACTCCCACCAGAAGAATTACATCGACGACGTATGCACAATCTCTGCCTATATTGTGGTCGACCACATCATACAGCACGTTATTGTCCAGAAAAGAACCGGGGTCGAGCAGGTAACCCTAACTCACCCCTTCGTCTGTTACATTTGTCCACCTCCAGTGGCTGCAGCCCTTTATTGACACTCCCTCTTGTTTTACAGTGGGGAGGGAGGATGCTACTTCAAACCGCGATGGTTGATTCAGGAGCAAGTGGAAACTTCCTCGACAAAGCAGTCGTTGATGCCTTCTGTATTCCTATCACGAATAAACCCTTCCCTTTGCATATTCAGGTTGTGGATGGGTCTTCTTTGCCTTCTGGGCCTGTTACCACTGAAACAGAGCCATTACAAGTAACCATAGGCCCTGGGCATAAGGAAACGTTACGCTTTGACATCGTCACTACTCCATTGTTTCCAATTATTTTAGGTCTCCCCTGGCTACGTCAGCATGACCCCCAGGTCTCATGGTCCTCTGGCACGTTTACCTTCTCGTCTTCCTACTGTACCCAGAATTGTCTCCAGAAACACCATCACGTCTTGAATACGGTCCTAGATATACATATGACACCGCAGTATCACACCGTTCTCCCTAATGAATATTCTTCCTTCGCAGATGTGTTTGATGAAAAAGGGGTGGAATCCTTGCCGCCCAGGAGACCGTATGACTGTCCGATTGAACTAATTCCAGGAGCTACCATTCCGTACGGCAGGCTCTATCCGTTATCAGAACCGGAATTGAAGGTATTGAAAGGCTACATTCAGGAGAACCTGGACAAAGGGTTTATCAGGCACTCAACATCACCGGCAGGTGCAGGTATCTTTTTTGTGGAGAAAAAAGATGGGTCTCCGTCCTTGCGTGGATTATCGCGAATTGAATCTCATCACGATCAAGAACAGGTACCCTCTCCCCTTGATTCCAGAACTTATCGAGCGTCTCCAGGGTGCAACAGTCTACACCAAGATCGACCTCAAGGGAGCATACAACCTTGTCAGAATACGTAGAGGTGACGAATGGAAGACGGCGTTTAGATCACGCTACGTACTCATTTCGAGTACATGGTGATGCCTTTCGGGTTATGCAACGCACCTGGTACGTTCCAACATTTCCTCAATGACGTCTTCAGAGACCTGTTAGACCAATATGTAGTGATTTACTTGGACGATATCCTTGTTTTTTCCTGTACGCTCAAGGACCATAGGGTCCATGTAACAACAGTCTTAACTCGCCTCCGAACCCATCGGTTATATGCAAAGATCGAAAAATGTGTCTTCGAGGCAGACGAAATAGAATTTCTTGGATTCTTCTTAACCCCAGGTCGTCTTGCCATGGATCATAAGAAAGTAGCCGCCATCAGCAATTGGCCTACCCCTACGGATAAAAAGGCTGTTCAACGATTTATAGGCTTCGCCAATTTCTATAGACGCTTCATACAGGGGTTCTCTTCCATCATTCTACCCCTTACCGGGTTAACCAAACAACAGACCAAGTTCTGCTGGTCCACTGAGGCTCAACAAGCGTTTAATGCCTTAAAACATCGTTTCAGCACTGCGCCTATATTGGTCTTACCGGATCCCTTACGACCATATGAAGTAGAGGTTGATGCCTCTGATGTCGGGATCGGGGCGGTTCTCACCCAACGGAGACCCCCAGAACAGATGGCCCATCCTGTGGCATATTATTCCAGAAAACTGACTTCCGCCGAGACGAATTACGATGTTGGCGATAGGGAACTTCTCGCCATTAAATGTGCCCTTACGGAATGGCGTCATCTCTTGGAGGGTGCTCTACATCCGTTCCTGGTCTTCACAGACCATAAAAATCTGGAATATCTACGGACGGCTAAAAGACTCAATCCACGACAAGCCAGATGGTCATTATTCTTTTCCCGTTTTGACTTCCGGGTAACTTACAAACCTGGTGTTCAGAATAAGAAGGCCGATGCATTATCACGTCTCTCTCCATCGATCCATTCGACACCCATTATTGAACCAGTACTCTCCCCGAACAGATTCATCGGCATGACTACTAACCTTATGCAACAGATACGTTCCCATACCGACACTAACAATCAACCTCATGTAATGGGAACTCAAGAACAGCGTCAGCAATGTCTCGTCCCGGTTCAGGACCGAGTAATGGTACTTCAACAATTCCATGATACTTTGGGAAGCGGTCACCCAGGGATACGTAAGACCAAGGACTTGATAAAGCGTTACTTCTGGTGGCCTACTTTGGATCAGGATGTTAGGGACTTCGTGGGTTCTTGCTCGATCTGTGCCCGTGCCAAACATAGCACGAAGAAACCAGTAGGTCTCCTACAACCCCTTCCGGTACCTGAACAACCATGGTCACATATCACCATCGATTTCATTGTTGAACTTCCTCATCAAATGGTTTCACAACCATAATGGTAACCGTGGACCGTCTGACCAAAATGGCCCACTTTACTCCCGTTCAAGGCCTGCCTACCGCTGCACAAACAGTATCCTTGTTTCTACAGAACATATATCGCTTGCATGGCGTCCCTGAATCCATCTGTGACTGATCGAGGGGCGCAATTTACCTCTCGGTTCTGGCGATGCTTTTGCCGGGCTTTGGGGATTTCGGTCGACCTGTCTACGGCATACCATCCCCATACCAACGGACAGACAGAGAGGGTGAATCAATCCCTGGAAACGTACCTACGTTGTTATACAACCTATTTACAGGACGATTGGGCCACTTTGTTGTGCACTGCCGAATATGCCTATAATGCCCGACTACACGATTCCACTCGTTGTTCTCCCTTCTTCCTAATGTATGGATATCATCCTGCTCCCCTTCCTGATTTGCCTTCTGTTGTCCCGGTTCCTAGCGTTGCCACCCGCCTCCGGGCACTCCGAGTATGCCGTACAAAGGCCCGTACGTGCCTCATAATGGCTCAGAATACGTACAAAAGATATGCTGATCATCACCGTACTGCCTCTACAGGCTATGCTACGGGCCAAAGAGTGTGGTTGTCCACGCGCCACCTACGTCTCTCTTGTCCCTCTAAGAAATTGGGCCCTAAATATATAGGGCTTTTACCATCGTTGACATGATTGGGCCGGTGGCGGCTCGTCTTCGGCTTCCTGCTCGTTACCGGTTCCATCCGGTGGTGCACGTATCCCTTCTGAAGCCGGTTGGTGCCAACCCTTTTGTGGGTCGTTCCCTGCCTCCTCCTCCTCCTGTGTCCGCTGCTGGTTCCGATATGTTTGAGGTGGCACGGATCCTCGATTCCCGTATTCGGCGGGGTGTGCTCCAGTATTTTGTGGATTGGACTGGCTACGATCCTGAGGAGCGTTCCTGGGAGCCTGCCTCTTTTGTCCGGGCTCCGGCCCTTGTCCGTGCTTTTCATGCGGCTCATCCCGGGCGTCCGGGTCCGTTGCGTGTCCTGAGGCCCCGCGTTCCGGGGGGGTTATGTCAGGGCTGCGGGTTCCGGGACGGCTAGCCCGGCGGTCCCCGCCTCCTCGGGCTGCTGCTCAGGGGGTGGGATTGCGGCTGGCGCATGGCCTGGCGTTGCCCGGAGACCCGGCTCACCTCTGTTGCGGGTCCATGACTCCCGGAGGGGACGACGAGTGGGTCCCCGGGTATCCGCCGTGGGCTTGCGTCGCAGCCCAAGACTGCTGGCCCAGCACATGCCCCAGAATGGACGCGCGCGCGGCCAGGCTCCACCAATATGGCGGCCGGCCCGCGGCGCGCGTCTGTGACGTCACCGGCTTCTCAGAGTAGGGAGGAGCTCCATGGGTACTTAAGGGCAGACTGGCCATTCTATCTTCGCTTCACTATTGTAGCAGTTCCCTCAGTATTGCTCTTCCCATCCCATAGTGTATACTTCCTGTGATCCTGACTTGGCTTGTGACCCCGACCTCCGTGTACCGCTGTGATCCTGACTTGGCTTGTGACCCCGACCTCCGTGTACCGCTGTGATCCTGACTTGGCTTGTGACCTCGACCTCCGTGTACCACTGTGATCCTGACTCGGCTAGTGCGTTAACCTTGCCTCCTTCACCAACTCCTTGGGCTCCTTACATCCTATTCCTGGGATCCCTGACACACAGGATCTCGGGCGCCGGGGGAAGACTAAAGCTTCGCCTTCAGGGCAACACTTGGAAACAACACCACGTGCCCAGGAACCCCTCTGGGCGCGCGCCGCTTGCAACAAGGATCCGAAACGGCCGCTCCAACTAGCTCGGGTGTCGTAGAGGGCAGACCTGAGACCTGAAGCGCCAGTCGTTCCACGTAGGGCAGCAAGTCATTAGCTAATACTGAGGCTGGGATGCCTCTGACCCGGACGTTTCGGCGTTGGTGACGAGACTCCAAAGTTTCCACCGAGCGAGTTAGGGTTTCCACCTGGGAGCGGAGGACGGTTAGCTGGTCAGAAAGGTGAGACTGCTCCTGAGCTACCCCATCAGTCTTCCCCCTCACCTCCGTTACTTGCGCTCGGAGCACCTCCACCTCCGCTCGTACTGCCGCCACCTCCGGTCTCCACATGCCTCTTATTTCCTCCAGGATCCGACGGAGGTCCCCCTTCGTAGAGGGGAGATCGTCATCCTCCTCCGCAATCTGTGTAGCACTGCCAGATCCAGGAGGTCCCACCAATGTTCCCGGTTCCCGGGTCCCTGTGGCGGAGCCGACACCCACCGAGGCCTCGCTACATGCGGCGGAGAGTAGCTGCTCTTCTGCCGAGTCTCCTTCTGAGGAATCATGCTGGGTCGCCAAGACCTTCAAAGACGCCGCCAACGCGGCCTTCTGTTTTTTTGCGCTCTTTTTTTGGCGGCCGCAATAGGAGGGAACGATCCCAGTGACTGAGATGGCGGGGTAACCCAGGACATGCCCAATCCATCTCCCGTGGGCCAGGAGGGGTCCTCGTCCCCCATGGAGTCATAGCCGGACGGGAAAGAAAGTGAGGCCGTTGCCTTCCGGGAGACAGGTCCTCCAGCCATCGATTCCCTTATGTGCCTTTGGCCAGGGCCACCAGTCTGGTGAGGGCGTTGGGTATTTTCTTACCCATGTGAGCAGCAGAAGACACCGGAAAACAACAACACCAAATCCCACAATCGCTTCTGGTAAGGTCAGGTAGAATAGGCCCGAAGTATAGGCCCCAACTCTCCGTGTCAAAAATTTCCTCACCGGGTGCACAGAAATGTCCACCCGGGCTTACTAGGCAGTCCGGTAGTAGGGGGGAGCAATTCTGAAGCAATGCGAGTGGAAAAAATAGCGAAAAGTTGGTAATTAAGCAGGAGCTCAGCAACATGCGTCCACTCGCTAACACAGCTCTGTATTCTTTAGTTTAAATTTGTAGCCGCACCAATCCAGTTATTATCATCCATGGAATGAAACTATCACATTGGATATAGATATACTATATATGGAGATTATTGCCTTCATTTATCTACCACTTGCCATTTATTCTTATCATTTATTAGTGGACATAAAATAAAAATTTAGACTGGAAGGATCTTATTTTTGGTAAAGAAAATTTTCAGTGACAGTGCATATTCCCCACTTTTTTTATTACGACACCATCGTAGTTTATATAACCACAGCAATCACAGTGCTTTAAAATATACAGGGTAATTCAAAGAGATTCGAAAAGTCACCGCACATTCGGTGACTTTTCGTTCTCTTCAATTCGGTTCCTTTTGCCGATCCCATTTCGGTGACCCTGCAGTGTCCACAGGGTCCCCGAATAGCAGGGAAAAGCTACCGCAAACCCGACGAAAACGAACCGCAAAACCCACCGAATGCACGCCGAAAACCCCCAAAAACATCTGGATTAACCTGAGCAGGAGCCGATCACACGCAGCCGAAGAAGCAGCTGAGACCGCAGACGAGGCAGTGAATAAATTAGCAAAACAGTTTGTGTGAACGTTTGAAAATGAAACGCTGTTTGCAAAGAAACTACTGAGCGAAAATGGCTGAAATTTACATATGAGGTCCTGGGAATGATAATAAAAAGGGCTGTTACAGAAAAAATAAGTAAACTTTAAAAAAAAAAAAAAAAATCGGACTTTTAAAAAAAAAAAAAATTTAAAAAAAATGCTTAATATCCTAAAAAAAATCTATAAATAAAGAGACTCTTTACTGCATAATTTTATAATGAATGGTTTATTAGATATTGAATTAAAATGGGAATATTTTTAACATTGAAGCCCATGGGATTCTCCTGAATAAACCTGCCAAATTAAATCACCGAATGGCAGGGCATTAGGGGAACCTTTCACTGTTGGTTTGTGTTCTCTGAATAGACGAAGCAGTGCTTTTTCATGGGGTTTTCACTGCCCTCGAACAGGCACCGTATGTTCAGGCAATTCGCTAGGATTTGGCGAATTGCCTGCTCTCTGGATAGCCGAATGGCCAAGAAAGGTAACCGAACGCTGATTTTCAGCGTTCGGTTACCTTTCTCAAGCAATTCGGATCTCTTTGAATAACCCTGATAGAGAATTGAAGGTGGCAAAAAGCTGGATAAAATGAAGTGTAGGAGGCTCTGCACAGGGGAGCCTAATCACTTCACTAGATAACGTATTTATCTGTAGTGATAGTCACATAATACGGAGAATATGTTATCTATTCTACACATCTATGGAAGCAGATGTCCTAGGTAATAATCGCACGCAAAAAAAAAACACAAATTTTTTTTTCTCTACTCATTGACTTTTCGGACTCCCTTACAAACAGCAGTATATGGTTATTTGCTGTGATATAGACTTTGTGCACATGACATAAATCAGTCCATTACATTTTTAAAGTATTAAACAAGAAAAAAATAAAGCGTAGCTGCAACAGAGAGAGCTCAGCAAGGTCGAGTTAGTAGTACCTGAGCGCTCCAAGTCCAGAGTAGAGGATCCACAATCCAATAGACATATTTCACGAAAGCTGGGCAACACCAGGAGCATAACATAAATAACAGGGTTATTCAGAGAGAAGTGAAAACCAGTTGAATTGCCAGGAGAGTGAACAATCTAGACCAAATAGCCGTTTTGGAAAGTGAGATAAATGGAAGAATTTTTCTGGTTTGGCTATTTTGACCTAGAATTTTCACTTCTCCAGTCATTCTCCTGGTTTTCACCTCTCTCTGAATAACTCTGTAAGTCTTTATTCACGGGTAGCACACAATTTAGGCTAAGGTCAGACGAACGCAGTATTAACGTGCGTTTAGCTGCACTGAGGTTGGGGTCAGATGAGCGTGATTTCTACGGACTGTACGTCCGTGCAGTACGGACATCGTCAGTACGGATGACGCAGTAGTGGTCACACAGTCCGTTTTTTCACTGAAGTTATTTTTTGACGGATGTAGGAGGGGAAAATAAATTACAATGAAAAAACATTCTGTCCGTCAAAAATGCTGGACGTATAAATGCAGTCCGTCTGACCATGCTCCATCACTCACACACAAAGCTATGCAGACGTTGTGGACGTGGCGCACTCCGCACGTCCGTTCTAGCAGTATTACGTTCTTGCCTAACCTGCGTCCGTTTGCCGCGGCCGTTGTGCGTCCGCAGTTCAGTACGGACGTACTTCATGTGTCAGGCTCCAATGGACTTACTTTCATGCTATCACGGACGTACTTTTAGGCGCAATCACGGACGTGAACACTACGCTCGTCTGACCCCAGCCTAAATCACAGCCGCGCTAGCAGCAAATTACGTCCAATGCCGGACAGCATACGAAGAACGGCCGCACAAAAGTGCGGACACGCAACGCAAGTGGCAAACTAACGCATTTTTTTTTTTCGAGAACATCAAACCGCTAGTACTGACATACAGAGTGCGCTGCGTCCGCTAGCGGCGTGTGTGCGTGATTAGGAGACGTCAGATGCTGCTAATGTCTGGCCAACATAACGTCCAGACGTAAAAAGTGTTTTATTGATGATCCATACAAAATCACGGATGAAAATGCGCATCGTATGACCGCTATTGCGTATTCCGTGAAAAAATACGACCATTCGTTCGAACGCACTTTTTCACGGACAACGCGAAAAATGCGTTAGTCTGACCCTAGCCTAAGGCGTATAACCCAAAAAGTCGATTTTTTTTTGTCCCTTGGGCTGCCTGTGAACAAAGACTTCTTTATGTTATGCTCCAGTTTTTGTTGAATTTTTATAGTATTGTTACGTTTATGATTCATAAGGGAATACGTTTGTTCCATCCATAATTTGGAGCTCAATCATATGAGATTTTTCATCAAGCATTGTACTAATTCCTAAGGTTTCAGATATTACCATACTACATTGTATCACTAACTGCTCATTCATAATTGCAATATGATAGCCATACCTGCGGATCCACAATCTAGCCGCATGATCCCAGTGTGTCCTTGGTTGTAGCTCAGCACCTGTGGAGCCACATGTTGCATCTCCATGGCTTGCAATGTAAAAAAACAACATTTCCACACAGGTGAAGGTGAATGGAAGCAGGACAGTCACCTCTGCCTCTTGCTGTCAGGCACTGATCACATGAACTGGCATGCTATCTGTTAAACATGACTATCCTGACGCAGCAATGTCATCAGATGGTTTTCAAATTGTGCAACTGATACTTTCACAGTAACCATTCAAAGAAAGAGAAAGTATGCCACCGGTACGCATGTAGGTATACAGCAACAGTATAGATTAAAAATAGCATTTTAAAAGGTGCACACCACCAGGATTTCCTATAATGTTATGGCTTTCTGAAAACTGAGCAGCATTTCTCATCAGTACCAGTTACCACCAAAAAAATGAAATCATTTAAAGTGTTTATTTTATGTTGCTGATATCTTGCATGTGCTTTGTTTCTCTCTTGTATCTTTAGTTAAGAAAATATTTTACTCTATCAGGTCTATTCAAAGACAGGTGAAACTTAGGAGAATGACTGGAGAAGTGAAAATTCTAGGGCAAAATAGCCAAACCAGAAAAATTCTCCCATTAAGGGCTAGTGTCAGTCGAGCGTCTTTGGAGAGCGTAAGGAACGTCCGTCTGGCCACCTCACTGAGCGCACTCAGTGTGTTCAGCGCTGCAAAGCACGATCCTCATATGAAGAATCGCGCTTTGCGGCTCCATCAACATCCATACTAGTGCTTTGCCGGAGAGGCTTGGATAACAGACGCTTGTCACGCACGCATTTCGCGTGCACGCACAAGCGTCCACAAGCGTGTGACTGGCCCCGTTGCAGCGTCACAACGCTGCGACGCGCGCCGGTAAGCACGTCAGTACGGGCGCACATAGTGCGCTCGTCTGACGCCAGCCTTAACTCACTTTCCAAATCGGCCATTTGGTCTAGATTGTTCTCTTCTGGTGCCAATTTTCCTGGTTTTCACCTTTCTTTGAATAGACCTGTATATGTGTCACTAGGTGTATCCATTCTGGGATTTTTTTGTGTTGTAAACTGCCCCCACAGTATCTTTACAGCACTTGCCCCTCACTATGTGGCATTGGCCATAGAATGGAGTCTATGGGTCAGAAGTCCAGGAAACCGACTCAAATCATTGTAGTCATCAAAACTTAGTTCTTATTTAGTTTTAGTCACATAAAAAATTTTTGTCAACTAAGGGCTGTATTACAATCATCATGGTAAAACGGGGACGTTAAGGAGAAAAACCTGCGCCTGCAGGTTTCTCCTTAGCGTCCCCATTTTAGTGTGATATTACGGTTCAAGCGCTAAACCAGCAACCTGCATTGTAATGCTGCGCTAAGGCTCGGAATGCTCGCGTCGGCGCGAAGTGCGTCGCGAGCAACCCCTCCATGGAGTCCATAGGATCTGCAAATGAATTTCATTAGCTTTTGGACTGTAGAAGGTGCCCCAAAGTTTTAGCCCTGTGGCCATAATGCCCAAAGAGCTAAAACTGTAAAATCGGCGGCTGAAAGCTGTGAAATATCGGGCTTTTAGAAGTAGTCTACAGCCGATGCAGGAGAAGTAGAAGAAAACAGATCTGCTGTTAAAACCTTTGTATCTCAATTTGTCAGTAGATCTAGTGGCCAAATAGGTTATTACAGTAATAGATATGTATTACTGTACAATTTATTAAAAATAATATATAAAAAAAAACGCTGGTTTCTGACAATGTTTTTTTGGAAAATCACTTGCTATTGAAGGGTTAAAGCAGGGGTCTCAAAGTACCGGCCCGCGGGCCATTTGTGGCCCTCAGACCAGTTACAAGTGGCCCCCCGCTCAGTGAGAGTCAGAGATCATGCTCTGACATAAATTAATGAGCGAAGGCCGAATCTTTCACGTGAGCGACTCCCTGGCTGTGTTGACAGGTCTAGCATTCCGATGCAGAAGAATGTTTTTCTCTGACCCTGCAGGTAATAAATAATTCCTCCACAGGTTCACAAGGGATAAAACGGTTTTAACCCCTCAGTATAGGGTCGTGGGCAAACGTTTTTTAATTATTACTATGAATAAAAATATTAAATAAATAAAAAAATGTGCGATAAATATACAGCTCATCAGACAGTGCTGTGAGCGGTTTAATTCTATTTATAGCACGTCTCCTATACTGGTCTTAATTAATTTAGAAGGTCAGTATGGAAGATGTGCCATAACTAGAATTAAACAGCTTGCAACAATGAGGACCAGTATCACAAAAGGGGTTATTCAGAGAGCACTGAAATGTCCCTGATATTTTGGTGCTCTCTCGTTCTGTGTGCTTCGGCAAATTCATTTCAATTTTCCCAAAGTGCGCTGAGCTGCCAAAAACCTCAGACAAGCTGCTGAACGCCACCAAGCTAACTGCTGAACGGGTAAAAAAAATAAATAATGAACTGCTATTCTTCAAAAGGTGTTTAAAATCATAAAAATGCATGGAAATGTGAGGAAATAATAAAATGGGCCCTTTTAAAAAAATAATAAAAAGGTTTGCAACAGTCTAAAATAAAAACGCTTTGTAAAAACATGGGAATCAAAAATTTTGTCAGAAAAGTACCAAAAATATGTTCAGAAAGATAAAAAGACGCTTTGCTGTAAATCCAGTAAGTGTTCTTGGGCGAGACACCTAACAGTACATACTCGCCACCCAGGACATACTTGAAAACGAGAGAAATCTCAATGTATCCTTCCTGGTAAAATCCTTTCTCAATTTTTTTTTAACAATTTAATTAAAAAAGTAAAAACAAAAATATTACTACCGCACATAACTGTGGAGCTCTGTGACGCCTTCATGCACACTGCACATTACTGTGGAGCTCTGTGACTCCATCATGCACACTGCACATTACTGTGTGGAGCTCTGTGATGCCCTCATAAACACTGCACACTGTGGAGCTCTGTGACTCCCTCATGCACACCGCACATTACTGTGGAGCTCTGACGCCCTCATGCACACTGTACATTACTGTTGAGCGCTGTGATGCCCTCATACACACTGCACATTACCGTGGAGCTCTGTGATGCCTTCATACACACCGCACATTACTGTGAAGCTCTGCGACACCCTCATAAACACTGCACATTATTATGGAGCTCTGTGACGCCCTTAGATACACCACACACTTAGAGCACCAGAATTTATAGATCTGCAATGCAGCACTGACCTCAAAGCGAAGTTCAGAGATGCACAGGGAAACCCAGAAACGATAGCTCAGTTTTTGAGAGAGTTATCAGTTACCTTTTCCGGAGCTGTCCAAACATGTAACATGCTTATTTGAGAGTACATACCTGTGTGAAAAATTATTCTCAGCTATGAACGTTAACAAATCTAGAACCTTGTCTAGGCTAACTGATGCCCATCTCTAGGCTGTTAGGCTAGGGACAGATGAGCGCATTTTCTGCGGCCACCGTCAAAATGTACGTCGATGCGTGCGCACGCATTTTTTCACGGAATACGCTTAAGTGGTCAGACGACCACAGTCGCACAGTCGCAGGTACTCACCAACGCAATTCTAGGGAAATCCGGCTGTTTGAACGTTATGTAGGCCGCACACTAGCAGCGTCTGACGTCTCCTAATCACGCACACACGCTGCCATGCGGCCGCAGCGCACTCTGTACGTCTGTAGCAGCGGTTTCACGTTCTGAGAAAAATGCGTTCATTTGCCGGTTGCGTGGTGTCGGCGCACTTTTGTACGCACGTACTGCGTATATTGGCCGTCATTGGCCGTTATGTGCTGCTACTGCCGCCGTGATTTAGTGCGCCTGCACGCGCGTTCCGACTGCCCCACTCTGACCCAGCCTTAGAGCTTCAACTGCTAACTCACTTAAAGCAGACTTGGCTCATCTAATGCAGAGCAAACACTGCCAGGCATCTGGCATTAAGCAGTGACCACACACACATATACACACACACACACACACACACACACACACGTGTATATAGTTTAATGTTGTTTTTGAAGTTTGAAATTTTGCATGCGGCCCCCATGGGATATGAAAACTTGTCCTGTGGCCCTCAGGTAATTTGAGTTTGAGACCCCTGGGTTAAAGACAAAATTCAAATAGTTCTCACCCTGCCACAAAGGAAATATTTCCTCCCTCCTTTTTCATTTCTTTCTCCTCTGCCGTATTTGCATGTTTTTCTTTATTGTACAATTTTTATTAATCACACGTATACCATGAATGACACCAAAAGGTAGAAAAAGGCAAAACGCTAAAACAAATATGAACAGAAAAGTGAAGATAGAATAGGAAAAAAAAAACTGGCCAGGCATAGTTATTTGGGAAAGTGAAACCAGAAAGCATTGGAAGGGTTGGTATAGATTTTAGAACTCATGAGACTAAAAATATGCAAATAAGAGATGCTTGGGCCCAGAATTTGGTTTCTATTTGAAGTAGTCACTCTGCACTATTCCTGCTATTCATGCAAAAACACATCATAACAGCTACTAGAGTTCGACGTACAAATTAAATGCTCTACCGTGAATATTTTACGCAAATTTACGATGAAAAATGAGCTGCAGGTTAAACCACATCTGATCCATATTTCCCCAGACTCTTGGCAGAGCATCCCAGGATGTCCGTCAGTATATTTTTTAAAAAGAAAATAATTCTACTTGTGACTTCCTACGGGCTTTCCCATAAAATAGTTTCCAGCTGACAATATTGTTCTGTGGTAAATAATAGTGGGATTATGCTGGTCCTGGTACTTAAAGGGAAATGCATGTCTAGAAAAAAAAATTAAATTGACATTTAAACATTTTTAGGCTAGGGTTCAGACTAACGCATTTTTCACGTTGTCCGTGAAAAAGTGCATTCGAACGAATGGACGCATTTTTTCACGGAATACGCGATAGCGGTCGTACGATGCGCATTTTCGTCCGTGATTTTGTACGGATCATCAATAAAACACTTTTTGCGTCTGGACGTTAAGTTGGTTGGTTCTTCGTATGCTGCCCGGCATTGGACGTCATTTGCTGCTAGCACGGCCGTGATTAAGTGCGGCTAAATCCACGTTAATTCTGCGCTCGTCTAACCCTAGCCTAATACCTATCGACAAACTAGAATAAATCAATAAAAGTTTTAAAAATGTGTGAATTTTTTTATTTTCTTGCTTTAAACTCTGTCATTTCATCTTCTCTGGCCACGCCCCTCAGCTAGGGGTGTTTCTTCAGCTCCCACTTCCTGACTATTCCCCGCCTCCTTCCTGCCCACTACTCCACCCATCAAAGCTTCACATGAACTAGCACAAGCTGTGCACGTGAACCCTGTGCACACTCAGAACCAGAGACTGAGGATACCGAGAAACTGAATATTGGCTATCTCTGCAACTGTTAAAGCAAGACACACTCACCCACTGACTTGCCCTCTTTCGCGGCTTGCATAATCGCTGTCTCAATCAAACTCCTCACAGTCACTCACTATCACACTCTTTCTTGTGCTGTCTCTTGTGCGCACTCTCACTGCACATTTTCTTGTGCTGTCTCTGCTTTATCTTGATGTCTTTCTTTACCTTTTCTTGTTGTGTCTGTGTTTTTTTTGCTGTCCCTTTTCTCCCTGTGTGTATTGATTTCTTTCCTTCACTGTCTCTGCAGTAGCTGGGAGTGAAAGAGTTACAGATTGGAATGGCACTCCGCTCGGCCCTCCCCTGAGCTCACAGTGCAGGAGGGAGGTGGAGCAACTCAGTCGCACATGCTCAGTGCGGTTTTTATCAATACCTAGGTATACTCACTGACTGGTTAGCTCAAAGTGCCTCCTGAGGTGGGCGTGGGCCAAGAAAGAAAAGCAGGTAAAATGATAAAATATCATATTTACTTGCTTTTTATGCCAGCTGAATGACACTATTGACTCATTCAAAAGGCATTGCACATTAGTAAAAGAACACTAGCAAAGCGTGCATGTCCCTTTAAATGGCAGATTTATTTATATTCTGTGTATTATATTTTATGACAATGTATGCCCAATATAGAACCACTCTAAGCCTTTTTAGGTCACAGGCAAAAGTTGATACCAGGGCTGTTTTTAACTACACCTTGTGGTTCGTTTTTTTTGGGGGCAGCAAGAGGCAGGGAGTGAGCGCTTTTCTTGCTGCATGCACTTCTCCGAAGAGGTATGCACAATGTAAATTGTACTCCCCTTCCCTCCTGTTGCTATTTAGAGAAAGAGAGATGGAATTTTGCATTCCTCAAATATATATATCAACTGGTCCATTTCTTCCATTATACTCTCACTTTTTTGACTCTAGTCCCAGGCTATATTCCAATTTATCAAGTCTACCCAGCACTTTAGTTTGCAGTTAGCACTATTAAATAATTATTATTTTTACTTATTACAATGTAACCTTATTGCAAAGGTCAAACCTGTTTAGTTTAGAAAAATGGTGCCTTGGAGGGGATCTGACAACTTTATATAAATATATACAGGGCCATTACAAATCATTGTCCGGAAACCTATTCATTAACAGGACTCGCAGGACGCGAGGTCACCAATTTAGACTGGAAGAAAGGAAATTCAGCCTAAAGCATAGGAAGGGTTATTTTACAGTGAGAACAATAAAGCTGTGGAATTCTCTGCCTGTCGAGATGGTTGAGTCTGTTCAGACTTCTAAACAGCGGCTGAATGACTTCTTGTAAAACAGAATATTATAGGTTATAATATTTAACTTCCCTGGTGGTCCAATTCTGACATATTTTATCGGTACAATTAATCTGGCCCCCTAGCGGTATTAGTGTGGCTCGGGGGTTAACTTTCAATGCTGAAAGCGGTATTCCCGAGCCACACTGGGGCCAATACTTACATGTCCCTGTGCTCCCTCGCTGTCCCCCGTAGTCACACTGCAGCCGATCACGACGTCACTTCCTAGTTCACTCCTCACGAGAAGGGAACCAGGTAGTGTGACATCGCGATCGGCTGGAGGAGACTGCGGAAATCAGCAAGGACATGTAAGTATCCAGCCGGAGTGTGGCTCGGGGATACTGCTTTCGGTACAAAAAGTTAACCCCGAGCCACACTCAGGAATACAATCAAGGGGGTTAATATGGGGGTAAAAGCTGCTTGAACCAAGGAGGAATGTGACTGCCATTCTGGGGTCAGGAAGGAATTTTTTTCTCAGTTGGTTGCATAATGTTGAGTGCTTCAGACTGGGTTTTATGGCCGTCTTTTGGATCAACAGCAGTAGGTGATGTGAGAGAGGCTGAACTCAATGGACGCACGTCTTTTTTCCGCCTATGTAACTATATAATATTAAAGCACACACAGTGATAGATTTTAATGAATAACATCCCTGATAATTTTGACCTTAGATATTAGCTGCTTATCAATGCTCACTTGTGGGTTCTCTCTAGAAGTATATGTGGGTGTTTGGGGCGACATATTGCTCTATGAAGTCTCTTCTTTGTCATTTTTGAAGAATTTCCAGCAACTCATCCCAGGTTGGGCTGTGTAACCCTCTGAAGCTGAGACATTGGATATCATATAGAGCCATCAAAGCTCTAGAATACGTGAGTGTGAAGTCCCCTGTTTTTTTTTCTCTGCTCCTCACACAACATTACACTATGCTATTTCTCTCTGTTTAATTTCAAGATTTCCAAGGAGAGACAATATTTGGAATATAAGTACAGTATTCATATGTTTTCTCACAGTGCACACAGTTTGATTTACAGATGCACACAGCACTTTGCAATTAGTATTCATGTCATATATATACATTTTTATGTTTGTACTTTTAAGGTGTTTAATGTAAAACACACCCAGACCCTGCTTAACGGATTCTGTGCTGCAAAGAGTACCTGGATATTGATTTCAAAGATTGGGAACTATGCTCAGTGTACTTAACTCTTACATAACCAGAGAAAAATAATCTAGCCCCATGGAATTTTCTACAGGCCGGGGCTCAGGGTCTGCTCACTGTTAAAGGGTAGGTCAGATTAGTGGGTATTTAAAGCCACACTGGATATAGAAATCAATCCATAGGGAAGAAACATACTGTACATGCATAAAAATAAAAGAGCATAATATTTAACACAATGTATCAATAGTTATATTTTATAGAAAGGCGTATGAATTATTTAAACCAAGTCGCAAGTTACAGGTAGGAATTTGGCAAACGTAAAGGAGTACATCTCCTGTAATGGAACTCACTCAAGCTTGAGAATAATGTCAGATATTGGATTTTTCCCCATTTCTGCTACTTTACATTCCAAATGTTAAAACATATTAATATTTAGTAAAGAGCAAATAATAAAACATTTAAAAATGTATAATGTGACATGAATATTGATTAAAAAGTGCCGCGTGCAATTGTGCATCTGTGAATCAAACTTTGTGCACTGTGAGTAAACATATGAAATGAATACTTATATTTCAAATAGTGTCTTTCCTTGGAATTTCAAAAGAAAACAGAGAAATAGATAATATCACAATATTGTATAAGGAGCAGAGAAAAAAGAAATAGGGGACTTCACACTCACGTGTTCTAGAGCTTTGACGGCTTTAGTAAAGAGCGAATAATAAAACATTTAAGAAAAAAATTATATATAAAATTGTATAACTATAACAACTTAATAATAGCAAACAGATTTGTATCCTGCTTGAGGGTACTCAATACTTTATAACCAGCGATGTCCTGTTCTGCATCAATAAGCATCATGTGAGGCCATTGCAGGACATTCTTTGACCTGAACAAATCGATGGCACACTTTGTTTCAGGCCGATGAGCTGGTACTTCTGCCAGGTTCTCTCCAGACACCTTTGTATCAAGTCTACCTATTACTGGAGTCATGCAAGTTCATTTGGAGTTGTGTGGATACTGGGAAAAAGAAGAAATTAAACATTTGCTTTATCCTTATTTCAAAATGCTCTCCTGTAGGTTTTTCCAGGAACTGAGCTAAATGATTTTTCTCTTAAAATATATATATTTACATACAATTTTACAGATATCAGCAAAGTCCGGTTAATTATTTGCTTAAATGTTAGTTAAATGGTAAACTAACTGGGAACATGCAGTCATTATTATATTAAACCGCAGACTTTTAAAATGAGAGAGGGGAAAAATGTCGACCTTTGGACTTAAAATTATCTGACCTCACATCCCATATGTTCTGTCATTCCATCTCCCACAATAATTTACTGGAGATTTGCTGTGATAGCCGGCAATTTAAACGGAGCTGTCAAAATGGGGCAAAACTACATGAAAATCGAACTAAGGGCCTATTTTATATTTCTGAGAAGTACGACAAAAAATGTGAAGTGAGTATTTTAGTATGTTTGACCTCCAGTGATCAGTAAAAAAATGGCTTTACCACATGAGAAAGGAATATCAGCTGATACTTCACAAACAGAAACTAATGCCACCGGGGAAATTCGTTCCAAACTTTAGCAAAGAGGCATTGCATGATAAAAAAAACAACTAATTATACGGTCTAAAATATATATATCAATGTATAGCGCTAAAACCTTATGCCCAAGCGTGATGATTGATGCTGCTCCTCACTTCTAAATGTTACTTTTATCTCTCAGTAACCACAAAAGATAGTGCATTTCTCAACCAGAAAAAGTGTAGCGCACCCAGTACATAAAATATAATCACATCACCTATACATGGGCAACCGGGGGATTTCACATAATATCCTCAAACAAAACACAAAAAAACCACTATCATAGTGTAATTTGAATAACACGGGAGAGCTTCTTAAAGTAGAATATGTGTAATTCTACTCACATTCTCTAGAGCCTATACCGGCTCAATCCATCCACCTCTGGGTTACTTGAAGGCCACCCAACAGCCCTATGGATTGTCAATGTCTCTGCTGTTTTTTCTAGAAAAAGAGAAACGGCATAGTGCAGCACGAATAGATAGACAAACAAGGAAAAGGATTTAAGCACTCACATGGGCTTCGGTCCTAAGGTCTATGGCTCCAAAGTTGTGTTCTCCGGGTACAACTTTCAACAAAACCTTCTTTACATAGAAAAATGATGACAGCAATTATAAAAATCTAATTTATTAAACAAAAAAAGCACAAATATATATATATAAAAATTATTAACAAACTGAGGAAGCCAAAGGGACAGTGATCCACAAGCAAAATGTGTTCTGGTATTCATATATGTATTTTTAGATGTTTTTATATATATTTGTGAATATTTTTTTTTATTTATTAACCACAATTGCCATCGTCATCTTCAATGTAAAGAAGGTTTTATTGAAAGTTGTACCTGGATAAAACAACTTTGGAGCCATAGACCTTAGGATCAAGGCATGGTCATTTCCCATGTGAGTGTTTCAATCCTTTATCCATTCGTGCTACACTATGGTATTATTCTTTTGCTGTAAAAAAACAGCAGAGACATTGACGATCCATAGGGCTGTTGGGTGGCTTTCAAGTAACCTAGAGGTGGATGGATTGAGCCAGTATAGGCTCTGGAAAATGTGAGTAGAATTACACATATTCTACTTTAAGAAGCTTTCCTGTGTTATTCAAATTACGCTATGATATTGTTTTTTGTGTCTTATTTTAGGATATTATGTGAAATCCCCCAGTTGCTTATGTATACAGTGGCAAGAAAAAGTATGTGAACCCTTTGGGATTACGTGGAGTTTTGCATGAATTGGTCATAAAATGTGCTCTGATCTTCATCTAAGTCACAACAATTTGAAAAACACAGTCTGCTTAAAATAACACAACACAAACATTATATGTTTTCATGTTTTTACTGAACAGAACATGTAAACATTCACAGTGCAGGGTGGAAAAAGTATGTGAACCTTTGGACTTAATAACTGGTTGACCCTCCTTTGGCAGCAATAACCTCAACCAAAGGTTTCCTGTAGTTGCAGATCAGACCTGCACAACGATCTGGAGTAATTTTGGACCACTCCTCTTCACAAAACTGTTTCAGTGTAGCAATTTTCTTGGGATGTCTGGTGTGAATCGCTCTCTTAAGGTCATGCCACAGCATTTCAATCGGGTTGAGGTCAGGACTCTGACTGGGCCACTCCAGAAGGCGTATTTTGTTTTGTTGAAGCCATTCTTTTGTTGGATTACTTGTATGCTTTAGGTCATTGTCCTGTTGCATCACCCATCCTCTGCGGAGCTTCAGTTGGCGGACAGATGGTCTTACGTTTTCCTGCAAAATGTCTTGATAAACTCTGGAATTCATTTTTCCATCAATGACAACAATCTGTCCAGGCCCTCAGGCAGCAAAGCAGCCCCATACCATGATGATCCCTCCACCATGTTTTACAGCGGGGATGAGGTTTTGATGTTGGTGTGCTGTGCCTTTTTTTCTCCACACATAGTGTTGTGTGTTTTTTTCCAAACAACTCAATTTTGGTTTCATCTGTCCACAGAATATTTTGCCAGTAGTGCTGTGTTCCAGGTGCTCTTTTGCAAACTTCAAACGTGCTGCAATATTCTTTTTGGACAGCAATGGCTTCCTCCGTGGTGTCCTCCCATGTACTCCATTCTTGTTTAATGTTTTCCTTATTGTAGATGTGTCAACAAAAATTTTAGCATGTGCCAGAGATTTCTGTAAGTCCTTAGCTGACACTCTAGGATTCTTCTTTACCTCATTAAGCATTCTGCGCTGTGCTCTTGCAGTCATCTTTACAGGACTACCACGTCTAGGGAGAGTAGCAACAGTGCTGAATGTTCTCCATTTGTAGACAGTCTGTCTTACCGTGGACACATAAACATCAAGGCTTTTGGAGATACTTTTGTAACCCTTTCCAGCTTCATGCAAGTCAACAATTCTTGATCGTAGGTCTTCATGAGAGCTCTTTTCTGCGAGGCATGGTTCACATCAGGCAGTGCTTCTTGAAACCAGTAAGCCCAAAACTGGTGTGTGTTTTTAAAGAGCAGGACAGCTTTCAGCAACACATCCAATAATATCACACTGTTTGGACTCAAGGTTGGCTCACTCCTGGCTCCAATTAGCTCTTGGAGAAGTCATTAGGCTAGGGGTTCACATACTTTTTCCACCCTGCACTGTGAATGTTTACATGTTCTGTTCAATAAACACATAAAAACATATACAGGGTTATTCAAAGAGAACCGAAAAGTCACTGCACGTTCGGTGACTTTTCATTCTCTTCAATTCGGTGCAAATCGGCTTTCCCATTTCAGCCACCCTGCGGGGTATTCAGCAAGCTGTCGAAGTGCAGGGAAAAGCTGCCGAAAACCCACCAAAAACCTGGCGAAAACCCGGCGAATGCATGCTGAAAACCCGTAAAAACATCGGATTAACCCGTCGAAGACACCGGAAAAACCCGAGCAGGAGCTGATCACATGCAGTGAAGCCGCCGGAAATAGCCGACACCGCAGACGAGTGAAGTGAATAAATTAGCAAAACAGTTTGCATGAATGATTGAAAAGTGAAACGCTGTTTGCAAAGATACTACTGAGCGAAAATGTCTGAAATTTACATATGAGGTCCAGGGAATGATAATAAAAAGGGCTGTTACAGAAAACTTAAAAAAAAAAAATCCAGAAAAATGCTTAAAATATCCTAAAAAATCTATAAATAGACTCTTTACTGCAGAATTTTATAATGAACGGTTTATTAGATATTGAATTAAAATGGGAATATTTTTAACATTGAAGCCTATGGGATTCTCCTGAATAAACTTGCCGAATTAAACCACCGAATGGCAGGACATTAGGGGAACCTTTCACTGCTGGTTTGTGTTCTCTGAATAGCCGAAGCAGTGCTTTTTTATGGGGATTACACTGCCCTCGAACAGGCACCGTATGTGCCGGCAATTCGCCAGCATTTGGCGAATTGCCTGCTCTCTGAATAGCCGAATGGCCAAGAAAGGTAACCGAACGCTGATTTTCAGCGTTCGGTTACCTTTCTCCAGCCATTCGGATCTCTTTGAATTACCCTGATAATGTTTGTGTTGTATTATTTTAAGCAGACTGTGTTTTTCAAATTGTTGTGACTTGGACGAAGATCAGAGCACATTTTATGACCAATTCATGCAAAACTCCACGTAATCCCAAAGGGTTCACATACTTTTTCTTGCCACTGTAGATAATTTGATTAGATTTTGTACTGGGTGTGCTACACAGTCTTTTTATGGATGAGACATGTAATTATACAGTCTGATAAACATGGGTGTCCCATGGCTAAACAAAGGAAGGGAAGCTCTGCTTGTAACAGACAAACAGAAACACAGATGTTCTACTGGTCTGCACCTAACAATTTAATTAGTGTTAGAAGGAATTTTAATTGAAAACAGGTTGGATTGGGCAAATAAAGAAAATGCACAATGAGCAATCCTATCTTTCTCCATTTGCCCTAATCTAACCCCCAGGCCATTTTCTGGCATCCCTCTTACTCCAGACCTCAAAGATATTTGATGTCTTCTGCCCAGATTCCAGAGATCAAACACAATGAAAAAGTACGAAATGAGAACGTCAAGGTTCCAAATGGATATTGCCCAGTCCTGTGGAAACCATTGGCGCTATATAAATGTTGATAATAGAATTAACCCAACCTTAGAAACTACAGTCAAATTGCAAAAGATTTACTGTAAATAAATGTGAGAATTTAATATTTTTATCCATTGTAGCTAGTAATGCCAAATCTAATAACTTTTGTTGCAAATAGCTTGCATTTCTTTTTATCGTACTCAAAACCAAGATTTCAATATATGCAATATAAGACTGATTTTGGGAGATATGGGGCAGCTTGTGGTTAAATTCTACACCTTGTACTGTGCTGCGTAATATGTTGACACTTTATAAATAATTGTTTAAAAAAATTGAGCAAAAGCATTTGGCTGGTTCATTTGGCAGATGCTCCATATTCACCTCCTTTCCCACCAAATGCCTCTGTTTTTACTTTTTAAACACTCATTTCTTCCAAAATCCATAATCTCACAAAATAAAAAGTGCATTTTGGAAAGGAACCGTATACACTTCCCTTCACGTGATTTGCAAAGAATGAATTAAAGAGATTGTACACTGTTCACAACAGATTCTACAAATTGACAGAAATCTAAAATATCAGGGGCTAAATTACAAACTTCACGCAAACGTTTGCGCCGGCCAAAAAAACATTAACGCGTGGGGTAAAACCATTTGCGCCGAATACCTTATTACATAGTCAGCGCAACAAACGCGCGCAGTCGTCTACCGCGGGTGAACTTGCGCAAACCCTGCGCGAGCTTACTGTACTGCGCACGTCCTATACTTAACATTGTGAACGCAAATGCGAATGCGCACTGGTACGAGTATGGTATTACAATCTATTTTGCGGTAATTACCACATAGCCTTTGCGCGCATAATTTTAGCAACTGCAAAAAGCTGGTGTTCATGGCAAATCTGAACAACCTGGCCGAACCCAAATAAACCAGCCCATAAAAAAAAATGCAGCAAAGTATAGTTGCCCATTCAACTCATACCAAACCAATAAAATGGAGAAGTTGTGTGTGCATGTATTATTGCTGCAGCATATATTCTCAGATTGACTTTAGCAGATGCAATTTCTAAACGTGAGATAATTGTGGTTCTTAATTCTGATTGGGTGATTCACGACAAAAAAACAGTACGCATGCTGATTTTTGCTCGCGACGGTACTGCGCAAGCATTTGGGCGCGAGGATTGTAATTCCAGCGGTGACTTGCACGCACAAAACTTTAACGCTTGGCGCAAAGATTTTCGTTTTGCACGAGGATTTTTGCGTGAAGAATGTAATATAGCCCCAAATTTCCTCCAAGTCACATGGACAATGACGTGTTGGGAAAAGGTTTACAATAAAGATGTGCAGTAAAAAATGTTTCCTGTGGATTCCACGTGTACAGACATGAAACGGCTTACTGTAGACTTGGCATCTCAACAAACAAATACCCTCCACTCTGCGGTCATTACCTAATCTTCTCCGTATGCACTCTGCATGGCACTTTCTGTCATTCAGAATATGTAGGTGTCATGCAGGAAAGCACAGATCATTTTTATAGAAGGTTATTTTTTATTTGGATCATGTTGTTTAGGATGGGAGTAAATAGTTTAAACTTATTTTAAGTAACTTGTTCAATATAACTTTATTCCAACACCACTTG
This sequence comes from Leptobrachium leishanense, assembly GCA_009667805.1. NCBI lineage: Eukaryota > Metazoa > Chordata > Amphibia > Anura > Megophryidae > Leptobrachium > Leptobrachium leishanense. The sequence goes on from CM019068.1 coordinate 63,472,087, forward strand.
CACACCTGAGCTCTACTCATTGAATGAAAATCCAGAAACTCTTGAAATCAGGGATAACCTCGGACCTCCCCCAGATTTCTGAACTACACCTCCCATGATTCTCTGGCCATTTAAATAATTTTGGGAATTGTAGCAAATAAACATGGGGGAGGCAGAGTTAGATAAGTGAAACAGGAACAGTGGGAAGGTTGCGGTCTCCTGCCTAGGACCAGATCTGAACCTCTAAGGCTAGGGTCAGACGAAAGCATTTTTCCCCGCGAACGTGAAAAAGTGCGTCCAAACGCATTGACGTATTTTTTCACGGAATGTGAAAAAACGGTCAGACGACGCGCATTTTCGGGCGTGATTTTGTACGGATCGTCAATAAAACTCTTTTTGCGTCTGGACGTTATGTAGGCTGGACATTAGCAGTGTCTGACATCTCCTAATCACGCCCACACGCCGCTATGCCGCAGCTGCGCACTCAGTACGTCAGTACTAGCGGTTCAGCGTTCTCAGAAAAATGCGTTCAAATTCCACTTGCGTTGCACGGCCGGACTTTTGTGCGGCCGTACATTGTATATTGGCCGTCATTGCCCGTCATCTGCTGCTAGTGCGGCCGTAATTATGTGCGCCAGAACGCACGTTAAAAGTGCGCTGGTCTGACCCCAGCCTTAGGCTGGTGTCAGACGAGTGTGACGCGCCTCCCGATGTCCATTGCAGCGACGTTTTATTTATTTATTTATAAAGTATTTTACCAGGAAGTTTTGACGGGGTGGGCCATACAGTGTAGCACGTGTACGAGCTGCGCACACTACAGCGGACGTGCTGAAACCTTCCCCACTGAAACGCCACAACACGCGCTTGATGGGGCTGCAAAGCGCGATCATCCATAGGATCACGCTTTGCAGCGCTGAGCGCAGTTAGTGCCTGGTGGCCACACAGGTGTCAGAGTGGAAGGAACTTCGACTCTCACGGACTTTCCTTCCGCTCTGAAGTGTGCTCGTCTGACACCAACCTTACACTTTTTGTCCCTTATTTCAAGTCGAGTAGATCTGCAGTGATTACCTTCCTTCACAACCCTCAGCCACAACTTGAGGGAGTACTGCATAGCTTTTGGTATCTTTTCCTTAATACCAGACATGACTTAGTTCAGGGAAGAATAATGTGTTTTATGGATATAGAGACCAGTTTATATGTGAAACCTCCACATTTAAAAGACCAACATATATAATATGAAGCTTTATATGCCCAGTCTGGGAGTTGGCTGTGCCACACTGGTCCATGGTCTCTTGGTTGGGAGACAGGCATTCACACTTCCGCAATGGGCACAAAGGCTGTATAATAGTGTGGGGAAGGTTGAGGGACGTGCCATGAAAGGTGATGACACAAGAGGTGGAGAGAGCTTGTGTTACAATGAGCTTTTCCAAACTGGATTACATCATATGTATTTCTGTCTCCCACGTATTTCTTTACGGTTGTCTATCTAACATAAGCCACGCTGCGTCGGGTCTTTCTATAGTATATTGGTCCTCTTTTTTCATGCAGATTTTAATAGTGTTGACATATCTTCTCTTTTCAATATTTGGCTTTTTCCAAAAAAAAAATCACCCAGACATTGAGAAACCGCATAATGAGAGGCATAACACTCCTCCATATGTCAAACATAAAAATACATAGTCAAGCAGCATTGCACACTCTCCCTCTAACCAAGCATCAAATTACCCGTTAGCCACAAAAAATACATATATATATAGAGTAGAAGAATGCTAGATAATTAATACTAAAGAGTATCAGGCCTATTCAATAAAGGTGAAACTGAGGAGAAGTGACTAGTCAAAATAGCCAAACTAGAAAAATTCTCCCATTTATCTCACTTTCCAAATCGGCTGTTTGGTCTAGATTGTTCTATTTTCCTGCCAGTTCTCCTGAGTTTCACCTTTAAGTGAATAGACCTGTATGTATTTTTACATGAAGGATGCAGACTATTCCCTGAATAATTATGGCCTTGATACATAGCAGAGATACATTATATCAGGGTTATCAAAGAGAATCGAAAAGCCACTGCACGTTCAGTGACTTTTCGTTCTCTTCAATTCGGTTTGATTCGGCGATCCCACTTTGGCGACCCTGCGGAGTATTGAGCAAGCACCACGGGGTCCCCGAATTGCAGGGAAAAGCCACCTAAAACTCACCGCAAAACGAGGGCGAACAGACACCGAAACCCGCAAAAACATCTGGATTAAAACCGCCAAAAACGCCGGAAAAACCTGAGCAGGAGCCGATCGCATGCAGCGCAGCTGCCGGAAAAAGCCGACACCGAAGACGAATGAGGTGAATAAATTAGAAAAACAGTTTGCTTGAATGTTTGAAAGTGAAACGCTGTTTGCAAAGAAACTACTGAGCGAAAATGTCTGAAATTTACATATGAGGTCCAGGGAATGATAATAAAGAGGGCTGTTACAGAAAAAATAAGTAAAGTTAAATTTTGTTTTAAAAAAATCCCAAAAAATGCTTAAAATATCCTAAAAAATTTATAAATAAAGAGACTCTTTACTGCGCAATATTATAATGAACGGTTTATTAGATATTGTATTAAAACAGGAATATTTTTATCATTGAAGCCTATGGGATTCGCCTGAATAAACCTGCCGAATTAAACCACCGAATGACAGGGCATTTAGGGAACCTTTCACTGCTGGTTTGTGTTCTCTGAATAGCCGAAGCATTGCTTCTCTATGGGGATTTCACTGCCCTCGAACAGGCACCGAACAGGCACCGTATGTGCAGGCAATTCGCCAAGCCATTCTGCCATTCTGATCTCTTTGAATAACCCTGTATATGTATAAAGATATCAATGGTGTAAACAACACACTAGTGATTTTACACCAATAGTTTAACTCCCCGATGAAGGAAGAATATAATCAGACAATGACTAAATAGACCTTTTCTTTTTATTTATAGATTAATAAATTCAACCAAATGCCCATAGATTTGTCACATTGCATGTCATAAAAACCACATTACAGGTAAAACAAGACAAAACAGCATAATATTGTGTTTCATCTGCAAAGGCTCCTGAAAACCAACACTTAGTGTTACATAAACTGCTCTTACTCGGAAGTTTGTGAATTTACCCTGAAATACTTTGTAACTACAAAGTAGTCTAAACATGCTTCCTAGCATATGGACCAGTACAAACATGCACTATAAACCTCTAGCGCCAACAGGGACAGTGCTGAAAGTTAAAAATAGAAATTAGGTTGTTAAAGCTTTAAGACAGATTTATTTTTACTAATTTATGGGAAGCAATGTCCCAGAATAAGACACATGTTACTGGTTGAGAAGCAAGAAATACAAGGTCTATGTGGTGGACCGCGAAAGGTTAGTCGTCAGCAGCAACACATATATGCATTACAATTTTTTTTTTGTTCTTTAAATTGTATGTGTATTTTATCAATGATGCCAAAGAAAATAAAGAATACAGCTGTTTATTAGAAAACATTAATAACAAGGAATGTTATCTGTAAATACTTTCATAATGAATAAATATCTATTTCTTATGTAAAGATTATCTGATTAATTAGAATGGAAAGATCTCCAGATGAATGAGAATTCCACACTGTAGAAAGTACTCTGGGTTACATAGCTGCAAGGACAAGTCCCAGTTTGCAAAGTCAGTAATGCAGATTAAAGGAATTCCTACCATAACTTGGGTGGATTAAGCTCAGAAATGCTTACCATAAATTGTGATCCGCGGGCAGCGGTTCGGTGGGATCCCTGCACCCCACTAAATCCAATGTGTTATCTCAGCACCGCACAGATCCAGAGGAAGGTGAAAAAGGCAGTGCATGGCCAAACCGTGCATCTCATCTGATGCTCAGTCACAGCTTCTTCTCTCTAAGTGCCTGTATTCTCATGTTAAATACTTTAGCCCAGCCCATAATCTGCCAAAACTGCTAATGCAGGCTCCCTGCTCATTCAACACTGGAGTCAAATTACACACTTTTTTAAAAAAACTTTTTTTTTTTGCTTTTTGACATTTTTTTAACTTTCTTTTATTTTTATTTTCTTTTCTGACACCACTTCCCCCTCCCTTTCTTCGTCGCATACACATTGCTCTGCACATTTCACAATGTACCAACATTTTCTCACTTTGTTCCAGACTAAGGTGATAGAGCTAATTACAAAATACCAAACTAAACACAATCTAAAATTCAGCATTTTGCGATGTACAACACTGCATGTATGCTGCCTAGCTGTCTCTGATAAGGACAATGGTCTGATTGACAACTTTATCCTCAGGCAGAGGCATAGAGTGGGTTGTCAGCACCCGGGGCAAGGCAAGAATTGCACCCCCCCAACCTGTGGACACGTTGGCACACCATGATTCTCTTCCACCAGTAGAGTATTGAACCCCTTACCCCACAAGCACAGGAGGGAGCGGACCGGCATAAAACGACCCATTCAGTTCAGTACCTGGTACAAAGGCTCGGATGATACAATGTGAAAAAAATAATTTTATATGCTGTAAACGATTGAAATCTGAATGGAAAGTCGCATTTTTTGTTATAGCATTCTGGCAGGACATGATGTATACATATAATAGTGATATAGTACGAATCTGCCAAATTTGCTGAAAATAAGGATATACAATTTGAATTGTACGGGACTGAGTCCTATAATGAAACATGACTTCAAATCGTGTTTATAATTTAAGGAACTGTTCAAAACATGCTCAGAAGAATGAGTTTTATTGCTGTGCAGCTCTGTGATACGTTCTATGGCCATTTTATTTGTGACTTTACTTATACAATTCTGTGAGCTGCTGGGGCCAAAATGAAATGTTCTATCACTATATGGGGTGAAATTTCAACGATAAATGAGGTTCTTGGTCAGGCCTTATTGCTGGGAGACACAGATTAGTCTCTCGCATCACGATATTATAGTAATTTGCTGTGAATTCCGACGTTTTCAGTATCATGATATTCATGAGACTATTAAAACTCAAACCAGTGATAGACTTTATCTAGTGATAGGTTTATTGATGCCTGATCATTGTGATTCACATTCTTCACTACCCTTTAATGCATTCTCCCGTGGCCTCACATTGCCGGATTGCCCTGGCGGCCATCGACAACAAAGACATGGGGGAAGATTAAAAGCACTTGAAAACGAGAGAAATCTCAATGTATCCTTCCTGGTAAAATCCTTTCTCAGGAAAAAAAAAGTCTAGAACACATTCAGTCATGTCTTTGGAACCCACGTACCGAGTCTCCTGAGAAACTATAAAGTCTGCCTTTATCCCAAGTACAGGCCCATGTTACGGCTGTCACGGGAGTGGTGGCAGTCACGTGGTGCAATAGACATACAGGGTTATTCAAAGAGATTCGAAAATTCGCCGCACGTTCGGTGACTTTTCGTTCTCTTCAATTCGGTGCAAATCGGCTTTCCCATTTCGGCGACCCTGCGGTGTATTCAGCAAGCACCACAGGGCTGTCGAAGTGCAGGGAAAAGCTGCCGAAAACACGCCAAAAACCTGGCGAAAACCCGGCGAATGCACACAGAAAACCCACAAAAACATCTGGATTAACCCATCGAAGACGCCGGAAAAACCCGAGCAGGAGCCGATCACACGCAGCGAAGCCTCCGGAAAAGCCGACACCGCAGAAGAAGGCAGTGAATAAATTAGGAAAACAGTTTGCTTGAATGATTGAAAAGTGAAATGCTGTTTGCAAAGAAACTACTAAGCGAAAATGTCTGAAATTTACATATGAGGTCCAGGGAATTATAATAAAAAGGGCTGTTAAAGAAAAAATAAGTTAAAAAAAATCAGACATTTAAAAAAAAAAAAATTCAGAAAAATGCTTAAATATCCTAAAAAAATCTATAAATAGACTCTTTACTGCAGAATTTTATAATGAACGGTTTATAAGATATTGAATTAAAACGGGAATATTTTTAACATTGAAGCCTATGAGATTCTCCTGAATAAACCTGTCGAATGAAACTACCGAATGGCAGGGCATTTCGAAAACCTTTCACTGCTGGTTTGTGTTCTCTGAATAGCCGAAGCAGTGCTTTTTATGGGGATTTCACTGCCCTCGAACAGGCACCGAACAGGCACCGAATGTGCAGGCAATTCGCCAGGAGTTGGCGTATTGCCTGCTCTCTGGATAGCCGAATGGCCAAGAAGGGTAACCGAACGCTGATTTTCAGCATTCGGTTACCTTTCTCCAGCCATTCGGATCTCTTTGAATAACCGCTGCTCATAGGACAAGCTGTAGAGGAAGGAGGCGCGTCACTTGTGCAGCTGCTCATTATTAGGAATGAGCCGAACACCCCCGTGTTCGGTTCGTATTCGAACTCGAACGATTTCAAAAGTTCGAGTTCGACCGCAAACACGAACCGAACTCAATGCAAGTCAATGGGACTCAAAATTTCGATTTTTAGAGTGCCCTCCAAGAGGACATATATGCAAGATATTTGCCATAAAAGGTGTATGGGGGTCCGGGTAGTGCCCTGGGGGACAGGAAACAAGGACAAAAAGTAAAAAAGAAAAGTTTTTAAAGGAACAGTGAGTTTTCCATGAAATAAGGGTTAAAAATAAAAATGAAAAAATCCTTCAAATATCGTGCCTAGGAGGTCTCCATAACCTGCCTGTGAAGTGGCGGATTTGTAGGATGTATAGAAACATTTAAAAACAAAATAATTACGTTTCAAATGACGGTAAACGGTTTTCCTTTAATCTATTCATAAACAACTGCTTGGGGCGGCAGCCTGTATGAAAAGAGGAGACATTTTAGGACACACAGAACAAGTTTAGTGATTTTTTGGCTAAATTATGATGAAACTTATGCAGGCTTTGGATGAAAGTAACAATAGGTGCTTTAAAATTGGGCCTTAATGTCGGCAACAGTGCCGTCACACCGTAACCCCTCTGTGGTATTGTGGAAGAGTGCAGGGTTGAACCCTGCAGTCCAAAAAATTTAAATGATATGAATCTGGTAATATAGGCGTCAGTGTCAGTGCAGCCAAATATTGTGCCTTTGGTGGCAGAACGTGCCTTCACATCGTAACCCTTTTGTGGTATTGTGGAAGTGTTATAGCTGACTATACTAAACCTGTGCTATCACTTTAACTAGTGGCTCCGCCCAGGATGACACAGGTCAGAGGGCACGGCAGCCATCTTCAGGGTCAGTTAGTGTGATGCAGTTATGAAGGCAGATGCATGATCCTGTGTTCCTGTAGTTATCCAAGCCTGTATATAACAGTAAGTGTCCTGCAATAAAGCAATGGTGAACCTGACAGCCCAGCCTCATATCTGAACAAGCAGAGAGCATAACAGTGGCGACGAGAATGAGATTTGTAAAGGTCTGCTCAGCCTGAAAATAAAAAAAAAACAGGGATTGAAAGCCAGATAAAGCACACACTCCCATCCAGCAGCAAGATCATGGCACTGATAGGCACATTAACTGAGTTTGATGGAGAGAAAACTTCCTGGAGCTCCTGGGCTGAGAGATTAGAGCAGTACTTCAGTGCTAACACCATACCCCCTGAGAGACAGGTTGCAGTGTTTCTCACAGCCGTGGGGGCTAACACATATGACACTCTAAGAGACCTTCTGTTCCCTGAGAAACCAGCAAGCAAGGCTCTACAGGAACTCCTGAAACTATTAGAGGATCACTTTCAGCCAAAACCGCTGGAAATTGCAGAAAGATTTCGTTTTTATTAACGGCAGCAGCAGCCGGGTGAAGATATTAAAGCCTATGTGGTGGCCCTTCGCAAATTGGCCTCCACCTGTTCATTTGGGGAGTACCTACCGACAGCTTTGAGAGACAAGTTTGTCCTGGGACTGAATAGTGAAACGATTCAAAGGAAACTTCTGACAGAAAAGGGACTCACCCTTACAAGCGCAGTTGAGATAGCTTCAGTCATGGAGATGGCTGTCAGGGATACGGAGGAATTGCACCCTCAGATTCTCAAAGAAGGGGTGAAAGAGGACATTTTCAGAACCGCAGTTGCTACAACCAACTGGAGATACAGACCCAAACCCACGCCAGCTTGTTATCGGTGCAGTAATACAGTCCACGACTCCAAAACCTGTCGGTTTAAGGATCAACCTTGTCATCAATGTGGAAAAATGGGCCATCTCCAACGGGTTTGCCGTAATAGGAATGTACAAGGACAAAAGCCGCGGTACCCTAAGAAGAAGACTTACAAGGTACAGAAATTTACATCATCTTCATCTGACTCAGACAACGATGAGGCATTACATAGTTTATCTATACATCGTATACACTCGTCACACCCTGCAATGACAGTACAAGTAACCATTGAAGGGAAGAGACTAAAGATGGACGTTGATACAGGAGCTGCAGTGTCAGTTATCACACAAAAACAGTGGAAACACCTTCAGATCCAGGCAACTGTCCGCCCCACTCCAATAAATCTGCAGACCTACTCAATGCAAGTACTCCATCCACTTGGTTGTGCAAAGGTAAAGGTATCATACAAGGGCCAGACAAAGAGACTACCACTATATATCCTGAGAAACGGAGGACCGCCTCTCTTTGGCAGAGATTGGATCACTCATCTGGGAATGCCAGATATCATCAAGAATCCTTGCAACACCCTGACAGTTCCGTCAGGACATGATGATGGATGGGTGGAATCCTTAAAACAGCGTTTCCCTGAGGTTTTTGTTGACGAGTTAGGGAAAATCAAAAATGACTGTGTGAGGCTCAAGCTGAAACCGGATGCTCATCCCAAATTCTTCAAAGCTCGGACAGTACCGTTGCCCTTAGAGCGGGAGTGGACGCTGAACTAATCCGGCTAGAAGAACAGGGTGTCATTTCCAAGGTAGAGCGCAGTGCTTGGGCATCACCTATTGTTCCAGTAAAGAAATCAAATGGTGAATTGCGCATCTGTGGGGATTTTCGCATGGTACTGAATAGCCAACTGGAGGTAGACCAGTATCCTCTACCCAGAGTAGATGATATCTTTGCTTCACTTGCTGGGGGACAAAAGTTCACCAAGATTGATCTACGACAAGCTTACTTACAGTTTGAGGTCCACCCCTCTTCTCGAAAATACCTCACCATTAACACTCACAGGGGTTTGTACGAATACAATCGAATGGTGTTTGGCATTGCATCTGCACCAGCCATCTGGCAAAGAAAGATGGATGAAATTTTAGCAGACATTCCCTTCACTCAGTGTCTATTAGACGACATGCTCATCACTGGTCGCACGGACCAAGAACACAAGCAGAATGTAGAGCTCGTTTTACAAAGACTTCAGGACCAAGGTCTCAAGGTAAATTTGACAAAATGTAAATTCATGGTGCCTAAATTGGAGTTTTGTGGCACTTAGTAGATGCAGAGGGCATTCATACTGCTGAAGACAAGGTCGATGCTTTAGTCAAAGCTCCAGCCCCAACAAGTGTCCATCAACTACGATCCTACCTTGGCCTGCTTAACTACTATAATAAATTTCTTCCAGACCTTGCTCATACATTGTTTCCACTGCATAAGCTCCTGGAGAAACACTCCAGGTGGGACTGGTCAGCTAAATGTCAACATGCTTTTGAGTCCTCTAAACGGAAACTGTTAGCGTCACGTATGCTTGTGCACTACGACCTCCAGAAGCCTCTCACCCTGGCTTGTGATGCCTCTCCTTATGGTCTGGGCGCTGTTCTTTCCCACATCCTACCGGATGGCTCTGAGAAACGGTGGCCTTCGCCTCCAGATCCTTGACGAAGACAGAGAGCAATTACTCTCAAATTGATAAAGAGGCACTTGCATTGATATGGGCAATTCGGAAGTTTCACCTTCACCTGTATGGTAGAGAGTTTACCATTTTAACGGATCATAAACCGCTTCTTCAAATTTTTAGCCCTGACAAAGGAATCTCTCAGACAACTGCAGCCCATCTCCAGCGCTACGCCCTGTTCTTGGAGCATACAGCTACCGCATACAGTATCGAAGTCATGATGCCAATGCAAATGCAGATGCAATGTCCCGTCTCACAGAACTGCCTCTACAGTCGACACCATCAGTCAAGAGTTGTAGGTACACCACCTCACACCTCCTTACTTCCAGAGAGATAGCAGCCCATACTGTGAAGGATACCCTTCTGACAAACGTGCTTACCTTTATACGAGACGGCTGGCCTGCGACGGTATCACAGGAACATGAACCTTACTACAGGAAGCGAATGGAATTGTTTGTGAAGGATAATTGTGTCTTATGGGGAGACCGAGTGGTCATTCCAAAAACCCTCCAGAGACACATCTTGGACTTGCTACATACTGGTCACCCTGGAACCACGCGGATGAAACAGAAAGCACGGGGCTATGTGTGGTGGCCGAACATAGATGCAGATATCACGGCATATGTCAATGCTTGTATAGGATGTGCTCAAACTGCCAGAGACCCTCCTCGAGGATGCATCCAACCCTGGACTTGGCCCACGGTTCCCTGGTTTCGCCTTCAATTGGATTTTGCGGGTCCCATAAGGGGACAAACCTTCTTGATTATAATTGATGCCCACTCAAAATGGCCAGAGGTCATTCCAGTTACCCAGCTGACTACAAAGGCAACAGTGGCCATATTATTGCATCTTTTTGCTTCGTTTGGGTATCCCAGGGAGATTGTCACAGATAATGGTGCCCAATTCACAAGTCAGGAGTTCCAGAGTTTTGTTACGGTCCATAATATCAAGCACAAATTAACCGCCCCCTATCACCCAGCCACCAATGGGCAAGCAGAGCGGTTTGTACAAACTTTCAAGAACTATTTCAAGGCCTCAGTAGCTGTGACTAGCCAAAGGTCCATATCGCCTCAGCAGTTAGACTCTTTCCTGTTTACTTACAGAACTACACCACATGCCACCACTGGTACAACTCCAGCTGAGCTTATGTTGGAAAGACAGCCATGGACTGCTTTTGACATGCTTCGCCCTCAGACCATTCATGAACATGTATTACAATCCCAAGAAAAGATGGTGAAGTCCAAAGAGTCTCCTGTTTTTGCAACCCACCAGGAGGTCTGGACTCGATCGTATGGATCTGCCAACACTCGGTGGCTACCTGCTACCGTTGCAGAATCTTTGGGACCCAAGATGTACAGAGTCCGCCTGGAAGATGGTTCCATTAAGAAGACATATAGACCAGCTACGGCCTCGTTCACGGGTGCCTGAACCCTTAACGTCCCCAACCCTACGGGGTCCGGTGTCCACATCTAATGCGTCGGAGGACATCTGGAATGGTGTCTGGGTTGACTCGGAAACTTTGGACTCGTCTCCTGTGGGTATTTGTGACTCTGGTTCAGAGGTTCCCCCTGACCACTCTGTACCCTCCTTGACCCCACCAGTTGATCTTTCATCCAATCCTACCGCCTCCAACACCCCGCCTGCTGGTGGGCGTCCCCAACGTCACCGACGCCCTCCTGACCGCTTACTTCTTCAAGAACGGATAAGAGACTTCCGTCGGTCCTCGCGTAGGGCCCGGAAAGATGTGGATGATGATTTGGCCCCGCAATTTTCTTCAGAAGACTAGTCATCAGTTTTTCAGTGACACTCTCCAAGTTCCTCAGATGAACTGTGTTCGATTGTTCTGGTTGTTGATTTGTTACTAGGTTTTTGTTATGTTGTTCTGGTTTTGTTTTTGGGGTGGGAAGGAAGGTGTTATAGCTGACTATACTAAACCTGTGCTATCACTTTAACTAGTGGCTCCGCCCAGGATGACACAGGTCAGAGGGCACGGCAGCCATCTTCAGGGTCAGTTAGTGTGATGCAGTTATGAAGGCAGATGCATGATCCTGTGTTCCTGTAGTTATCCAAGCCTGTATATAACAGTAAGTGTCCTGCAATAAAGCAATGGTGAACCTGACAGCCCAGCCTCATATCTGAACAAGCAGAGAGCATAACAGGAAGATTAGAACAATTCCCAGATATTTTGTAGAAATGAGACCCCCAAAATAGTTGGTGGCAGTGAGAACACACAGATTACAACAATTCCCAGATATTTTGTAGAAATGAGACCCCCACAATTGCTGGTGGCAGTGACAACACAAAGATTACAACAATTCCCAGATATTTTGTATAAATGACTGACCCCCAAAATAGTTGGTGGCAGTGAGAACACAAAGATTAGAACAATTCCCAGATATTTTGTAGAATTGTGACACCCCCCCCCCATAGCTGCTGGCAGACTGGCAGTGAGAACAAACACTAACAATCTCCTCTCAAAAAACACGTGCTGGGGCTGCAAGGGACGCCTTATATAGTGTGCTGCGGGACTTAGCTCTGTGAGCCCATGATTGGGCAAAATTTGCCCAATCAGGACTCTGAGCCGTGATTGGCATAGTCTTACACCTGTATTGCACCTAAACTGTGGTCAGGTGCAGGCTGTAGCCAATTACAAGCTTCAGGCCAGTGGAAAAGTGCATTGTGGTCCATTGTGGTGCATTGTGGGCAAACATGCTGCGAACACGCGGAAATGTTCGAAGTTCGCGAACATACGAACTGGCGATGTTCGAATCGAACTCCGAACCGATCGAACCGAACAGCTCATCCCTACTCATTATGTGCCTTTGTCCTCCAGTCAAGTGGCTCAGCTCATCATCTCTATTAAGGGCACAAATTTCTTTTGAAATTTCGCACCGCTAAGAAAATTGCGCCCTGGGCAACTGCCCCGGTGCCTCCCCCCACCCCGCGCTTCGCCACTGTCCTCAGGGGCATGTTGTTCCCCAAGACAAATCAGATTAATGCAGAGTCAGCGTGTTTTCAAGGCTAAATTCAGACAAACAAGTGCATGTAAAGGCATACAGTATCTTCAGGAAAATATATAAGTAAAACTAGATTAGCTAAGGAGGACAGAAGGAGAATACAGTTTATTGTAGAAAACGTTTACAGGTATGAGCAAAACACACACTTTTTGGCATCCGGGCAGCTCAGACACCCTTTGAGGGCAAATATTCCTGAGACAGCTGCCCATGGGTGCATTTGTGTTTCTTCATCTTACACCCTACGCATGAAGCCGTCTAGTATAGTATTGCACTAATATATGGGGTGTTTGCACAGCAACAGAACTGGCATGCATCTATTGCCACTATATGGCTGGTTCCAGATGCCCTGAGTTACAGACACAATCTTGGCCTGCAGCATGTACATAAAAAGCATGACTTTCAAACACTTTGAGCTAGATTCCAAGTATGGTGTAAACTTAACCAAAGCTCCAGAGACTTATAAAAGCTCCAGAGACTATAATGGCTCTGGTAAGTTTACACCAGGCTTGGGATGTAGCTCCTTGTTGTGATTGCAAGCATATGTGATGATACACATTTCACAGGTCTCTGTGTGCTGTCCTGTCAATCATTTCAACAAATTGCATGATTGATATTCATCGCCCAATTCAAAGCATAGAGAGGAGCCCCAGGTGCAAACATACAATATATAGAGGCATGTTTAGCCGGTCCTCAAAATCCCCTAGAACAGGGATGGCGAACCTTTTGAGCCCGAGTGCCCAAACTGGATCGCTGAACCAACTTATGTGTCTCAAAGTGCCAACCGCGCAATTAGACCTGAATACTGATTTATTTTAGAAAAAACACTTCATGCGACCGTTTGAACTAATTATGTGCTTACTCTTAAAAGAAAAATACAGTATAAGAAGATGAATATATTGCCCCCCAGCTCACACATGGATATATTTACCACCAGCTCACACATGGATATATATTGCCCCCAGCAGCTCACACATGGATATTTATTGCCCCCGACAGCTCACACATGGATATATTTGCCCTCAGCTCACACATGGATATATTTGCCCCCAGCTCACACATGGATATATTGCTCCAGCTCATACATGGATATATTGCCCAAGATCACATATGGATATATTGCCCCAGCTCACCCATGGATATATATTACCCCAGCAGCTCACACATGGATATATATTGCCCTCAGCAGCTCACCCATGGATATATATTGCCCCAAGCAGCTCACACATGGATATATATTGCCCCCAGCAGCTCACACATGGATATATATTGCCCCAACAGCTCTCCCATGGATATACAGTGGCAAGAAAAAGTATGTGAACCGTTTGGGATTACGTGGAGTTTTGCATGAATTGGTCATAAAATGTGCTCTGATCTTCATCTAAGTCACAACAATTTGAAAAACACAGTCTGCTTAAAATAACACAACACAAACATTAGATGTTTTCATGTTTTTATTGAACAGAACATGTAAACATTCACAGTGCAGGGTGGGAAAAGTATGTGAACCTTTGGACTTAATAACTGGTTGACCCTCCTTTGGCAGCAATAACCTCAACCAAACGTTTCCTGTAGTTGCAGATCAGACCTGCACAACGATCTGGAGTAATTTTGGACCACTCCTCTTCACAAAACTGTTTCAGTGTAGCAATATGCTTGGGATGTCTGGAGTGAATCGCTCTCTTAAGGTCATGCCACAGCATTTCAATCGGGTTGAGGTGAGGACTCTGACTTGGCCACTCCAAAAGGCGTATTTTGTTTTGTTGAAGCCATTCTTTTGTTGAATTACTTGTATGCTTTAGGTCATTGTCCTGTTGCATCACCCATCCTCTGTGGAGCTTCAGTTGGCGGACAGATGGTTTTACGTTTTCCTGCAAAATGTCTTGATAAACTCTGGAATTCATTTTTCCATCAATAACAACAATCCGTCCAGGCCCTGAGGCAGCAAAGCAGCCCCAAACCATGATGCTCCCTCCGCCATGTTTTACAGTGGGGATGAGGTTTTGATGTTGGTGTGCTGTGCTTTTTTTTCTCCACACATAGTGTTGCGTGTGTAGCGCTGTGTTAAAAATCTTGCTGTGGCAGTACCTATTTTTGGCCACAAGATGGAGACTATCGCGATCAGAGATACTGGACATTGGGACTACAATGCCCGGCATGCTTTGCAAGAAGACAGGAAGTGGGTGGGGACTGGACACTTACATCCTCTGCCTCGTGGAGAAAGTTCCAGAGCGCGCCAGGGAACAGGAGAAAGCAGACGCACTGAGGAGATCGGGGGAGAACCTAGGCCAAAGCCCGAGGGAGACCTGTTATTCCTGTTTGGGTCACTCAACCTGAGGAGAAGGAGACTTGTCAGAGCCCAGACATTGCTGCAGACCGGCGGAATCGAACGGAGAGCAGGCGGTGAGCTGGACAAGCTGCATGAAGTCAGACAACGGATCCGGCCGCTAGTATCCCCAGTCAAAATCCGGAGGAGAGACGTCCTGGGTCAGCGGAGCCTAAAGCCTGCGTCGGATGGGTGAGAGGCCTCCAAGGCTGTTTGTGATTAAAGGTCAAGCTGCTGTTTTCTCTTTAAAGTCCACAGGGCCCCAACTGACTAGTCGAAGACTTTCCTTCATGTAAATTCACTGGCCAGCTGAACAGTACCCGGGTACCACACACATACATATACACCTTCTTTACATTCTGGGACTTAACCTGTGCAGGACTCAATTTGTTACGAATCGGAATAAGGGGGTTAAAGATAAAGTTACGTTCCGAACTATATTTTTCTCTTTTCCGCTGCGCGTTTACCGCAATACGAAGGGATTGTATGTTTTTTGGGTTTCGCTACGTGTTCCCTTTTTCTGAATTATCGGGAAATTGCATTCTTTTATGTTCGGTCGCGAATATTTTATTTTCCGAAATACGAAGCCTCGTGTTTCGTTTCTTTTCCGCTGCGCGTTTTACCGAAATACGAAAATACTGTAATAATACTTGTGAATACCGTGCTTCAACATCTGCTCAAGATTTTAGTAAACTATTTATATTATAAAAAACTCACAACTGTGTTGGAGTATATTTATTCCCTAGTGCGGGGAGACTGACCCGTGGTTCATTTTCAGCGGCTCCTCCGGGAGTGAGCGCTACACGTGGGGGCTCGTTTCCGGGATTCAGTCTCTGGAAAAACCGCATCTAAAGGGTTAAATATGGATCCAGACACTGTTGCCGAATGGTGTGAGGAGCACAGTAGTCAGTTAGAATGTTGTATAGTCATGGATATCCCCGCAGACACTTGGGCCGAAGAGCAGATCCGCCAGGCCGTGGCCACGCTAGCACCAGATCATCGGGGGTTAATACTGGACATTAAGAAAAACCCAGATACTTCTCACATGTATGTTCTTCTCGAGTGGAGAAAGGGTGTTCCACCATGTTTTCAAGGCACGAGCGTGAAACTGGCCGAAGAGGTGGAAGTCCAACTAATTAAGCCAAGTACGCCACGTGGCGAATCCGCAAGTGTTTCCGTGCCTAGTCCGTTGGCCATGATCGGGCCTGAATTTATCGTGGCTATTGGAGATCTACTGGCTAAATGTCAGAAAACAAGCCCTCCTCACACTAACTTCGGTTATCGACGGTTAAGAAATTTACAGGAAACGTACCAACTCCGGCGGGAGAAGAAACCTTTGAAGAATGGGTGGAACAGGCGATGCAGGCTCTGGATGAGTGGGATGTCCCTGAGGCCCAGAAAAAGCAAAGGATCACCGAGAGCTTAAAGGGACCTGCGTCAGAAGCGGTGAGAAATCTAAAACTGAGCAGAAAAGATTGTACTGCTTTAGATTACTTAAACGTTCTTGAAGAAGTTTTTGGGCGAACCGAAAAGGCGGCCGAACTGGTATATCAGTACGAACACACCTACCAGAGAAGAGGTGAAAGGATGACCGAGTACATGAGGCGCCTAGATAAGATTCTACACCAGATACTTCTCAAGAAAGGGGCCGAACCGGCCGAAGTAGATAAGATCCGAATAAAACAGATCCTGAGGGGCTCTCAACCTCTAGATCCAGTAATGATGCAGCTGAGAAGCAGAACAGGTAACCAAGAATTGAAGTACCTGGAACTGATCCGAGTTGTACGAGAAGAAGAGGCTTTACTGGAAGAGAAATCCTTCAGGCGGGGGGAAAGGGCTTATGCACAACCTGTGAGGCATAGTGACGGTCTGCAGCCTGAAAGCGATTCCCTAGATACTTATGGATCGGACGAGGACGAACAAGAGCACCTGGTCGTTTTTAAATCTACAGAGAGGGCTGCCAAAGAATCGAACCCCTCTGAACGTGGTGAATTGTCCAAGACCGTCAAGGAAGTACAGGAAGCTCAAGCTGAATTGCAACAAGCGCACGCGGAACTGTGCCGAGTGTTGATGAAGGTGACCGAGATGCAGGCAGAAATGCAGAAATTCCTCACAGATATGCAGACGACGGGAGCTGCTGTGGCGTCTGGTCCAAGTCCTTTAACAAAATCCCAACAAGCAACTACGTCTCCACTCTCTAAGAAGAGATGTTTTGGTTGTGGAGAAATGGGCCATTTCCGCGCACAGTGCAAAGGCCAAAAGCCTGAGAAGGATAGAGTCGAGGGACTGTTGAAAGCCCTAGAAGGACTGTTATCTACCTCACCGGCGGGAAACGCCAGAGGGCACAAGTGAAGGAGCAACCTAAGTGCCCGAAGGTTGAACCCCGCTCCAGAAACCAAGCAAAGACTAAGAGGGCGAGAAGGCCCAAAGCCGAACCAACTGTGGAGCCTGCCAGGACTGAAAGAGTCACTCCCTTAGCATCCGGGTCTACGTCATGGGGAAGCAATGCACACCCAAAACCTGCACGGGCCAAGAAAAAGGCCAGGGTACAGCAAACTGGGTCTAAGTGTCCGGATGCCGCCACCAAGTTTCCTGACCAACTGATAGGTCCTTCTCCTATTGTGCCAATCCAAGTGGAAGGAGTCTACACCAAAGCCCTGTTAGATTCAGGGGCTCAAGTGACATTGATCTACAGAGACTTCTACGAGAAACACTTAAAGCACATTCCTCTGCAAGAATTGAAGGATTTGGAAATATGGGGTATCGGCACTGAGAAACTCCCTTATGACGGGTACCTGCAAGTGAAGTTGGAGATCGGATCTGAAGTCATCGGGCAGTCTGGGGGTTGTGATGCATTGGCTATTGTGTGTCCTCGACCCTCGGGGGCGAACAGAAGCTCCCTGATAGTGGGGACGAATACTGACCTAGTGCGGCGTCTCCTGACGCCTATCGTGTTGGAAGAAGGTTCAACTCAAGGAGTACACCCAATGTTACGTCCGGTCTATCAGAGGATGGTCGAAGAACGAAAGGCACCTGCCGAGGTGGGAAGACTGTGGAGACTGGGTGGAACAGAGAAGGTTCTGCAAGCAGGAGAAGTAGCGAGCTTCCGGGCTTCAGTCAAGTTGAACGGATCGCAACCCGGTCCCTATGTGGTGCTGGGAACCGATTTTAATCATGGGAGTGAAACCGGAGTCGAAGTAATCCCTGAAATAATCTCCACCAAAGCTCTGAAGAGAACACGAGGAAGAGTCTCAGTCAGCGTGTGTGCAATGTGACGGATTCTCCAGTAGTCCTTAAAGCACGAATGCCTATCGGGCAAGTAGAGTCTGCTACACCCCTCTCTACGATTTAGGAGGGGAGTGGATAAAAAGAGATTCCAGATGAAAGATTCTACCCCAAAGACGCTCCCATTTCACCTGAGTGGAAGAAACGTCTTCAGTCTCAAGTCCTAAAGTGGAAGGAATTGTTCTCGAAAGATGAGTTCGATGTGGGCCTAGCAAAGAGTACTGAGCACCGCATTCGGTTACAGGAAGACAAGCCGTTTCGTGAAAGATCAAGGCGAGTTCCGCTGGGAGACTTGGATGATCTGCGAGAGCAACTGAATGAATTGCAGAGAACCAAGGTGATTCAAGAGTCCAGGAGTCCATATGCATCTCCCATAGTGTTGGTCCGGAAGAAAAATGGTTCTGTCCGCCTATGTATAGACTACCGCACATTGAACCGGAGAACCATCCCCGATCAATATGCCACTCCTCGGATAGAAGATGCCCTACAGTGTTTGTCTGGAGCAAAGTGGTTTAGTGTACTAGACCTGCGAAGCGGATATCACCAGATACCCATGCATCCTGAAGACAAGGAGAAAACTGCGTTCATCTGTCCACTAGGGTTCTTTGAATTCAACAGAATGCCTCAAGGCCTTACGGGGGCTCCAGCCACGTTCCAACGGTTGATGGAGAAGACAGTCGGGGATATGAATTTAATCGAAGTATTAGTGTACCTGGATGACATAATTGTGTTTGGAAGACTCTGGAAGAACATGAACAACGTCTGGAGAAGGTCTTGAAGAGGCTCCATGAAGAGGGGTTGAAACTGTCTCTGGAGAAATGCCAATTCTGTCTACCGTCTGTTACGTATCTAGGACATGTGGTCTCAGCAGAAGGTGTTTCGACAGATCCTCGGAAGTTGGAGGCCGTAGCTTCTTGGCCTAGACCCCGAAACGTCACTGAGCTTAGATCTTTCTTGGGATTCTGTTCATATTATCGAAGATTTGTGGAAGGATTCGCCAAAATAGCTCAACCACTGAACAAACTCCTGCAGAAGGAAACCACCGAAGAAGGCTGCAAGGTCTCTGACAAAAACCCGTCCGCTCCGGGGCCAAGGAAAGCTCGAGAGTCTATACAAGGTGAATGGACCAGTCAATGTGAAGGAGCTTTCGTAAAGCTGAAAGAGAGTCTAACCCGAGCTCCTGTTTTGGCCTATGCGGACCCTCACAAGCCGTATGAATTACATGTGGATGCCAGCCGAGAAGGTCTGGGAGGAGTCCTATATCAGGAGTATGGTGGATTGCTGAGGCCTGTAGCGTACGTGAGCCGGAGCCTTACGCCTTCGGAGAAGAACTATCCTACTCATAAGCTGGAGTTCCTAGCCTTGAAGTGGGCAGTGGTAGACAAGTTGAAAGACTATCTGTATGGAGCTGAGTTCGTGATCAAGACGGATAACAATCCTCTTACCTACATCCTTACTACCGCAAAACTGGACGCAACGGGACATCGGTGGTTGGCCGCTCTGTCAGGGTTTCGGTTCAGCCTGAAGTATCGCCCTGGGGTGAATAATCGAGATGCTGATGCGTTGTCGAGAAGACCCTACACTACAGAATGGACTCAGTTGACTCCAGACGGGGTGCAAGCTTTGTGTCAAGGAACAGAGCGCCGGGTCAAAGGAGGGATTGAAGCGGAGGCCATAGGAGTTATGGCTGCGGCTGTTCCTGAGTTCTATTGTAACCCTACGCAGTTAAGGGATGAAAATTTACCTACCTTTTCGAGACAGGACTTGAAAGCGGATCAGGCCAGAGACCCTTTAATTGCCTTGACCATAAAGGCCCTGTCTGCAAACCAGCGAGAGATTTTGTTAACCAACTCCCCGAGTGGAGCCAGATTGGTCTACAAAGAGTGGGAGCGGTTAAAGATGTTGGATGGGGTGGTCTACCGAAGGGGCCCCTCAACTAGCGCTGAAGAGATTCAACAGTTATTCCTCCCTACTAAACATAGGGAGAGTGTGTTGCGATCACTACATGATGAGCATGGACATTTGGGTGCTGAAAGAACTTTTAAGCTGGTGCGAGATAGGTTCTATTGGCCTTGCATGAGAGCTGAAGTGGAAAGCTATTGTCACTCCTGTCTAAGGTGTATTCAGAGGAAGACTCTACCGACCCGAACTGCTCCAATGAGCCATCTGCAGAGCCAGGGACCCATGGATTTGGTGTGCATTGACTTCTTGTGCTTAGAGCCGGATGCTAGTGGGCAAGGGAACATTCTAATAGTGACTGATCATTTCACCCGTTACGCCCAAGCATCTCTACAAAAGAGATCAACGCGCTCCGACCGTGGCCAAGGTGTTGATGGAAAAGTTCTTTTTTCACTACGGACTGCCAAGGAGGATACACTCTGATCAGGGTAGAGACTTTGAAAGCAGACTGGTGGGGCAATTGTTAGAGCTGTTGGGAATCCAAAAAACCCGAACTACACCATATCACCCTCAAGGTGATGCTCAGCCTGAAAGGTTTAATCGCACACTGCTGAACATGCTGGGGACCTTGTCGAATGTGGAGAAGCAGAGTTGGAGTCGGCACATAGCTACTCTGGTGCATGCATATAACAGTACGGAGAGTGATGCAACTGGATACTCGCCGTACCGTCTTATGTTCGGAAGGGAGGCTCGACTGCCGGTTGATTTGGCATTTGGGTTATCCCTAGACCAGACATCAGTAGCTTCCCATAGAAACTACGTGGATAGGCTTCGAAAGAATCTGGCTTCTGCGTTTGAACAGGCCCGTTTGACCTCGGGAAACAGGGAGCAAAGAAACAAAAGGAACTATGACCTGAAAGTTCGAATACAAGATCTACAACCCGGTGATAGGGTTCTATTGAAGAACTTGGGTGCTGCTGCGAGACACAAGTTGGCGGATAGGTGGAGTTCCCAGGTTTACATTGTCTGCAAACAACTGCCGGGTCTACCAGTGTATCAGATTCGCCCGGATGGAAAGGCTGGGCCTATTAAGAACTGGCACCGAAATCATTTGTTACCTTTGAGAGAGGCTGTAAGGATGCCAGTTGGGGACGAACTGCCTCTGCCGAATCCGCCTGTTCCATGTTTGCCTCCTGTTACTCGGTCTCAGCAGACCCGGGTCATCGAAGAGAGCGAAAGGGACAGTGAGGAAGAAAGTTTCTGTCTGGACTGGATACGTTCACCGGAGCCTGAAGAGATTATCTCCGTTCCTGAACGATGGGAGAGTAATTTGAGGCCTGAAGCTCCTGAATTCTTGTTGGAAGTCCCTGAGACTGTTGATATCCCTGAGCCTCTTGAATTTCAGTTGGAACTCCCTGAGGCTGTGGGGATTCCGGTAGCTCCGGAAGCTTACTCAGGTGATTATAGTTCTATGCCTTCGCTGGAGGGATCATACTCTGAAGAAACATCTGCTCCAGTGATAGAGAGAGGGATTGAGCCAACGCCTATAGTACTTCCACCTGAAGAGGAGCTGATTGAGCCAGAACCAAAACGCTCTGTTCGACCGCCCCAACGACTCACCTACGACTCACCAGGACATAGCACTGAAGAGGCCATCACCACGGTGCGGAGGTTGCCCGAAGTGTCTGCTATGCTAGCTGAGGTAGCCCAAAATATGAGTCAACTTGAGGAAGTGTTCCTAACCCACTGCATGTATGCTGCTGAACCTGTACATGTTATGTAAATTGTATTCAAATATTGTGGAAATGTAATGTAACTGTTGTACCTCCTTGGAGAGACCCAAGAGTTCTAGGAGGGGGAGAGTGTAGCGCTGTGTTAAAATCTTGCTGTGGCAGTACCTATTTTTGGCCACAAGATGGAGACTATCGCGATCAGAGATACTGGACATTGGGACTACAATGCCCGGCATGCTTTGCAAGAAGACAGGAAGTGGGTGGGGACTGGACACTTACATCCTCTGCCTCGTGGAGAAAGTTCCAGAGCGCGCCAGGGAACAGGAAAGCAGACGCACTGAGGAGATCGGGGGAGAACCTAGGCCAAAGCCCGAGGGAGACCTGTTATTCCTGTTTGGGTCACTCAACCTGAGGAGAAGGAGACTTGTCAGAGCCCAGACATTGCTGCAGACCGGCGGAATCGAACGGAGAGCAGGCGGTGAGCTGGACAAGCTGCATGAAGTCAGACAACGGATCCGGCCGCTAGTATCCCCAGTCAAAATCCGGAGGAGAGACGTCCTGGGTCAGCGGAGCCTAAAGCCTGCGTCGGATGGGTGAGAGGCCTCCAAGGCTGTTTGTGATTAAAGGTCAAGCTGCTGTTTTCTCTTTAAAGTCCACAGGGCCCCAACTGACTAGTCGAAGACTTTCCTTCATGTAAATTCACTGGCCAGCTGAACAGTACCCCGGTACCACACACATACATATACACCTTCTTTACATTCTGGGACTTAACCTGTGCAGGACTCAATTTGTTACGAATCGGAATAGGGGGTTAAAGATAAAGTTACGTTCCGAACTATTTTTTCTCTTTTCCGCTGCGCGTTTACCGCAATACGAAGGGATTGTATGTTTTTTGGGTTTCGCTACGTGTTCCCTTTTTCTGAATTATCAGGAAATTGCATTCTTTTATGTTCGGTGTCGCGAATATTTTATTTTCCGAAATACGAAGCCTCGTGTTTCGTTTCTTTTCCGCTGCACGTTTTACCGAAATACGAAAATACTGTAATAATACTTGTGAATACCGTGCTTCAACATCTGCTCAAGATTTTAGTAAACTATTTATATTATAAAAAACTCACAACTGTGTTGGAGTATATTTATTCCCTAGTGCGGGGAGACTGACCCGTGGTTCATTTTCAGCGGCTCCTCCGGGAGTGAGCGCTACACGTGTTTTTTCCAAACAACTCAATTTTGGTTTCATCTGTCCACAGAATATTTTGCCAGTAGTGCTGTGGATTGGAACATCCAGGTGCTCTTTTGCAAACTTCAAACGTGCTGCAATATTCTTTTTGGACAGCAATGGCTTCCTCCGTGGTGTCCTCCCATGTACTCCATTTTTGTTTAATGTTTTCCTTATTGTAGATGTGTCAACAAAAATGTTAGCATGTGCCAGAGATTTCTGTAAGTCTTTAGCTGACACTCTAGGATTCTTCTTTACCTCATTAAGCATTCTGCGCTGTGCTCTTGCAGTCATCTATACAGGACGACCACGCCTAGGGAGAGTAGCAACAGTGCTGAACTTTCTCCATTTGTAGACAGTCTGTCTTACCGTGGACACATGAACATCAAGACTTTTGGAGATACTTTTGTAACCCTTTCCAGCTTCATGCAAGTCAACAATTCTTGAACGAAGGTCTTCTGAGAGCTCTTTTCTGCGAGGCATGGTTCACATCATCCAGTGCTTCTTGAAACCAGTAAACCCAAAACTGGTGTGTGTTTTTAAAGGGCAGGACAGCTTTCAGCAACAACATCCAATAATATCAACACTGATTGGACTCAAGTTGGTTCACTCCTGGCTCCAATTAAGCTCTTGGAGAAGTCATTAGGCTAGGGGTTCACATACTTTTTCCACCCTGCACTGTGAATGTTTACATGTTATGTTCAATAAACACATGAAAACATATAATGTTTGCGTTGTATTATTTTAAGCAGACTGTGTTTTTCAAACTGTTGTGATTTAGATGAAGATCAGAGCACATTTTTGACCAATTCATGCAAAACTCCACGTAATCCCAAAGAGTTCACATACTTTTTCTTGCCACTGTATATTGCCCCCAGCAGCTCACATATGGATATCAGGAAAAAAGGGGGAGATGGTGTAGCGATGTCTATGTCCTTTCATGGGATGAGGTCGAAGTCACGTACAGTTGTGCTCAAAATTATTCAACCCCCAATGCTGTAAAGGGTTTTAGGGAATTTAGTGTACATTTGTAATTGTATTCAGAATGAAATCCTACAAGGACTTTTTAAAGAACCATATGCAACTAAAATGACAGCAATTGGTTTTGTAATACAGTAGTAAATGTTTCTTTTGTGAATTCTTCATTGACACAATTATTCAACCCCTTAAAGACTACCACTCTGAAGAACAGAGGTTCATTCAAGTGTTTTCAATCAGATATTGAAAACACCTGTGGATGTCACGGAGCAGCAATAAAGCATAATAAGCACCAATTAGGCAGCTTTAAAATGACTGTGATACTCAGCTCCTTCTAGACATTTACTGGTGTGGTTACAAACATGGTGAAGTCAAGAGAATGGCCCAGGAAGACCAGAGAAGAGGTGATTACTCTTCACAGGAAGGGCAATGGCTATAAGAAGATTGCAAAGATGTTAAACATACCAAGAGAGACCATAGGAAGCATCATTCGCAAATTCAAGGCAAAGGGCACTGTTGAAACGCTACCTGGTCGTGGCAGAAAGATGCTGACTTCGACTGCTGTGCGCTACCTGAAGCGTAGAGTGGAGAAAAGTCCCCGTGTGACTGCTGAGGAACTGAGAAAAGATTTGTCAGATGTGGGTACTGAAGTTTCAGCTCAGACAATACGGTGCACACTGCGTAATGAAGGCCTCCATGCCAGAACTCCCAGGCGCACCCCCTTGCTGTCTCCAAAGAATAAGAAGAGTCGACTGCAGTATGCCAAAAGTCATGTGGACAAACCACAGAAGTTTTGGGATAGTGTTCTGTGGACTGATGAAACAAAATTAGAACTGTTTGGGCCCATGGATCAACGCTATGTTTGGAGGAGGAAGAACAAGGCCTATGAAGAAAAGAACACCTTGCCTACTGTGAAGCATGGCGGGGGGTCAATCATGCTTTGGGGCTGTTTTGCTTCTGCAGGTACAGGGAAGCTTCAGCGTGTGCAAGGTACCATGAATTCTCTTCAGTACCAGGAGATATTGGATGACAATGTGATGCAGTCCGTCACAAACCTGAGGCTTGGGAGACGTTGGACCTTTCAACAGGACAATGATCCCAAGCATACCTCCAAGTCCACTAGAGCATGGTTGCAGATTAAAGGCTGGAACATTTTGGAGTGGCCATCGCAGTCCCCTGACTTAAATCCGATTGAGAACCTCTGGTGGGACTTAAAGAAACCAGTTGCAGTGCGCAAGCCTAAGAATGTGACTGAACTGGAGGCTTTTGCCCATGACGAATGGGCGAAGATACCCGTAGATCGCTGCAAGACACTTGTGTCAAGCTATGCTTCACGTTTAAAAGCTGTTAGTACAACAATCCTTTTACAGTACTAAGTACTAAGATTGAATGTCACTTGGGGGTTGAATAAAACTGATAATGATGTGAGCACAGAAAAGACATTTGTGGTTATTTCATTATAAATGTTACGTTATATTAGTCTGACCTACACGTGCCTCTTTGATTTAATTGTAAGCAAGATGACTGACTGATCAAAATCAATGTCAAACTGGCCAAAACACTCAATTTCAGTGGGGGTTGAATAATTTTGAACACAACTGTATATTGTGTTCTTAGCCTTCTCTTCTAAGGTACTCCTCAAAGAAAACACAGGAAAAATATCATAGTGCGACCCATCAACATAGCACATATGTGTAGATGGAAAAGTTTACACTCACATGTAATAGAACCCTCCTGGTTCTGGGTAGTATGCCTTAGGGATATTTGTTGGCTTCCCAATGCCCTTTCAGACAGGATTCTCTGGATCCAATTGAAGTCCAAAGTGGAATAGATATTTCCAATAATATAGATTTCCCCAAAAAGAATTGCAGGAAAACTATATATGCATCTGTGGGGGTGGGTTCTGTCTCTTTGTTCCCTGCCAGCGTCAACTGTGCATCAAGGAGATTCTGTGAGAGACCAGGAAACCTGGTCTCTCACAGAATCTCCTTGATGCACAGTTGACGCTGGCAGGGAACAAAGAGACAGAACCCACCCCACAGATGCATATATAGTTTTCCTGCAATTCTTTTTGGGGAAATCTATATTATTGGAAATATCTATTCCACTTTGGACTTCAATTGGATCCAGAGAATCCTGTCTGAAAGGGCATTGGGAAGCCAACAAATATCCCTAAGGCATACTACCCAGAACCAGGAGGGTTCTATTACATGTGAGTGTAAACTTTTCCATCTACACATATGTGCTATGTTGATGGGTCGCACTATGATATTTTTCCTGTGTTTTCTTTGAGGAGTACCTAAGAAGAGAAGGCTAAGAACACAATATACGTGACTTCGACCTCATCCCATGAAAGGACATAGACATCGCTACACCATCTCCCCCTTTTTTCCTGTTATTTATTGATGGTTGAGTAACAAGGACCATCTGGGTGTATCAGCGATTTCCTCATATAATCTATCAGCGCTACCTATTTTCTTTTGTATATCACATATGGATATATATTGCCCCAGCAGCTCCCACAGGGATATATATTGCCCCAGATCACATATCAATATATTACCCACAGCTCACATATGGATATATTGCCCCGGCTCACATATGGATATATTGCCCCAGCTCACAATTACATATGCCCCAGCAGCTCACCCATGGATATATATTGGCCCCAGCAGCTCAACCATGGATATATATTGCCCCAGCAGCTCACATATGGATATATATTGCCCCAGCAGCTCACACAGGGATATATATTGCCCCAGCTCACATATGGATATATATTGCCCCAGCTCACATATGGATATATTACCCCAGCTCACATATGGATATATTACCCCCAGCTCACATATGGATATATTGCCCCAGCTCACAATTATATATTGCCCCAGCAGCTCACTAGGCTTGTGCACCGATTTTTTTTTCGGTTCGATTCGGTTCATTCGGATTTTGAAAATTTTCGTTTTGTTTTTCGTATCTACTTTTTTTCGTGATTTCGGAAATTTTCGTGTTTTTCGGAACGTCTGTTCTCCTCGTTTCAAAGTGTCTATTCGTTTTGACGTAAACTAATGGTTTTTCGGATACGATAATTATACGATACGATAATTCTGCCGATACGATAATTCTGCCATTGAGATTTTCTCATGTTTTACAAGAAGGATACATTGAGATTTCTCATGTTTTACAAGAAGGATACATTGAGATTTCTCATGTTTTACAAGTAGGATACATTGAGATTTCTCATGTTTTACAAGTAGGATACATTGAGATTTCTCTGGTTTTCCAGGAAGGAAACATTGAGATGGGAATGATACAAAACTTAATTACAGAATCAGCGATATAAATACGATGTCCGAAATTACTGAAATGGAACCGAAATCAGGAATGGAGCCGAAATCACGAATGGAATGAAAATGTATTTCGATTTTACACATTTCTAGTCCATTCGAAAATTCCGAAAAGTTTTCGTTTTTGCACGAAAAGTCGTTCGGATCTGACGTTTTCGGATCTTAAAATGTTCGTAAAATCGGCCGAATCCGAATGCACGAATCGGGAAATTTCGTGAAAATTCCGAAATTCCGAAACCCGAAACGCACATCCCTACAGCTCACCCATGGATATATATTGCCCCAGCAGCTCACCCATGTATATATATACTGCCCCAGCAGATCGCACATGGATATATTGCCCCCAGCAGCTCACATAGGGATATATATTGCCCCAGCTCAAATATGGTTATATATTGCCCCAGCAGCTCACCCATGGATATATATTACCCCAGCAGCTCACACATTGATATATATTGCCCCCAGCAGCTCACCCATGGATATATATTGCCCCCAGCAGCTCACCCATGGATTTATTGCCCCCAGCAGCTCACACATGGATATATATTGCCCCAGCAGCTCACCCATGGATATATATTGCCCCCAGCAGCTCACCCATGGATATATATTGCCCCAGCAGCTCACACATGGATATATATTGCCCCAGCAGCTCACCCATGGATATATATTGCCCCCAGCAGCTCACCCATGGATATATATTGCCCCCAGCAGCTCACACAGGGATATATATTGCCCCAGCTCACATATGGATATATATTGCCCCAGCTAACATATTGATATATATTACCCCAGCTCACATATGAATATATTGCCCCAGCTCACAATTATATATTGCCCCCGGCAGCTCACCATGGATATATATTGCCCCCAGCATCTCGGACATGGATATATATGACCCCAGCAGCTCACACATGGATATATATTGCCCCATCTCACATATGGATATATTGCCCCAGCTCACATATGGATATATTACCCCAGCTCACATATGAATATATTACCCCCAGCTCAATATATATACATAGGTGAGCTGCTGGGAGCAATATATATCCATAGGTGAGCTGCTGAGGGAAATATATATCCATGGGTGAGCTGTTGGGGTAATATATATCCATAGGTGAGCTGGGGCAATATATCCATATGTGATCTTCTGGCAAATATATCCATGTGTGAGCTGGGGGCAAATATATCCATGTGTGAGATGCTGGGCAATAAATATCCATGTGTGAGCTGTTGGGGGCAATATATATCCATGTGTGAGCTGGTGGTAAATATATCCATGTGTGAGCTGGGGGGCAATATATTCATCTTCTTATACTGTATTTTTCTTTTAAGAGTAAGCACATAATTAGTTCAAACAGTCGCATGAAGTGTTTTTTCTAAAATAAATCAGTATTCAGGCCTAATTGCGCGGTTGGCACTTTGAGACACATAAGTTGGTTCAGCGATCCAGTTTGGGTGATACATACCTGATACATATTGAGCATAATAACCCTCAATAATGTATGTAATACTTTGTGCTGTCTTGCCTATGGAGACTAAAATCTATGGTAAATTTAGAGGGCTTTTCTTTGAAGAATGATTGTGATGTGGATAATATAACCTTGATAAAATTGATATAAAAAAGTAATTAATATCTGTCAGATTTCATAACGGATAGGGACGTGTAAATCAGTCAACTTGTCCTTATCTGCTGTTACTAAGATTCAATGGAAGGTCATACACAAAGTACAAAATAAACTGGAAAAGAAAATACTATGAATGTAACATTGACATGAGTTTCCTGGAACATTACAAGGTTCTTTATTTAAAGAAAAAAAATCAGACTTCAGGTCTGAAACTCTAAGAATACCAGAGATATAATAATTATTTTTTATTAACCCCCTCAGAGGCAAGCTGCTAACATAGAGGCTCACTCTTATTAGAGATGCTAGTCTGCCACAAGCAGCTCCCCATTGCTGTCTTAGGGTTTATTTAGAAACATAGAAACATAGAAAAATGTCGGCAGATAAGAACCTTTCGGCCCATCTAGTCTGCCCAATTACATGGATACTTTACCTGCATTTATCTTTTGTTTAGGATAGCCTTATGCCTATCCCATGCTTGCTTAAATTCAATTACTGTTTTGGCCTCTACCACTTCAATTGGAAGGCTGTTCCATGTATCCACCACCCTCTCAGTAAAATAATGCTTCCTGATGTTACTTTTAAACCTTTGCCCCTCTAATCTAAGACTATGTCCTCTTGTTTTGCTACTTTGTTTCCTTTTAAATATACTCCCTTCCTCTACCTTGTGGATTCCCTTTACGTATTTAAATGTTTCTATCATATCTCTTCTGTCTCGTCTTTTTTCCAAGCTATACATGTTAAGATCATTAAGCCTTTCCTGGTAACTTTTCTCCTTCAAGCCGTACACCATTTTAGTAGCCCTTCTCTGAACTCTCTCTAAGATGTCTATATCCTTCTGGAGATACGGTCTCCAGTACTGCACACAGTACTCCAAGTGAGGTCTCACCAGTGCTCTGTACAGTGGCATGAGCACTTCCCTTTTCCTACTGCTAATACCTCTCCCTACACATTGCTCGGCCCTCATGGTTAATTTATTTACCAATCGGATCTTGTAGCCGTTACGATGTATACACATACTTGAGTTTTATGAGTTCTGCCATCCCTTAGGGTAATCATAACAATGACATATGCTAGGATGTGATTGGCTAACCAGAGTGGGAGGACGGATATGCTTTGGAGTATCCATGAAATTTTCAATGCTAATATCCGATTGGTAAATCCATTAACCACGAGGGGGAGCAAAGCGGTTAAATTGAAGAGAGATGGGCAGTTTCAGTAGGAGCTCCTGACGAGCCTTATGGCGAAACGCGTCTTGGGTGCATGTTAGTCAGAGAGCAAACCTAAATCAAATGAATATAATAGCCAGCTGATAGATCTATTGCTATAATATTAAAGGCTTTCCGTAAATGACTATTGGGTCGGCTTACGTGAGAAAAATATTGGTGCATAGGCAGTGGCTACCTGAACAAATGAATGAGCATTTTTGCCTTAAGGTTTGTGGTAATCCTTGATGGTGATTCAAGGGCAAGGTCTATGGTGATCAGACCTGACCTGCCAATACTATTTGTTGGTCTATGACCATTATGTTTTTAGATTGTTGCGATTTATTTTGATTTGATTGTGATTATAGGTCATGTTTTAATTTCAATACACCAGAGGAATGTGCGTTAACTACTGAGTGCAGCAGTGGTTGAACAGTTTAAACCTTGACTGGGTAATTCATTTCCCTCGAACCATGTCAAGCATGTTACAGGGCAGACCTTTCCCTGTGCCACCTCTCTGAATGAAAGGATTATTTGTGTCCAAAAAACATGGCAGGTATGAAATACAGAGCTATGCAGGGTTATTCAAAGAGAATCAAAAAGTCACCGCACGTTTGGTGACTTTTCGTTCTCTTCAATTCGGCACGATTTGGCGATCCCATTTTTGCGACCCTGCGGTGTATTCAGCAAGCACCACAGGGCCGTCGTATTGCAGGGAAAAGTCGCTGCAAACCTGCCGAAAACTCACCGCAAAACCCGGCAAAGGCACACCAAAACCCGCAAAAACATCTGGATTAACCCGCCGAAAACGCAGGAAAAATCCGAGCAGGAGCCGATCACACGCAGTGCAACCGCCAGAAAAACCCGACACTGCAGACGAATGGAGTGAAAAAAAAAACAGTTTGCTTGAATGTTTGAAAAGTGAAACTCTGTTTGCAAAGAAACTACTAAGCGAAAATGTCTGAAATTTACATATGAGGTCCAAGGAATGATAATAAAAAGGGCTGTTACAGAAAAAAGAGCAAACGGTTAAAAAAAATAAAATTAAAAAAAAAATCGGAAAAAAAATTTGGCCAAAAAATGCTTAAAGGGACACTCTACTCGAAAAATCACCCCCCCCCCGTTTTTTTATCCTAACCTATCCCTATTCCCTTAATAAATCTTTGGTTTTTTGGGGTTTTTTTTGTAACTGTAGTACTTACCCTAAAATCCTCTTCCTTCCAGCGGCGTCTTTTTTTTTTTTTTATACTCACCTCCCTCCTCTTCCGCTCCCGTCCTTCTTGCGTCTTCTTGGCTTCTGGTTTACGTGAGAAGCGCGCATGCGCGCCTCTCACATAAGCCAGCCAATCGGCAGGCTTCCTCCCGGCTCCCTCTGAGGATTAGTGTTGCGCGCAAGAGGATGCGCGCAACACTAACCCTCAGAGGGAGCTGCCAGCTTCTGCGGTGAGTTGGAGACGTCATCGCGCTGAAAGCGCGATGACGTCTCCTACTCGGCAAAAGTCGGCAGAAGCGGGAAATATGATTCCCGCTCTGCTGACTGACAGCTGGGAGGGCGGAGTAAAGTCCTCCGCCTCTCTCAGCTGTTTTCAGCCTTTCCTGACGATCGGCTGAGCGGAGGCAGGAGGAACAGGCAATGGAATACTCCGGGTATCATGACCACCTAAAATAGCTTAGGTGGTCATGTTGCCTAGAGTGTCCCTTTAACCCTTTCGCTGCTGAGCCTTTTCCCACCTCTGTGCTGAGCTCATTTTAACCGGTTTCGCTCATCATGTTTAACCGCGTTTTGAAGCCTTATTTTAATATATGACCCAGACATATTATATATCGTTCTTTCCGGCAGACTATGCAGATTCATAATATTATGTCATTATTATATGTATACGTTATGTCATGTCTATATTATAACAAAAAATGCAATAAAATTTGAATTTTCAATAATTTACAATGTGTAAAGTGTTTTTTTCACATTTTAACATGCGATCGTTTGCAGTTATATTTTCTATGGGGTGCGCTTGTTAAAAAAATTAGAAATGAGGAATCGTTACTTTTTTTGGGGAAAATTACGTGTTTTTTAGCAAAAGCCCCCATAGAAAAAATCGTTAGTGCAGCATCATTGTTCACATTATAATTGAAATGGGAACAATATTGTTGCACTAATAATTCTAAAAAAAAAAACCAAAAACATTTTTTTTTTTTTTTTTAATTTTTTTAAATTTTTTTTAATTTTTTTTTTTTACATTTTACATGGTCATGTTTGGTATCATTGGAAAGGCCACGCTCTGGCCGTTCCAATGATAGCAAACATTAACCCCTAGCTGTCACGGATCGGGAGATAGGGGGTTCATTGGAACCCCCTATCTCCACTATAGGTGGCAGCAAGGGGTTAATTTCAAAACTGGCGCCATCGCGCTCTGCGCGATGACGCCAGTCATTAGGGGGATATCCCGGAAGCTTGGCCGACATCCAAGATGTCGGCCAGCTCCGGGAGGGGACCGCGATACTGCGCATGTTGGCGCCATATCGCGATCCAGCCCCCTAGGGGTTAAAGACAGCCGCCGCTTGGAAGGGCAGGCTGTGCCCTTCCAGGCGGTGCCTGCCTTTAATCGCTGGCCCGCGGGGAAAGGGAGGGGGAGAGGTCCGAAGGACCTTCCCCCCCTCCCCTTCAGGCACCTTCCCTGCAATGGCGGGGGGGGTGCCTGAAATAGACGTCATCGCGCATGCGCGATGAAGCCTATCGTGCCCGCCGGGGTCCTGGAGGCTGAATACCGGCTGATCGCGGCTGCAAAGGGAGGACGCGCTCAGCGCGTCCTCCGCAGCGAAGTACCAATGCGGTTGGACACACTGAGCGCGTCCACTGCATTGAAGTGGTTAAAATATCCCAAAAAATCTATAAATAAAGTGACTTTTTACTGCGGAATATTATAATCAATGGTTTATTAGATATTGAATTAAAATGGAAATATTTTTAACATTGAAGCCTATGGGATTCGCATGAATAAATCTGCCGCATGAAGCCACCGAATAGCAGGGCAATTCGGCAACTTTTCACTGCTGGGTTTTGCTCTCTGAATAGCCAAAGCTATGGGGATTCACTGCTCTCGAACAGGCACCGAACAGGCACCGTATGTGCAAGCAATTCGCCAACATTTGGCGAACTGCCTGCTCTCTGGATAGCCGAATGGCCAAGAAAGGTAACCGAACACTGATTTTCAGCGTTCGGTTACCTTTCGGCAGCCATTCGGATTTCTTTGAATAACCCTGTTAGAGCAATGCGTCATTCAGATAAATATCCATATGTGTAAATGTTTTTTTAACACCATGTACATTCCCAATGTTATTCTCCGTGAAGAATTTGATAAGAAATTTTAGGTAATAGCAAGTGTGCCTGGTGGTTTTGCAGAAGAATCAATGTATGTTTTCCTTAAATTGCTAACAGAATTTAAAACAATAACTATATGTGGCATAATGCCTGTATATAAAAGTGACAGTCACACATTGTATCTGTACTGTACAGTAGTAGTGAGTGACCTCAGAGCTGCCTGACCTTTCTTTCTAGCAATACCCCTTTTAATTCCTTATGTGTCAGTACTGCGATCCAGGTCGCGCCTTCTTCCAGTGGGGACTGACATCTTGGATGTTAGCCACATCTCCTGGGCCTCCCCTCGTCCACTGACGTCGTCGCGCATGGGCGCGATGAAGTCAGAAAGAGAATCCCCCCTACCTGGGCAGGGATTCCCTATGTTGGAGATATGGGGGTCCTTTGGAGGTTGAGGTTCATATTTGGTATCATTGGAAAGCCCCGAACATGACCAGGTTACATGTAAAACTAAAATACTAATAAAATAAATTAAAATTAATTAAAATCAAACTCTGTGAACAATGAAAATCACCCCATTTCCCACGATGAAAAATGTTGTCTTTTCATTTTTAGTTAATGACTGCAGAGTCTGTCACATTATCTAAATCGTCAGTCAATCCCAGCAGTATTTGATATAATAGAATTATTTGGACAAGTGTCCTATCATAAAGTGAAGAGTTTAAAAACCCAGGCCATGTCGCTCTACATTCGGCGGCCTGTGCTGATTGCGTTGAGACATAGATTTCTCTTTGACTGGAGGGAGACATATCTCTCTTTCCTAGCCATTCATCTCATTAAGAACCTCTCAAAAATGCACTGTAAAAATCAAGTCCAAAGGAACCCCCCTCCCCTTCAGGCACTCTCCTGAAAATGACATCATCGCGCACTGGCACAATGGCGTCAGTGCACAGGCATGGAACGGTCGGACATCAAGGAAGTCAGATCACAGCGGGACGCCGAACGGAGAGGTAAGTATGTCCCGCTTGGCTTGCGGAATCGCCACAACATGTGGGGAACGTCCTCCGCATAAAGCAGGGAAGCCCCATGACATTCCCCACACATCGTCCACAGCCAAGGGGGTAATAATTTAAAAAATAAAATATTTTGTATTAGAAAAAACACACACACATATGTGTTCATCGGTTTATCAAGTATTATTGCTTTCCTAGTATGTCACTTTTAAGTCACAACCTTGGATTTAAGTCGTTTTGTAAAATTTTACAGTGATTTTACTATCAGGGTTATTCAGAGAGCGGTGAAAAGCAGGAGAATGACTGGAGAATGGAAAATTCTAGGTTAAAATAGCCAAACCAGAAAAATTCTCCCATTCATCTCACTTTCCAAATCGGCTATTTTGACCTAGAATTTTTCTTTCTCCAGCCATTCTCCTGCTTTTCACCTCTCTCTGAATAACCCTGTATGTTTTTTTAGTTTTCGCAAACTATTTAAACAAAATCGTTTTATTTAACAGTTGAATATTCAAAAACCAGAGCATTTTTAAAGTGTAAATGTTTTTACTGTGATGTAAACATTATTAATACAACAAAAGACATATGTTGGTTAAATAAACATTCTCTCCCATGGTAGTAGCCTTTTAAATAAGCTCTGGTGCAAATAAAACTGTCTCCAGGACACACATTATTAATTGAATAGAGCCCCACTTGCCTGCAGTAAAAGAGTTACGTAAACTCAGAATAAATACACCTGTTTTTGGAAGGCCATAGGGCTGTTTGAGATCATTTCTGAACCTCATGAAGACCAAGGAACTACCATAACAAGTTTGACCTTTTTTTATTATATTTGTTCCGTTGTAAACTGTTTTAAAAAACTCAAAATGAAGGAACATGTTGAATTTGCTGATCCGGCCAGATGATCGCTCTGATTGCCCAGGGTTAGTTTAGGCTAGGGTCAGACTAACGCATTTTTCGCGTTGTCCGTGAAAAAGTGCGTTCGAACAAATGGACGTATTTTTTCACGGAATACGCGATAGCGGTCATACGATGCGCATTGTAGACCGTGATTTTGTACGGATCATCAATAAAACCCTTTTTGTGTCTGGACGTTATGTTGGCCGGACATTAGCAGCGTCTGACATCTCCTAATCACGCACACACGCCGCTAGCGGACGCAGCGCACTCTGTACGTCAGTACTAGCGGTATCACGTTCTCGAAAAAATGCGTTCGTTTGCCACTTGCGTTGCGCAGCCGCACTTCGTATGCTGCCCATCATTGGACGTCATTTGCTGCTAGCATGGCCGTGATTTAGTGCTGCTAAACGCACGTTGGTACTGCGTTAGTCTGAGCCTTAATGTCTCAGTCTGGCCATGTTCTGTACATTGTTTAACCTGTTTGTCTACAATATGTGTAAGTAAAAAGATTTACCACTTCTTCCGCTTTGGCCTCTAGCAACGTCCATGCAGCCACTGTAGGTGCTCATGCAGCCACTCTAGGTGCTCATGCAGCCACTCTAGGTGCTCATGCAGCCACTCTAGGCGCTCATGCAGCCACTCTAGGTGCTCATGCAGCCACTCTAGTTGCTCATGCAGCCACTCTAGGTGCTCATGCAGCCACTCTAGACGCCCATGCAGCCTCTCTAGACGCCCATGCAGCCTCTCTAGGTGCTCATGCAGCCATTCTAGGCGCTCATGCAGCCACTCTAGGCGCTCATGCAGCCACTCTAGGTGCTCATGCAGCCACTCTAGGCACCCATACAGCCTCTCTAGGTGCTCATGCAGCCACTCTAGGTGCTCATGCAGCCACTCTAGGCGCTCATGCAGCCACTCTAGGCACTCATGCAGCCACTCTAGGCGCACATGCAGCCTCTCTAGGTGCTCATGCAGCCACGCAAGGTGCTCATGCAGCCTCTCTAGGCGCACATGCAGCCACTCTAGGCACTCATGCAGCCACTCTAGGCGCTCATACAGCCTCTCTAGGTGCTCATGCAGCCACTATAGGTGCTCATGCAGCCACTCTAGGCGCTCATGCAGCCACTCTAGGTGCTCATGCAGCCACTCTAGTTGCTCATGCAGCCACTCTAGGTGCTCATGCAGCCACTCTAGGCACTCATGCAGCCACTCTAGGCGCTCATGCAGCCTCTCTAGGTGCTCATGCAGCCACTCTAGGTGCTCATGCAGCCACTCTAGGTGCTCATGCAGCCACTCTAGGTGCTCATGCAGCCACTCTAGGCGCTCATGCAGCCACTCTAGGCGCTCATGCAGCCTCTCTAGGTGCTCATGCAGCCACTCTAGGTGCTCATGCAGCCACTCTAGGAGCTCATGCAGCCACTCTAGGTGCTCATGCAGCCACTCTAGGTGCTCATGCGTGCTTTTACCTTGCACTGAAACGTTTTACCTTTTCGAAATAATATTAGAAACAGGTTGAGACGTTGTCAGGAGACTAGACTCAGTTAAATTCATGGCCGCGCCTGACCCCTGGCAATCCCTTTCTATCCTGCATGTGTATGTTTTTTGCACATGCTTATGTTGTATACAGGTTACTGGATTCCCTGCCTGGATGTCTGGCTCATGCTATGGTGCCCTCAGCTGTACTCCATACCTCCTAATGAGGCCTCCTCAAAAGGAATATCCACCCTTTCATCAGAGCTTCGACATTAACGTCTAGCTGTGTGCATCTGACAACCTGAAGCTCCCTGATTCTCCTGTAATCCTGCCAGACCTATCCTCCTGTGATCCTGCAAGTACCCCTATCAAGATCCTACGTCTGCTCCCCATCTGGAATCCTACAGGTGAACACCATCTGTCAATCCTTTCGAGAACCCCATCTGGAGTGGACATCCCACCGTGCCTTCTCCTGTTCCCTATGCCCTACTGCTGGATTTCCTGTGTACAAGACCCCCTTGCTTGGACTAAGGCCGGGGGCACACGAGACGTTTTCTTTAAAGCACAGTACGTCACTCGACGCCCACCTGCCCCCCCTCAGCACTGCAAAGCACAATCAAGCAGCCCGTCGATGCGCATCCTAGCACATCATCACCTAGGATGCGCGTCGACGGGGCTGTGCGATCCTCCTGCGCATGCGCGCTGCATTTGATGCCCAACATCGCGTCAATCCTAGCGCAACATCCTTTGTGTTTTCAAGATGGACATCTTCAGCGCGCATTATGCGTAGCACGCTTTATGCGTAATTATATGCTGTGACGTGCGTTAGTAACGTCTCGTGTGCACCCGGCCTTAACTATTCTATATTGCCTGCAGCCTGGCTGCCAAGACCCCTTGCTCTGGACTTTGACTTGATTATAGCCTGTTCCTTGCCTGAAACCCTGCCACGGATGAATCTAAATTACACTGGTTATTCGGTTTCTTCAGTGTCATCTCTTTTCATGTACTGTCAGTTCCCCTGTATCTTATTACTTCTGTTTCGCTCCTCCAGTATTATTAGTTCTCCTTATGTGTTGTTCCTTGCTCCTATATGTCCTTAGTTCCTAGTTTGCTCTATTGCTACTCCGACTACTCTCAGCCCTCATCTATTGCCTCAGCCCTTTTTCCTGTATCTCCTCATTCTCCTTTTCTGTTTACTCCCGTGTTCCTTGCCCCAGTCTAAGCTCCATTCCTGTTCCGTCTAATCTCCTTTATATTCAGTTACTCTCTAGTCTGCTGTTTTGCTTTAACCCTTTCATGCAATAAAACCTGCT
This sequence comes from Leptobrachium leishanense, assembly GCA_009667805.1. NCBI lineage: Eukaryota > Metazoa > Chordata > Amphibia > Anura > Megophryidae > Leptobrachium > Leptobrachium leishanense. Next base: position 63,510,477 of record CM019068.1, read on the forward strand.
TTGCCCTGCAACCTGCCTGACTCCATATCATCACTGCATCCTGGGCTCACGCGATGCACACGCCGCGTGACAGGTGTAAAGATTTAAGAGTATATTTCATTGCAGATTCTTGACAAAGGCTGTAGTATTTTATCTGGCAATGCTTCAGTGCACTGAAATAAAAAAAGCCATTCTTGTTTAAAGAGCAGTGATTGTTGTGCAACAGGTCTTAGCCCTCACTAACAGAGCAGCTCCCACCTGGCGAGAGCCTCTAATAAGCGGTTAACCCCCCCCCCCAACTCTCTGAAACCGGGGCTAGTCTTAGGTTAAAGAAGTTTACAGTCGCTCTCACTAAGGAAACAAATAAATGTGTCATCCATCTGACCAATAAGTGACAGAGTTTCAGTAGCAGCAAGTCTCCATGCAATGTCACGGGAGAATGCTCTCTATTCAGTAGGTTATTCACTAACGTCTGAATCTGCCACCTTCAATTTCAACTTACAGTATGCCGGTGTCAGACGAGCGCACTATGTGCGCCCGTACTGACGTTCTTAACAGCGTCCATCGCAGCGTTGTGACTCTGCAATGGGGCAAGTCACACACTTGTGCGTGCGCACAAAATACGCTCGCAACAAGTGTCTGCCCACAAAGACTTCCCGTCGAAGCGCTAGAACGCGCATTGACGGGGTTGCACAGCACGATCCTCCATAGTGAGGTGGGCAGACGGGCGTCGAGTGGAAGGAACTAGGGATGAGCCGAACACCCCCGTGTTCGGTTCGCATTCGAACTCGAACAATTTCAAAAGTTCGGGTTCGAACGCGAACACAATTTGAACTCAATACAAGTCAATGGGACTCGAACGTTCGATTTTTAGAGTGCCCTCCAAGAGGGCATATATGCAAGATATTTGCCATAAAAGGTGTATGGGGGTCCGGGTAGTGCCCTGGGGGACAGGAAACAAGGACAAAAAGTAAAATAAAAAAACTTTTTAAAGGAACAGTGAGTTTTCCATGAAATAAAGGTTAAGAATAAAAACGAAAAAATGCTTCAAATATCGTGCCTAGGACGTCCCCATAACCTGCCTGTGAAGTGGCGGATTTGTAGGATGTATAGAAACATTTAAAAACAAAAAAATGACATTTCGGATTATGGTAAATGGTTTTCCTTTAATCTATTCATAAACAAATATTGTGTCTTTGGTGGCAGCAAATGCCTTCACAACGTAACCCCTCTGTGGTATTGTGGAAGAATGCAGGGTTGGACCCTGTGGTCAAATATTAAAATGATATGAATCTGGTACAGGCGTCAGTGCACCCAAATATTTTGCCTTTGTTAGCAGCAAGTGCCTTCACACCGTAAGCCCTCTGTGGTATTGTGGAAGAGTGCAGTGGTGGAGGTGTTGGGAATGCAGAAGAGATCCCCGATCTATTCAGTAAAAGACAGCGTGAATCTGGCGCTTTTCTTAGTGGTTGTAAGATTATTAAGGCGTGTTCAATATAGGTCGGTGCTGCAAGCTAGAAGATATGAGTTTTCCATGAAATAAAGGTTAAGAATAAAAACGAAAAATTGCTTCAAATATCGTGCCTAGGAGGTCCCCATAACCTGCCTGTGAAGTGGCGGATTTGTAGGATGTATAGAAACAATTAAAAACAGAAAAATGACATTTCAGATTATGGTAAATGGTTTTCCTTTAATCTATTCATAAACAACTGCTTGGGGCGGCAGCCTGTATGAAAAGAGGAGACGTTTTAGGACACGCAGAACAAGTTTAGTGATTTTTTTGGCTAAATTATGGTGAAACTTATGCAGGCTTTGGATGAAAGTAACAATAGGTGCTTTAAAATTGGGCCTTTAGTGTCGGCAACAGTGCCGTCACACCGTAACCCCTCTGTTGTATTGTGGAAGAGTGCAGGGTAGGACCCTGCGGTCAAATATTAAAATGATATGAATCTGGTACAGGCGTCCGTGCACCCAAATATTTTGCCTTTGGTGGCAGCAAGTGCCTTCACGCCGCAACCCCTCTGTGGTATTGTGGAAGAGTGCAGGGTTGGACCCTGCGATCAAATATTAAAATGATATGAATCTGGTATAGGCGTCAGTGGCAGTGCACCCAAATGTTGTGCCTTTGGTGGCAGCAAGTGCCTTCACACCGTAACCCCTCTGTAGTATTGTGGAAGAGTGCAGCGGTGGACCCTGCGGTCCAATATTAAAATGATATGAATCTGGTATAGGCATCAGTGGCAGTGCACCCAAATATTGTGTCTTTGGTGGCAGCAAATGCCTTCACAACGTAACCCCTCTGTGGTATTGTGGAAGAATGCAGGGTTGGACCCTGCGGTCAAATATTAAAATGATATGAATCTGGTACAGGCGTCAGTGCACCCAAATATTTTGCCTTTGGTGGCAGCAAGTGCCTTCACACCGCCCGATCGGCGGCGTGCAGGGGGTTAACCCAGGC